>JANAVB010035019.1:10554799-10986753 GCA_029216955.1 Iris pallida
AATTGGGCCCTTCATTTGATATACACAATGCATTGTATACAATAATTAAGTGGAAGCTTGAAGGTGTTTGTAAACTACGTAAGTATTTTACTATAATTAATAAAATATTAATTAATATATAAATTAATAATTATTAATTTATCGATTAATTATATCTTTTTAATTAATAAATTTTGGTGGTCCCAAGTGTATTATTTTATAGAGTTTCTACTGTAGTTTGTCTAGGTCTGTCTTCAAGTTAATTTTGGAAATTTCTAGCATAGGGTTCAGAATTTCACTTCGAAATCACGGGTTGGGGCCGGGTTCACTATTCTGTGTTTGGATAGTTTTTCGTGGTTTTGGGATTCGATTTTCTTTGAGATTGATGTCATATAACTCTACCTACTAGATGGGGATGAAAGGGTCATGTAACCTCTATGAAGGAATTTTTGGATCTCGAATTTATCTAGCATAGACGGAGAAATAGGACTCAAAAATATGGTACCTGGAGCAGTTATGCTGCTGTGTCGACTCTGCTTCCGACGGCCTCGCCGTCCGGCGGTCGTGGCGGCGGCGATGCACGGTGCTCAGCGTCGGGTGGCCGCCGGCGAAGATCGTGAGGGTGTTGGGGAGGCGCTGTGTGTTAGGGTTTCCCTAAGAGTTCTCGTCGACCTCTCAATATATATACGTGCGTATATATATAATTTCGAGGGTCGAACAGAGGCGGTCGGGTACTTGTGGCTGGGAATTTCAGTTGTGGGCCAGGTTTGAAATAGGTCCAGGTCGGGTTCACTGAGCCTGAGCTGCTTAATGTTGGTTGTGGGATTTGTATGTAGCCCGATGGCTGGTTTGGGCTTAGCCTGCCTGGGCCAAAGCTGCTATTGCTTCTAATTCTTTTTCTTTATTAGTCTAATATATCCATATTTATATATACACATATACGTATTTATATTCATACGCTTATACACATATACATATATATTTTATATATATATATACATGCACCTCTATATATATATTTATATATATACACTCATACACTCTTATATATCTATATTATTTACACGTATATACCTATGTTTATATCTATATTTACACACAAATACATTTATGTATTATATAAATACACCTACACCCATATACATATATATTTTTTTCTATATTTCAATTTAGCATCACAAAATATTAACAAGTACATATACATACACGCACACATCTATTTATATACATTAATAAATTCTAAGTAAACCTCAATATATCTTTTTCTAGAGTAGGGCCTATATAAATGAATGTATATATTATACATTTGTTTGACAAATACAACCAATAATAATAATATATATATAATAATAACCTCAATAACAAAATAATAATAACAAAATTAAATAAACAAATATTGGTTATATACCATTTAAATCAATTAATAAATAAAATATTTCAAAATTTTCGGGAAGGGGAGCTACAGTGCAGCCGAAGAGATATGGAGAAGGCATTCTTCCTTCGAGTTCCTATAGGTGAGGTCCGAGTGTGCCTCGATCAGAGAGTCGCTAATGACGTACCCCCGACCTTGAGTAGTACGAGTGGGTGCTCAAGGGATGATGGGGTTCCGCCGGACGAGGCTTCGGAGACTCTGGGATGGTATATAGCTTTCCATCGGCTGCACGCGTTACTGTCAATGTGGGCCTCCGGTCCTCCATCGGTGTAGCCCTTTGATCGCATAGGACGAGTGCTTTCTTGGATCTCCTCTTACCACGATTAGATGATGCGTAGTATTCAGAATCTAATATGGCCATACCTGATGGACCGGTTATTCTGTTGAAGACAGAAGTTCTCACCGGTGCAGCATCCTCTACGAGCGGGCGAGCCGTCATCTGCTCCTTTCGGCATTGCGCCATTGTCACGCTTGTCATAGGATAGCCGTAATTTTCTCAATGTTTCCCGAGCATGGGATTTGAGAGAGATGGCATGGCATCATCGGTCGAAGGAAACTTTAGGGCTTCATCGACGATGGGGTTCTGAGACGCAGTCCCTTTCGTCGTGCTGCTCGTCGCAGCCGCCTTAGGCACCCAGGTCTGTCGAGTCTTCTTCGATTTTATGAACCGCATCGAAGGACTCACTTCTCTTAAGAAAGGAGATCTTCAAAAGCTTGTTGGTCAAAGCGTACGACCAACATCTTCTGAGAGGATCCCAGCAAGTCGTCATCGGATTGCATCACCACCTTCTCGTTGGAGGAGAAGGTAGTCCCCAGCAGAGTCGCCATCTTGTTTGACATGATAAAAGATTGAACAAACTTTTTGTATATTGAACGTAAAAAAGAGTACAATCAATTCTTATGCAAAAAAATCTAAGTACAAAAGTTTCTGGGAAAGCATGACGGTGGAGATCGAGCACTGCAGCGGCTCCTTTACTCCATTGAATATCCGATGATGATATGAGACTTGCTCTGACTTTTTGGTGCCTTCGATGGAACTCTAGGGTTGCCGATCAGGAGGACGACGAAGTTGAAGATTTTGATAATTCTGCAGATCTTCTTCTCCTTGTCGATCATGTTGTTGGGGGAAAACCCTCCTATTTATAGGGAAGAGGGGAACATATGCAATGTGCATTAGGGTTTCAAGATATAAAGGAATCTATCGTCCTTGTACGGTGCGGGATCATGTGGTGCTCATACGTGGCGGGTGTTGAGATTCTCCTCAAACGAGATCTCTGGTGGTTATCATAATAATCGATGGAGGTGACACATGGTGTGTGCCAATTTGCTTGTTCGGATGTAGCCGAGCAAATCTTGGGATTTTATCTTAAATTTTGATTCTGTGTAATCTTCGTCCGAGATTTAAATCAATCTGATAAGATATTCGTATTTATCAACTTGATCAATCCCAAACCTATCTTTGAGAGAGGCGGTTTAAGCAAACTGATTGGGTGGGACCATGCCATATGTGCTTCAGACAAGGCTATATACGCTTCTTTGGCGACGAGTAGACTGTGCTTCTGGAGACGACGGAGCCTCTGTGCTTTAGGGCAATAAGTGGACTATGTTTCGAAGGCAATGGAGCCTCTGTGCTTTTAGAGGAAACAAGTAGGCTATGTTTCGTATAAAGTCACTGTACTTTAGGGTGATGAGTAGGCTGCACCTTCAGACAGACCATTTTACTGCGCTTCAGAGTAGCAGTCAGGCTTGTACTGGAGGCAAACGGTGTCTCCCAAGTCTTTGCTGAGAAAAAGGGGCCATTGAACGGGCTGGGTACTTGGATCGAAGCAGCTGTCTGTGCTTCTGAGAGGGGGATGTACTGTCTACGTCTTGGAAGCAAAGGAACACAGTGGGGTGCCTGTCCCTCCGGTTGGAGACAGCTTGGCTTTTAAGTCTTTTTTCAGGAGAAGCAAATGACTACCCTTGAATGGAGACTTCTTCTTAATTGCCACCGTTAATTGGGGAATTCCAAGGAGCATTTGAACAGTTTGGAGACTCACTTGAATGGGCCTATTTAAGATCTATTGTGCCGAGTCATATGCTCATCGAGGTCTGGCTCAGGTTCTCTAGTTCTTATCTCCCGGATCCGGTCAATGGGGGCTTCAACGATATCCTAGCGAACTGGGGTAAAACCTCTCCTGACTACCAGATCGTTGCAGCTGCCATCACGTGGGTCATTTGGAAAAATCTCAACAAATAAAGATACGAAGGCCACCAATACAACTTTGATCAACTGATTTTTGAGGTCAACAGATAGGTACTCAAGGTCAGTAGACAATGCAAGCACGTCAAGGAGGGCATCTGGAACTCCCTGAACCGCTGAGCTTATTGTTTTTTAGTGGTGTTAGGTCTTCGAGCGGGCACCCTTTTTCCTTCCCCTCTGCTTTTCTTTTTTGGTCTTCAGCTTAATGGTAAAGGCTACGACATTTTGTGCCTTTTATATTAATATATGACATGGTAGTTTATATATATATATATATATATATATATATATATATATAATGAACACCTCAACACCACAGAATCCGACCACGCCCCTCTTCTGGTTGAAATTAAAACCAACCCTAATACGGTCAAGAAGAACTTCCGATTTCTCAACTTCTGGACTGATCACCCCCAATTTTTGGGCATCGTTGCTGAAGCCTGGAATAGGGAGGAATCTCTCGACCCACTTGCTCGGGTGAGCAATAAGCTCAAAGCAACCAGGAAAGCACTGTCAAGTTGGAGCAAACTTGCATACGGGGATATTTTCCAAGCCGTTAGGGTAGCGGAGGATGAGGTTTCTCTCGTCGAAGCCAAGTTCGCTGAGGTGCGCACTCCTGAAGCCATGACTGCCCTTAACGTCACTAAAGCCATTCTCAAATTCAAGATCAAGGTCAATACCAAATTCTGGAAACAGAAAACGAGATTAAAATGGGACAGCGAGGGGGACAAAAACTCGAAATACTTCCATGCATGCGTCAATGGACGTAGACAGAAGCTCTCTATCCATCAGATTGCAGACGATAAGGGGAAAATCATCTCGGATCAGAAGAGCATCCAAGGGGCTACAGCGGAGTTCTACTCCAAGCTATTCACCAAGGAGACGGTTACCAGAGATAACTCCTTTTCGGACCAAATCCCCCACCTCATCAATGATAGTGACAACGCTCAGCTGGAGCGCCCCCACTCCGATCAGAAGGTGAAAGATACGGTGTGGGCTCTGGACGAGCACAGTGCGCCCGGCCCGGATGGCTTCTCCGGAGTCTTCTTTCGCACCTGCTGGGACATTATCAAGCAGGACATCACCGAAGCGGCTATTGCTTTTTTCTAAGGTACTACTTACCCCAAAGCCATATCTAGTGCCAACCTGATCCTCATCACGAAGAAAGCAAACCCGGAGTCTTTTTACGACTTTCGACCCATCAGTCTGTGCACTTTCACCAACAAGATCATCTCTAAAATTATATCTACCAGAATGGCCGGCATTCTCCCCAAAATCATTTCCGAGGAGCAGAGCGGCTTTGTGCGTGGGAGAAATATTCAGGTTAATATTATGATGGCCCACGAGTTAATCACATGCATGAAGTTTTCTGCGAGAGGAGGAAACATAGCCATCAAAATCGACATGGAGAAAGCTTATGATAGACTGGATTGGCAATTTATGATTTGGGTGTTTAGAGCTTTCGGATTCTCGGAAACCTGGACTAACACCGTGTGGAGATCCATCAGTAACTCGTGGTTCTCTACGGTGATCAATGGTCAATCTGAAGGATTCTTCAAATCAAGCCGCGGAGTTAGACAAGGCGACCCTCTTTCCTCCACAGTCTTTATTATTGCCACCGACGCGTTAAGTAGAAACCTTAACCACTTGGTTCGCACTCCGAATTTCCAGCACTATCACACCGCTAGTGGTTGTCCGATCATCACCCACCTGGCCTTTGCTGACGATATTCTTATCTTCTCCTCCGGGGACGTTGGAGCGGTAGAAGTGGTCCATAATACCCTGCAGAGGTACTCGAGGTGCTCAAGCCAGAAGATCAATCCCTCCAAGAGTATTATCTACGCCCACCACAACATCAAAAGAGAGCAAGCGGTTAATCTATCCAACTTGACCTCCTTCGCTGTAGCTCACCCTCCTTTCCACTATCTGGGATGTCCCCTGGTATACGGGAAATCCAACAGTAGCATTTTCGAAGATTTGATTTCTAGAATCAGGAAGAAGCTAGAAGGTTGGCACAACGCCACCTTATCCCCGGGCGGCAAGATGGTCCTCATCCAATACGTGCTCACTTCCGTCCCCATCCACACCCTTGCCGCGTGCTCCCCACCTAAGAAGGTACTCTCCACGATCGAACAGATCTTTTGTGATTTCTTCTGGGGGCATAGAAACGGCCAGGACAAGCATCACTGGGCTAGCTGGGACTCTATGGTAAGTCCTTCAGCGGAGGAGGGCATTGGTTTCACCAAACTCTCCAATATCGTCAAAGCTTTTCTATGAAGCTATGGTGGAAGCTACGCACGAGCAACAACTTATGGGCAACTTTTATGAAGGACAGGTACTTCAAGCACATCCACCCGTCTGTGGCCACCCACAACAGCAGATCCTCGGCAGCGTAGCGTCGGATCCTCATCGGGCGAGACCTCGCAGAGCTAGTGATGAGACTTCAATTGGGGAATGGTGAATCTGATCCTTTCCTGGAGCGATGGGTCGGGGACAACTTGATTTTGAACATCACGGAAACCCCGAGGCACAGCAGGATTAGAGACTTGTGGAACCCAACAAGTAATGACTGGGACTGGGACAAGGTTCGTGTTTGTTCTGAACGCGAAGTGGCGGAAAGCTTACGTATTAGCGGATTGACCCTCGGCTGCGTTGCCGACGAGCTACGGTGGTCGATCGAGGCTTCGGGGATTTTCTTGGTCAGATCGACGCGGACAGTTATCTAGGGGATAGGGACGCCACACCCCACCATCGCTCCCTACTGGCATACTTGTATCCCTAAGAAATGGTCTTTCCTTATGTGGAGAGCCATTCGCAAGAAACTGCCCACAGATGATATCCTCAATTCTATTGGGATTAGTTTAGCTTTCGCATGCACTTGCTGCTCTGAACGTCAGACTGAGATGATTGACCACATCTTCTGCCAAGGGAACCTATCTGGCTATATCTGGGGGACCCTCAATCGGCTCTGCAGTATTGAGCCGAGCGGCGGACGCTTCCACGATCTTACGGCAGCCTGGGGCTCTGCTTTCCATGGTCACCAGATCGTCGTAGCGGCTGCAACGTGGGTAATTTGGAAGAATCGCAACAAAGCAATTTACGAAGGTCACCAATTCACCGCAGACCAACTTTTACGGGAATTGTTCTGCCAATTTCGTAAATGGAGCACCTTATGCCCCCACACTCCGAGAGCTTTCTGGTCTGACCTCCTACCCTAGCCCAGTTGCATGGGTTGTTTTGTCCGTCATTTTGTTTTTAGTATACTTGTATAGGCTTTCTCATTTTGTGCCTTGTACTTGTGCTGGCCTCGTCTTTTTCGAGCCTTGATTAATAAAATGGACGGGTTTATATATATATATATATATAATGAACTAATGGCTCGTTAGTGTAAAATATATATATATATAATGAACTAATGGCGCGTTAGTGTAAAAGGTAAGACTGTTGGCACCAGGGTATGAGGTCGCGAGATCAATCCCCCACGGGAGTGGATGGGTAGCAGTGGCCACGGCTCCCGGGCCAAGTGCTGGCTGGGTGGCTCTAGCCCGAGGGCTTTAGTCCACAGGCATTTGGTTTTTAAAATATATATATATATATATATATATATATATATATTTAAAAGATATATATATATATATATATATATATATATATATATATATATATATATATATATATATATATATATATATATATATATATATGTATATATATATATATACAGATAATGAATAAAGAAAAGAAGGGTGAATATCTCGCGAGATTGCAAAACCTCGTGAGATATATGTCTCATATTCACCCGACCGAGTTGGTCGAGCGGAGCATAGGTTTTCATAGGATTTTATGGATGGAAATCTCAATCAAATTTTCATCAATTTAAATCAAAATTTCTCCTGTACAAATCTAATTTGATTCTATGTCAGATTGGTTCAAATCTAGTTTTAACTTGGATCGAATCAGAGGAAAAAATTCGGTATATAAACATTCGAAAAAATTCAAACTTGAGTTCGAAGCCATATCGATTCCCAAAATTCCTTTATTCCGAATGAAACCCCAGTCATCCCTGATTGTTGGTGACCACCCCGACAGCCCTGCACCGCCGTGCGCACCACCAGAGACCACGGTCTGCTGTCGGGCAATGCATGGCAGCCGAAGCGGCGCCACAACAGTAGTGGCAGTTGCTGCCGTGCAACTTCGTAACGAGATTTTTCCGCACACGCTCGACCAATCTTCAAGATGTTTCTTCTGGTATGAACCTACCCTATACCTCTTCAACCCCATTGATAGTTTAGAATTAAACGAATCAAAATTAAGTTAAAAATCGACCCAAAGTTGACGGTTTGGAAGGCGATTTTCTACCAGTCGAAGGCAAATTTTCAAAATTTATTTGAATAGATTTGTACACTACATAACCAGCATTAAAACCCTACTGTTATTTTTAATTTTAGTTAATTAGACAGTAAGATAAATCAGTTTGAAAATCGAGGAAAAATACGATAAACTCTTGTTCAAAAGTTAGGATTTTTTTTAATTCGAGGTCCGTCCCAACAATCTGGACGACTTTGTCGCAACCCGTAAGCGTCGAAAGGTGCGTACGAATGTTGCGAACGTGTGGGCTCTGACAAAACTTGAAATTGGTTGAGTGTGCACGACGAGTTCGAGACGTATCCGTCGAATTACAACATATCGACCTCTTTGCAAAAACTACAATTACTTTGTGCACGTTCGTCACATCGCCACGAAACTTGCGCCATTGGACCCGTATCATTTTTTGGTCCTCTGATCTAAGTTTGGTCTGATTCTGAGAAGGTGGACTAGAATGCTATTTTGGCGGACCTATGACCCGACTCAATGGGCAATTTGTGCACGGCTCATCGGAATCCAAATCTGGCTATACTGTTGCATTCGTATCGATAAACTAGAATTGTAGGTATATAATTTATCGACTTTAGAGATCATAGGTTCGGGCATATTTTTTGGTGCAAAGCGGTCCAGCAACAGACACTATTTTGGCCCAAAATTATTATTTCGCCCCTATGTTCAGAATTGGACTTATGGGTAGTCAAACTTAGACATTTTTGTTATGCCAAACACGTTGGTGATGTCTGTTTCAACATCTGTGGACGTTTACAGAAGTTCAGCTTTCGTGGCTCACTAATTTGACTAGTTGCTTATTTGGACATGGACGATTCTATACTACGCAAGTACACGTTGCGAAACTTTACAGTTTTTACATGCATTTCTTATATTGCTATACTTTTCTGTCTGAGTTGATCACATGTTTCCTCTGTTTCATGTTACTGTTACTTTTTCATTATCATTGTCATTTTCTCGATTTACATGCACGTGAGTTATTATCTTTATTCTAGTCGTCATTATTTCCTTGTATAGACCCTGATACTGTTGTGTTATCATGTACCACGTTTACCTGATATGCCTTGACCTGTACTTGAGTTGGACATGACTAGACGTTATAGACTTGACTTCTTAGTACCTTAGACGATAGTGTTTTATTAGCCAAGGCTATACCTCTATTGTTAGTGCCTCACCGGGCTGCGGTAGAGAACGTATTATAGGGCTGTTATTGCCTCACCAGACTGCAGTTATTATCACATATACCTATAGCCATGATTAATATTATATTCTTATGACATATCACCATCTATAGAGTTTTTTATGTGTTATTATTTCTTGTACTTTTATTCCCGTCATTCCATGCATGTTATTACTGTCAAAGTAGGCTTGTATATGATATGTCTTGCGAGTCTCCTGAGGACCTGGTAATCTCTCCAGGTATTAGATAAAGGTATGATGTATTAATAGAGGATGGTTGCTATATACACCACGACTGTAGGTGTATCTAGTTTATGTTTTATCATTCTCTTCCTTACTTATATCTTGTCCGACTTTTTCATTCTCGCTGTTATTATAGCCTAGTCTTTTACAAGCTTCATTTTCTTCTAGCTTGTTCATAATAAATGTGTTATTGGTGATCTACTCTAATATATTTATCTATTGTAGATTCAGTGTATTACGGTCTGATCAACCTTAGTGCACTTAATTCGTCATTTTTATCATTATTTAGTGCATGGAGATATAGTTGTTTTAGAATAATAAAACAGCTTATACGTACTCGAGTTGGGCTAGAGTCCTCTCGATATGTAGCTGGCATGTATACGATCTCCTAGTCCTACATATTTTAGGACTGGGGCACTACAGTATCATTGGGCGCATGGTTATGGAAATTTTTATGCTTCTATAGGTATCCGCCCATATATACAAAACCAACACGTCATTTTAGTGAGTACAACTTATTCTTTTGTGATTTTTCTAATCATGCCTTAGGATCAGTTTCAAGATATACTCCTCGTCTACTCTGTGATGCAACGACATAGATGTGCCATGAAACCCATTCGTGTAACAACATCGAGGTCGTGCCTCGCAACTTAGTATAATTTGCTCAATACTCGCAACATAGACTTCTCCAATTTCTTCGTGCAACTTGCTCAATCATAGACTTGTGAACTTAGTACCAATGACTCAAAAACACGACACCACATCACATGCCAAAGCACGTGTTTCTTCTCATAGTCAAATCTTATGCTGTATACTTGTGTTGCATACCGTGT
This sequence comes from Iris pallida, assembly GCA_029216955.1. NCBI lineage: Eukaryota > Viridiplantae > Streptophyta > Magnoliopsida > Asparagales > Iridaceae > Iris > Iris pallida. Next base: position 10,565,082 of record JANAVB010035019.1, read on the forward strand.
ACCCATATCTTCACCCATTGTGTTGTGCATATACATCTTGACTCATTTATGTCGTACGTACACTTCTTGTGACTCAATCGACACCATGCATGCGGATTGCTGCTCAACACACTGACTTATCTACATGAAAGGTCACTGGCAGTTTAAGCTATCTTGGACTAAATGTAAGAGGGAAATGCTTCGTGGGAGAGGCGCAGTCTTCCGGAAGGTCCCGAAATACTCGTATCAGCGACACGATCTTTAGTGTTCAGCCGCACTTCTACTGAAGGCTAGCAAAAAAGGCCATTCCTCCTAGGCCGACACAAATTCGATGCCCCAGAGATCGTTCGAGGAACAAATACCTTATGCACAAGTTGTCTATGAACACACACCTACGAAACATCTAGACTCAACGTAAATATATGGCCTAATTGGTGGTATGACTCAAACCGTTGCAACCCATTCTCATTAACCATACTTCATTTGAGAATCCCAAACGAGAGACCGCTTCGGCGATAAACGGTCGCGTGACCTTCCATCTTTTTAAAAATCTAGGAAATTACTACTGCATAGCCTTCCTACTTAACTTGAACAAAATGTGTTCCATAAGCGCCATGACCGTGTCATACTCTATATGACAAACTATGAGACGTAGGGACATATCACTAAAATCAGTCGTACAACTGTCGGAACAATGATAATAAAATTGTGGAAACGTGCCTGTTATGACATCAAGTCGATAGCCCGTGGTATATTCTATTTTATCCATTCGTGAGGTCGATAGACCGAGTGCCAGCTTTAAAAATCATCGTGGAGTGATTGTCCCAATCCTAAAATCCATAAGGACTAGAACACGTGACATGCCAGCAGACACACTCCATAGGTATACCCAATTTAATAGACCAAATGGAAAGTATCTTAAGCTGTAAAATATAATCCTGAATAGCGTGCTAGTCTGAACCGCATCTCAAGCATACTCCCAATCTCCTTCGACAGTCTCTGGCTAGGTGCCCTTTCTTAGTACAATAGTTATAGATGGGTGTCTCCTAAACATGTGGAGGTGCCGTCCTCTGCTATTGGAATGTCATTGGACGCTTTGCTGTGTCCTCCAGGGGGTGTTCAAACTATCGAAGTTGTCAAATATGGACGCTTCTGGCAGGCCTTTCTCTTATTGATTTTATTATGGCATCGTGCTGTGGTTAGGACGCTGAGTAGAAAGTAGGTACTACTGATCCCACTAGCCTTTTTATCTCGAAGGTAAGCCCGTCGTAGAACATTTCCACCTTATGCTCTTCGGTCGATATCAGGTACAATGCATATCGGCTCAACCACAAGAATTCTGACTTGTACTCTTCGACTGTCATGTTGCCCTGAGTAAGGTGGATGAATCGATCTCGAAGCTCTACTTGTACAGTAGAGGGAATGTGCATCTCCTTGAAGAGTTTAGAGAACTCTTTCCAGGTGACTCAATCAGGACCCAATCGCGCCTCTTCGGCTTTCTACTAATTATGGGCATTGCCAGTCAGCTGTATTTTGACGGCTGACATCCACTTCTCCTTGGGGAGTTCAGCGGATACCAACTGATACTCGATGTTGGTAAGCTAGACATGAACTTCAGTAGGGTCTTCCTTTCCAGAAAATGACTTAGGTATCATCTTTCTGAACTGTGTAATAGATCCGATCTTCGACAGAGGCGCTGGTAGTGCAGTATGTGACAAGGCTAACACAATGCTATCTCTCAAGGCTTCGATATATTGTTGCTGAGTCTACTACTGTATCGCTTACTGAGCTTGCATCATCTTGAAGAACACCTGGAACATTTGTTGTTCGTCCATCTGTTATCCTTGAGGTTGGAAGGGCATGAACGGCATCGATAGAGCTAATGGTAAGGAAGTCTCAGGCTGTGGCATCGATACCGACTGTGATGTCTGCGGTAGAAACTGCGGTGGTGGTGGAAGATCATCCCTCCGTAACCTCGATGGCTGAGGATACGTCACTTGGCTCTTCTAGGTGTGTTGGCCTCCTAATGATGGTGGAGTACCATCGTCCTGAGTCATAACGGTATTCTGCGAAGAGTCATCTAAAGTTGAGATTCTATCTTGTGGGTCCATTATCTGTATGATAGAAAAATACGCATTAAAAGTTGAAAGATTCTAGCAAGATGCAAGTCAAGGTACTATTTAGAAGTCAAGCTTAGAAGTCAAAGTTGGTAAATTAATGTGGATGGGATCCTTTCTTAAGTATAATCCTAATTCGTAGGCTTGCATGGTACAATTATGTAACCAAGATGATTTAACGTTTGACCTGTATAGGCCACCAAAAAATTATGTCACGCCCCAGTTCCGAAAACCATAATGACTAGAAAACGTGGCATGCCAGCATACACACTCCATAAGTATACCCAATTTAATGGACCAAATGGAAAGTATCTTAAGTTGTAAAATATAATCATAATCATGGCAGTGAAAGGCAGCTATACTCATCCACAGATACAAATATGAAATAACAAGAAACATGACATCATCGTGCTGAATAAAAGAAAATTAAAATAATGGCAAATAGAAATAAGATGGTCACGTGGGAAAATCTATAGATACAAGTCTCAGCAAAATAAAATGAACGATACGAGTCTCAATTAAAATATAAAAGAAGTCACTACAAGTCTACAGCTTTGACAGAAAATAAAATAAAAGTAACACTGAACGAAGAACTACTCCAGTGCAACCTCGTCTTCCTCTCCTGATGCAAAAGAAGAATAAACTCCAGGCCCGTACTCCTAAGGAAAGATCTCATCACCTATATCTGGTAAATAAATAGGTCCTCATAGGACATAGCAAGGCACATAATATACAAGCCAAAGTGCAGTAAATGAAATATCTCGGGATGACTAAACCAAACTAACGTGACATTTTGAGGACAACGTTCACAAACGCAGACATATCCTAAGTAAATAAAACAGGGCAAGAATATACATATATTCGTGGCGCCGTGTCGGAGTCTCAGCGGTAACTAAGACAGGAACATGGATTACAGGAAACATGTGTATTCTCTCCGAATAAATATATATACATAATAAAAATGTGTAGTGCACAACATGGCCCCAACAAGTGGTAATTGTTCTTAATTCTCATGAATCAATCAGTTGTATCCATAACTTACCGTTCTGACCTCTATCTAAACGACAATTTCTGTGACACATCTACAAAAAAAATAAAATGACAATACCAACCATGTTCTACAGTCACCAAGAAATTTGGTATCTCAAGTAATCAAGCTCAGGTATCAGGAATCATACATGTGTCAATCACGTATCGTATCCTACAGGTCCCAATGAAAATAAAATTTAAAGAATCACAAGAAGGCTCTAGATATCAATACTAGACAACTTAATAGTTGAATGCACCTGAATATAATCTGAAAGCACGTATTGATATATCCACTAAGGTCCAAGACAGTAACATAAATACAAGAAATAAAATAAAAGATAAACATGAACTGACAGTAGTAGGGTGCACTTAACTGATTTTGTAGTGTGAAAATGAAAAGTAGCTTCCGTGTCCACGCCTCCAAAATCCATTGCTCTTAAATAATTAATTAAACACTTTAACTATTTAACCAAGAAACTTATAACATGACTTATTTATCTGAATTAATATTTTAAACCATATTAACTATATCCAAATACCTTATGGAACTGTTGAAATTCATACACAACAACACACATGTTACATGAGACATCGAGACCTAGTTTTACGGTTTTTGACTTCCAAATTCTCCGGTTAAGTCTCTACGTCGAGGGCACACATAAAAAATCTCTAAAATCCTAAAAAATGATTTAAAATTATTTTATACAGAAATAGGCTCAAAGTTCTAGATTTAAAATCCTTAAAAAAATATATGGGTAGTTGACTTCTTTGTCGGCTAGTCTACTCGAAACTTGTCCGTAACATCGCAAAATTCCAATATAAGTAAAAAAATACATAAAATATTAATTTAAAAAAAATTTAATACTGATTATTTCATAGAAAATAAACTTTTATTCAATGTCCAATTAACCACCAAGTTTTGGCTATTCTATGTTAGCAAGTTACCTGAAATGCTTGTATTTTGACCCCTATTTTTCCCGATCAGATCATATGGTAAATTCATAAAAAAATTCTTAAAATTATATTTTCTAGTAATAAACCTACGTTAGATTCAATTTTGAAAAATTCCAGCAATATCATAGGGTTCCTTCACAATGGTGCTAAAAGTCAATGTTACTATTATCCGATTTCTCAATAATCCTATATGCAACCCTTAGAGATAAAAACATGGAGTAAATGAGATCAAAATATAATTTTTAAGACATTAAACACCAATTTCTTACAGAATTATTAGCATGATATTCGAGATAGAAAAAGATAGAAATTTTACCAAAATTCTTTGCTAGAAGGGTTGTAGGTGCTCCTTCGTTCCAAAGGTTCCAACTTTATTGTCTTGCTTGCTTGCTAACCCCTTTTTGATGGGTTTGAAGGTGTTCGAAATGGCTATTGAAGGTTTGATGGTGAAGATGGTGCAACTAGAATTTGTTTTGAGGAGATGGATGGATGGATGGATGGATGGATGATGAAAAGAATGGGTTTTATGAAGGGGGAAGAGGTTAATGATTAAAGGGATGAAGATAATGGTGTATGGAGGTAATGGGGTGCTCAAAAATTAGAGAGGAGAGGGGTGAGATGGTCGGCCAAGGAGGAAGGGGTGGAGGCAATATTAGTTTAGGGTTTTTTTGTTAGGGTTTGATAGAAAAAGTTTATATATGTAAACCCCCTAAAATTTTACTATATTTTTTTTATTTATTTATTTTGGTATTATACGTCAAGTGCGAATACGTATATACGAAAGATATAATTATTTGTATACGAAAGTTTTATTATAGATTTTAATAAATATAAAAAAAATTGTTTTTATATAATATAAAATGTGTCGCACCAGTTTTGCCTAACATATTTTTATTATTATGATATTTTATTTGTTATCTAGGTATAGGTAACAATTTAGAAAATAATGTTTTTCTTTTATGTAAATATACAATTTGCATGCGAGGTACATGAAATAAATTCATGTATATTTGATTTTTGAAATTTATTTGGAAATTATTTTTCATATATAAAAAAGATATTTTAAATTTATTTGTTGTAATTTAAATTGGGATTAGATTTTTTTTGGTTTTGATTTTAAATAGTTTTATATTAAAGATAAGATTTATCTAGTTTTAAATTTGGATTGGATGTTATCGAATTGGTTTTAAATTGATTAAATTTAATGTGAGACTTATCTAGTAGGGATTTAAGTAAGTCCTAATCCTTATCTAACTAGGAGCCTACCTCCTGTATAAGGAGAGCTCTCTTGCTCTTTTTCTAGAAAAATTCTATAACCCAATTTTCTTAACAATTGACACTGTGTGCATCGTGTCTGTGTCCATAATTATTCCCCCATGTCAGTCGCGACGGTCTCGAGTCCGACCCCGGGTGTCTTTCCACTAGTTTTACAATTATAACCACATCATCCACGTCATGTCCGATGCACCGGATCATGAATCTCCAAAATTTTATGTCGTGTCCGACAATCCGGACACGACTCTAACCCAAAAACTGTTATCCTATTGGTCATAGTCATACTAGATTTTGATAATCAACATAGACTTTGGCCGATACGCAAATAATATACTATAGGTACAAAAATAAGAACGTCTACATCCAATAAGATACTACTCGTTCTCTTCGTCGTACAAAAACTATATATGCAGATCAAGAATTGTTTTTCTATTTTATTATGTATTTTTCCTTTTTATTGAGTCTAGAAAAAATGTAAGGTTGATCGGATTGGCAACTGGCTTTCTATACTCCACATTATAAGACTAACTATATATCCAATCATATATCAAAACCTATACCTAAACATATATCAATCCCATATCAAATACCCATACAAAAAGCTCACACAAATTTTGAGCAGATATTTATATGAGAACTCTACCCAAGTTCGGCCCGAACTATGCCTGAGTTCTTTCAGTTTGTTTCCAGAACGTTTTGGTCCTCCTGAATATCTGTAACCACTTTTTAAATTAAAACATTTATGGATCCGAACTCATGTCGAGTTCTGCCCTAAAAAATGCTATAAATAGATAAGAACTTCCAATTTCAAATCATTCATTCATTTCCTCGCTTCTTTTTTTTAAAGCATTCCAGAGCTATTACTTTCATATCTAGGCTTTAAAGACTCCTAGCCAAGCCAAGTTCTATTCCATTTCAATCTAGAATTTGGTTGTTCGAGTTGTAAAGAAGGCTCTCCGAAAATGTTTCAGTTTTTAAAGTTTGCCTTAGTTGAAGTTGCAAGTCCTTTGGACAAAAACTCATGTTGTAAGGAGCTGCAAACGCTCGATTAAAACTTGTACCATAGTGGATTAATATTGAGCAAGAGTACTTGAGACTAGACTAGTCCTCTCAAAGAAAAAACAGTATACATCGCTATGTCATGAGTTTGCTTTTTTATGCTCTTTACTCTCTGTATTTAAATTTTATAGTTTGTGCTTTACTCTATACCTGTGATACTACTTAGAATATTTTTAATTTGTGATTATCTTTCTGTTACAAACACACACTCTGTTCACCCCCACTAGAGGTGCTCAACGTTTCTGCAATTGGTAACAGAATAGGTTATATACAAATATAACACTCTATAGATTATATATATATATATATATATATATATATATATATATATATATATATACTCGACTGATATCCCCTGAACAGAGTGGATTCGTCAAAGGTCGGGAGATTGTGGATAATCTTATCCTCGCTCAAGAGATTGTAGCCAAGATGAACAAGAAAAATAGGGGAGGAAACATTGCGATTAAATTGGATATGATGAAGGCGTACGATCGGGTTGACTGGAGATTTCTTCTGAAAGTGATGCGGAGATTTGGTTTCCACAACAAGTGGGTCGACATGATCCTTCGATTGCAGAATAATGTTTGGTTTGCTCCTCTTATTAATGGTGAAGCAGCAGGCTATTTTCAGTCATTTAGAGGAGTGAGGCAGGGGGATCCTTTATCCCCTGCTTTGTTCATCATAGCAGCAGAGGCATTGTCACGCAACCTGAAGCTTTTGCCTGCAACAGACGGGTTTACACCATTTATATCTCCTAGAGGATGTATTCCTATAACTCACTTATCTTATGCTGATGACGTTTTACTATTTTCAGCAGGAGATTTGCGTTCATTATCCCTTGTCCAGGAGAGTTTGAATAGATATGAGGCAACGTCTGGTCAGAAGCTAAACGTGTCAAAGACTAAGTTATTTGTTGCTGAAAAGACACCGCCAGATCGAATGCAGGAGCTTAAAGCACGCACTGGGTTTGATATCGGTGTTCCGCCGTTTACCTATCTTGGGTGCCCTATGGCAGCTGGCTATAGAAATGCTGGGATGTACGAAGAGCTGCTTAGCAAGATTAGATCAAGGATTGATGGGTGGCACAACAAACTTTTATCTCCTGGTGGTAAGTTAGTACTCCTCAAATCTGTACTTACATCAATTCCAGTCTATACCTTAGCTGCGTGTAATCCCCCAAGTTCAGTCTTAAATCGAATGGAAGCAATGTTTAGCTCCTTTTTCTGGGGCTCTAGTAATGGGGCTCCCAAAAGGGTATGGCTGGGCTGGGACTCTATTGCACGAACTAAATCAGAGGGCGGGTTGGGAGTCAAGAAACTGGAAGACATCATGAAGGCATTCACAGTTAAACTATGGTGGAAGTTTCGAACTCAAGAGAGCTTATGGGTACAGTTTTTCATGGTTAAATATTGTTCCATGGAAAGCCCGCTCGAAGTTCAGATCACATCGAATTCGTCTCATGTATGGAAAAGACTTCTGGTAGGGAGGGAAATGGCACAGCAGCACATAATCGAAGATGACAGGGGGGTTCAATGGCGTAGAGCGACTGGCCGCTTCACACTGGCGTCTGCGTGGGACATATCTCGTATGCATTGGCCTTTGCGACCAGCCTTTGTTCATATTTGGGGAACCTGTATTCCATACAAATGGTCAATCTTGATGTGGCGGGTGTTACTTCGAAAATTGCCTACGGATGACCTCTTGATGCAAATGGGAATCAACATAGTATCAAAATGTCACTGCTGTACGATGGGTTCAGTCGAAACATTGGAGCATGTATTTCATGATGGAGAGTTGGCTAGGGGGATTTGGAGAAATCTGCAGCTGGAAGTTCGGATTAGAGGCAGGACAACGTCTCTGATGCAACGGCTTCACAATTGGTGGCGAGGGAGAAATCTGCACAAGCGACAGATTTATGTCGGGGCGACTATTTGGGTGTTATGGAAGAATCGTAATAAATGGAGATACGAAAATTATAAGTTCACACAGGAGATGATGGTGACAGAAATTCGAAGACAGATTACTAAGGCTTCCATCAAATGCTCTCATTAGCTGGGGCGTTTTGTACTTTTGATTTTGAAAGTGGCTTGGTTTAGCCTTTCTGTAATCGGCCAGTTTTTGTTTTAATAAAGTGGTCTGGATTTCAAAAAAAAAAAAAAAAAAAAAAAAAAAAATATATATATATATATATATATATATATATATATATATGGCGACCGTAAAATCTATATTCACAAGTAAAGGGCAATCCACAAATAGACTCCCACTATTTGATGGAACAAATTCTACTTATTAGAAAACACGAATGAGTTTCTTTTTAAAATTACTTGACTTCGATCTTTGGTCGATAGTTATAGACGGCTACAAAAAGCCACCAAGAATAGTGATTGACAGTAACCTTGTGGACAAGCCACATGATAGATACATGGATTTAGAGAAGACACAAGCCAGTCTTGACGCAAGAATAATCAATGCACTATTATGTACTATTAATAAGACTAAGTTCAATAGAGTATCTACACGTGTCACTTCGCAGGAGATCTGGAAACTTTTTGAGGTAACTCATGAAGGAACTTTACAAGAGAAGGAATCCAAGATCAGTAGACTAATACAAGAGTATGAGGCTTTCAAGATGAAGCCAAATGAGTCAATCATACAAATGTTCACACGTTTCCTAGATATAACTAATCTTCTATCTTGTCTTGGTAAACATTACAGTAACCATGAAAAGACCAGGAAGGTGCTCAGGGGACTGACCAAGAATTGAAACCCAGAGGCAACAACAATTGTTGAAGGAAGTGATCTTACCACATTGTCACTATAGATGTTGATGGGTAAACTCATGACTCATAAGCTTGACCTACAAGACTTTGAAAAGGCAAACCCAAAAAAAAAACTATCGCCTTCAAAGTACAAGCTAAAAGATTCTACAATGAAGACACTGACAATGAAGAGTCAGATGGTGATAAACAAGCCCTACTGGTCAAAAACTTCAGGAAGTGCTTAAGGTTTGAGAAATCAAAATATAAAAAAAGACGTCCAAGAAAGCAATGAAGAAGAAACGATATGCTATGGATGCAAAAAGACCGGACATATAAAGAAGGACTTACAATAGTCAAGAAGATCAGTCGATATGAATGATCAAGCCAGAAGTTAACAACTGGTCGTAAGTATGCAAATTTAAGTATCTGGCATGAAAGTAAGGCCAATAAATTAGAAGAGGAAGAAAAACACAACAGTTCTGCAAATGTCTATTTAATAGCATTTGATCAATTATCAGACAATCCTTTATACGATGATTTTACTTTTGATGAACTCTCTGATACTTTTAGTGATTTACTTGATGAATACAAAGGTGTGTTAGACAAGTATAAGCAATCTCAAAAAGAGATAAAAGCATATACAGCCAAAGTGGCTAGACTGTCTAACTTGTTGTAAGAAATAAATGAGACATCTACCACAGGTAATACGCAAGAATTGGCTAATATTAAGCTAAGTCTTCATGCATCCCAATGCACGGTTGATCAGAGAGAGAAGGACTATGCAAAAGTGCTTCTTCTATATGATTCTAAGAAGAGAGTAAGAATAGACACTGAACAAAGGCTGCAAGATATGACTGAGAAATATGTAGCAGCTTATTCAATCTTTAAAATATTAGAGACAAAATTAGGCAAATAGGTTGTTCATGTTATACTGCCTACGATTTGTCCTACCACACAGTATATACCAAATATAACACGATCAAAGAAAGCACGCAAGTTTTATGATCCACGCAATCATGCTTTCACTCACAAGTACCCATGGTAGACACAAAAGACTCATGTCTACACAAAACCAAAGGACACTTACTCTAGAATTAACTGCACATATTGTGGTCAACACATGCACATCTCATAGTATTACAGAGTTAGAAAGTTAGTAGACATGAATAGATATACATGGATACCCAAAGCTAACCATGCTAGACACTCAAAGGAATGGGTACCAAAGGTCACATCTACTCGTCTTTTAGGTAGGTGAACCCTCTTATGCTAGAAGCAAATGGATCCTCGATATCAGATGTTCGTGGTACATGACATGTGACGCATCTTTATTTGCGATGCTATCGATAAAAAGAAAAGTATATGTCTCCTTCGAAAATAATTTGAGAGGTAACATAATAGTTATTCATACAAATGTTCACACGTTTCCTAGATATAACTAATCTTTTATCTTGTCTTGGTAAACATTACAGTAACCATGAAAAGACCAGGAAGGTGCTCAGGGGACTGACCAAGAATTGAAACCCAAAGGCAACAACAATTATTGAAGGAAACGAGTCATCTTGCATCCAAAAATAAAAGACGTTTGTCTCGTAACCGAATTAAAACATAACCTGTTAAGCATTAGTCATCTTGCTGACAATGGTTATGGTATTAATTTTGTTAAAGACAAATGTTCTATATATGATATGTCCACTAGTAATCCGTTAATGAAGGAATCAGGGAGGACAATATTTATGTGTTCTTTTTAGAAAGTACTAACGATGCAGTAAGTGCCTAGTAGTCAACCAAGAAAAAAGTTGGCTATGGCAGATAAGATTAGGACATACAAACGTGGATACCATATCAAGACTTTCAACGAAGAAATTGGTAAAAGGACTACCTGAAATATTATTCAAGTAAGACATGGTATGTGCTGACTATGAGAAAAATAAGGCAACTAGATTCTCTTGTAAATCCATCAATGATGTAAGTACCTCTAGACCTTTGCAGTTGATTCATATGGATTTATTTGGACCTAGTAGAGTCGTCAGTCTTGGCAGTAAACTCTATGCTTTTGTAATTGTTGATTGATTTCTCTCGATATACATGGTTTTTCTTTTTATCAAACAAAAGTGATGCACTTTTTGAATTGGAGATTTTCTACAAATAGGTTCAAAACGAAAAAGGTTTCATGATTACTCGTATCCGAAGTGATTATAGAGGCAAATTTGTAAATTCTGATTTCAAAAAGTTTTGCGATACAAATAATTTTTCCCATGAGTTTTCTTATCCTAGAACTCTCCAATAGAATGTGTTATAGAGCGGAAGAATAGAACAAATCTAAGCGATATGGCTAGATTTATGCTAAACTAGCATAATCTTTCGAAATACTTTTGGGCTGAAGCTATAAGTACGACTTGTCATGTTTTGAATAGGGTGTTGATTTGACCCATATCGGAGAAGACACCTTATGAATTATGGTTTAATTGCATTCAAAATATTTCTTATTTCAAAGTTCTTAGATGTCGCTGTTTTATCTTGAACACTAAGGGTAACTTTGGTAAGTTCGACTCTAAGGCAGACGAATGAATATTCCTTGGTTATGCTGCCAAGAGTAAGGAATATAGTCTTTAATAAGAAATATGTGATTGTTGAAGAATTGATTAATGTTTCATTTGATGAGCTCAATAGTTATATAGCAAGTGACAATGATGATGAAGACGCAAGAAAAACACCCAAGGCAACTGAAGATGCTATTGCTGACAAAGACTATCTAGAGAGTCTACCAAAGAAGATAAAATTTATGCCAGACCATCCATAGTCTATTGTCATAGGTGATGCATCAAAGGGAGTAGGTACACGTTCTTCAAATAGAGATATAGCTACAAATTTTGCATTCATTTCTCAAGTAAGACCTAAATTAGTAGCAGATGCATTTTTAGATAAATTTTAGATTTATTCCATGCAAGAGGAACTTAACCAGTTTGAGAGAAACTAAGTTTGGGAACTTATTCCTAATCCTATTGGTCAATCTATAATTGGTACCAGTTTGAAGATGGACAAGTTCTATACAACAAAGCTCGTCTAGCGGCTCAATGATATAATCAAGAAGAAGGAATTGATTATGACGAGACTTATACTCCTGTTGCTATATTAGAATCCATTCGCATGCTTTGTGCATTTGCATGTTTTCACTATTTTAAATTTTTTTCAAATGGACATAAATAGTATATTTTTGAATGGTTTTATAAAAGAAGAAGCTTTTGTAAAACAACTCCCTGGTTTTGAAGATTTTAAATTTTTTTATCACGTTTTCAAGTTATGTAAGGCACTCTATGGACTCAAACAAGCCCCTCGAGCTTGGTATGATCTCCTAAGTTCTTTCCTACTTGAAAATGGTTTCTCAAAAGGAAGAGTTGATACAACTCTATCTATGAAGTCTTCAAACGATGACTTCTGTTAGTGCCAATTTATGTAGATATCATATTTGGCTACTAACGAACACTTATGTCAAGAAGGACTTGCTGAAGAAGTTTGACTTCAATAACGCAAAGCCTATCGGGACTCCTATGGCTACATCAACCAAACTTGACATTGATGAAAGTGGCAAACCAGTCGACCAGCGTAAGTATCGAGGTATAATTGGTAGTTTATTAGATTTAACTGCTAGTCGACCTGATATTATGTTAGCGTTTGTATATGTGCTAGATATTAAGCTAACCCTGAGGAATCACACTTATCTGTAGTTAAGCATATCTTTCGATACCTTAAGGGTACTTCTACTGTCGGCTTATGGTATCCCAAAATAACATCATTTGACCTGATTAGGTATTCTGGTGTTAATTTTGCTGGATGCAAAGTAGACTGTAAAAATACTAGCGGTATGTGTCAGTTCCTAGCTAAAGCTCTAGTCTTTTGGTTTAAAGCAACAAAATTATGTTACAGTGTCAATGACTGAAGCCGATTATATCGTTGTAGGCTGTTATTGTGCACAAATTTTGTGCATGAAGCAAACTTTAGAAAACTACAATCTGTACCACACAAAGTTTTATTTATTGTGATAACACTAGCACAATTAACTTGACTAAGAACCCTGTATGTCACTTACGCACTAAATACATCGAAATCTGTCATCACTTCTTACGTGATCACCAGCAACACGAGGATATTTGTTTAGAATTATTGACACAGATCATCAATTAACCGATATTTTTATAAAACTATTAGCTGAAGACCGATTCAACTTTATTCGTCGCGAGTTAGGTATTCTTTAATTTTTGAAAAGATAATGCTTTATGTTTAGGAAATTGTTTAGACTATATTCAAATGATTTATTTTAAGTCAGAGTTATTTTTGGTACAAGCCGAAAGGCCCCTTCTGTCATACAGTTGTAAATACCCTAAAGCGACACGGTGTACTAGTCCTCGGACTACCGCTAGCTGCGATCCAACCTCTATAGCTAACCTAAAGTAATGAAGGTTTATTTAAACAAATGAATATTAGTTCTATACAAATTTCTATTAATAAATCAAAAATTATTTTTTAAATACAAGTGTACTGAACTCGGACCGAACTATGGCCTCGGTCGAGTTCGGTTACCCTCTGACAGAACTGACCTTTCAGCTACTAGCCCACTTCTATTTATATATCACTTCATCTTCGTCTTCTTCTTCCCCGAACACAGCCACCCAAAAACCTGAAAAACCTAACCCTAACCCTATTTTTTCTTCCAAATTTCTTGGTGTTAGCCCCTCAAACTTCGGATCTAAGGGTTTTGACACGTTCTCTTCCACTCTACGCTATTATTTTTTGGTAATTTCTACTCTTTCCTTATCAATATTTTTATGGCTCCTAGATTTTTAAAGAAAAAGAAAAAAAATGAGATGGTGCTTCTACATCAAGCCTATCATACACACTTGTTGAAAGTCTATTTAGCCCACTTCCACCATCTGATGATGATTTCTTCGATTCTACGTTGTTCGTAGACTTAGAAACCTCAATCGCTTGGTTTCATGACTTTCATAAACAACCTATATATCCGGACAACTCTATTAATTTGAACATTTTCTCGGAATATTGTTTAACTTTCCAAAATTTTAACCTACATGAATTTGTAGAAGTTTTCAATCCGATATGCGGCAATGCTATTCAGATGTTTTATTGTAACTTATAATATTCGTATGGTACAATGTATTTCTCGGGTTGTCGGACTGAAATAGAATTTGATGATGACGACTTAAGCGAATGGCTCTAGGTTCCCAATAGTGGAGATGCTCTAGTCGACATTACCAAAGTCCAATTTGGTCCCGGTCAGACTTAGAGACTTTTAAGGACGTAATGTGTACTCCGAACCCTAGACCCCAGGGACGACTTCTATCATGTTACTTGAACCAGCATTTCTATGAGCTTTATCGTATTATCATTGTATCTATCTTTCCCAAAATGAGATCTACTGATGAGATCATGTATTTGGAGCTATCCGCCATATTCCACATTCATTTTGGGATTCCCTTCAGTCTTCCCAAAACTATGATCTCAGCCATATACAACTGCATGAAGGAAGGACGTAACCTTATCTATCATATGGTTCTTTCTATCACCTTTCATAGGTACAACATCCCCTTGGATTCATATCCTATCGATGGTGTGCCAACTAATCTTCATAGGTCCCAAAAGTTTTCTATCCCTATTTCTTCTGTAGTTAGTGCCAGAGGTATTCCACCTGCTCAGGATCCTCAGCCTGCACCAGCCCCTCTTGCTGATGTTCCTCCTACCCGTACCATCAATCAACTTTTTGATGGATTCGAGGCTCGCTACATTCTTGAGGATGAGCACTATCAGGCGGAGCGCATGCGTCGGTGAGACACTGACTACCGTTTCATGTATTAGTTCTAGACTCTGCAGAACGGTATCGCTGACATTCAGTGGACCCTGGCTCATCATCCTATTGGTCCTACTCTAATTCTTCACCATCTAGACTTCGATGGACCCATGTTCGAGGATCGTCATGCTCGACGCTACTTTGATCGTACTGTAGGATACATTGATCCCTGTCGTTCTCCTAACTCTGGCGATGATGCGAGTTGATGAGCATATAGGCTTTTTAGTTATGCATCTGATGACGCACTACAAGAAAAAGACCCTATTATGACGTTTGAAAAGAGTTTATTACAATGGCTCGTTTATAAACGTTACAGAATTTTTGCAAGAGCACATAATATGACGGATATGAAGAGTTTTTGGCCTATCATAACGTTTTTTTGGCGCTAAACGTTATATAAAATTAGAACATATGTAACGATGTTTATAGGAGCCATTATAAAAGTGAATAAAAAGTGCATATTTTGGCCGTTCGAACCCCCCTCAACTTTTTAATTCCCGCGCCCTGCTCTAAACCCTCTTCTTACTACTTCTGTCTTCTCTTTCCTCCTCTTTTCTTTCAGAGTGAAGTTTCCACTCTCTCGATCTCTCATCTAACTTTCCCAATGTAGGAGCGTAAAAAGTGCTTCAAAGCAAGAGTCATCCCATTCATAAGTGATCGGTTTTCAACACCAAGCAAGAGTAGATAATCTCTTTTATGCCCAAAACTAGGCTAATCAATTTACGCCTAAGCAGGCTGATCATTTTACGCTTGGGTCTACACCGGTGATTTTACGCCAAGGACAGAGCAGCCTATTTTACGCTGGACAAAGCTGTCAAATCTCGCATTTAATGCAAACTCTGACATGAAGATATTAATGATGGCATTTACCACAGAATTTAATGGGATTTGTCTTATACAAAGACCATTGTTGTCGTTTATGTGGATCGAGCTACTTTACGCTCACTATATGGTTTCTTTTACGTACGGAGTTTTATATGAGTTCTTACGCTCATAAAACAATGTGTGCGTAAAGTCTATTTGAGCCATTTTACGCTCAAGGTTATTCAATAACCACTTTATGCAAGAAACCTATGACAGAGCTATTTTACGCTCATCTTACTGCTTTACGCCCAGAGGATGTTGGAGCTATTTTTACGCCCTATTCTTTCTGGCCAGTTTGGAACGTGGTTTGCCTACATGGCCTTCATGCCACATATTTTGAAGAACGTTTGTACATGTAGCCTATTCTTACTGAAATGATGGGATGCGTGTCAACGTATGCAAAGGATGACTCTGATCATGGGTGACAGTTGTTAGTGTAAAGACAGACTTTGATGCTCTTTTATGCACAGAAGCCCCAGTCTATAAATAGACTCATTTTTCTCAAAGACACACACAGAGAGAACATGAAAGAATACAGAGATCAGGACATCGAGATTTTGATTCTCCGGAGCATTCTTCTTCAACTTTTCTTTCAGAACAGAGTGAAGCAAAGCAGGAAAGCATTCGGCCTCGCCATCAGTGCCCAAGTATGTCGATACCTTTCCGTGACTTAGTTCTTCCAAGTTGTTCTACTTCAAGCAGTGATCTTCATTATCATCATATGGTTCAAGGAACAAAGTGATCATTTACAGATCAGACTTCCATAGCAATACTTTTCCAGAATCAAATTTGTACTTCTTGTACTTTTTCTCGTTTTATTTTCAAAATCCAACCTTTGTTTGGCAATTTTGTTAAGTGAAACAAAATGGCGACTCTGCTGGAGACGACTTTCTCCTACGATGAGGAAGTGATTGCTCAATATGATGATGTTTCGGTCGGTTCGACCAAGAAGACTCTGGTTGTGCACTTCGACCAGACTGTCTATGAAGAAATGCTCCGAACTGGGGGTAGTTCTCGTCACTCCAATGTTCAAAAGTCTCGCAAAGCACGAAAAGTTTGGATTCCCAAATCCAAAGTGGTTTCTGATCTCTCTGTTGCTTCTGATGACAAGGGAATTCTTTCCACTCCTGTCGTAGGGGCTCCCGTTCGTAACGAGGCAGTCCTTACTTCAGAATTGTACTCAAAGTGTGAAGATTTATCTCCCGTTTGTAACAGTGAAGATAATCAGGTTTCACGCCCACTGCGTAAGAATCATGTTTTACGCTCAGTAGGTAAGAACTAAATTTTATGCTCAAGGCATAAGAATGAGTCTCCCATTTGTAATGTGGCAGATTCTAATATTTCTGAGTGTAAGAATCAGTCTCCCGTCGGTGACGTGGTAGGCACACACAAATTACGCTCCTCGCGTAAAACAAAATCTCCCGTCTGTGATGTGGTAGATAATCAATTTTTACGTTTTACGCGTAAAGGTAAGTCTCCTGTCTGTGACAGTGTAGATAAAATTTACAACGATGTTTGCACATCTAATGTGAATGTACCTAAACGCATACAGCGTAAAAATGTTGTTGGTAAAACTTTTGTCCTACACCAACAACCTTCTTATACTGCTTTACACAAAGTACCAAACTTACAAATCACCTGCCATGAAAATGGAGTCCTTCGTGCTAAATCTCAAGATTTACGCACACAACTCCAAACGCGTAAAAATGTACAGTTTAGTTCTGCGAATGAAGCCAGTAATCTTCTTTATACACAAGGGACTAAACGTTTTTCTACCCCAAATATAATAAAGAAGAATATTCCCTCTACTCCTTCTGACTTACGTGAATTGCTAATACAAAAGCGTAAGAATTCACAATCTCCGGTGACGTTCCCCCAAGAAAAACATCATTGTGAATATCATCAGGTTGTGATCAATTGTTGTTGTTCAGCTTCAAAACGGTCAGTTTTTGATCGACTGAGTTTTTTGCTTCAACATCAAGCTGAAGACCAAGAAGATGAGCTGTCATATGCCTCAGTCAACATGGCATCGCATACTAATAGAGGACGACGACCGAGACGGAACATGTCCCAAACTCTAGGTCAACAATAGTTCAACAGACTTCTTGATTCCTTTGAAGGAGTATATCAGAATACTCGATCAAGAAGACAAAGACAATTGCAGACTTCTGATTCAGATGCTGGGGGTACTCAATCTTCTGAGTCTGATACCGATAGTGTGGATTCATACTTCTATACTAATCCCTATAAATTTTCAAGAGAGGTTGAATCCTACGCTGTTGGAGATGAACCGGAGACGTCATCTGCTAATACGGAACAACGTCTTACTGCCGTAGAGCAATCATTGAAAGACATGCTCAACATGGTACAAAGCATACATCAGATAATTTTGAATCAGCAAACTGCTCAACCTACAGTAATAACTCCGGTACCAGTAACAGCACAAACTCAAGATAGTCAAGGGGCTGATATACCTTCGAATATTCAAGAACCTGCTGTTAATCAAAATTCTGCATCTCCAGATCCCATCATTCCAGAAGATGTACCACCTCCAGTGGGGGTTACGGTAGATCCAACGACTATTCAATCAAATGTGCTTCCTCAAACCAGTGAAGCCATTCAAGCAGTGCGTGAACTCAAAGCACAGTTTCAAGTTTTGAGACACAAAGATCAGCTCCAGAGGTTAGGGAATAAGCAACCTTATCCTCCTCATGTACCCTTTCCACCGAAGTTCAAGCCACAATCCATGGTTTTATTCGATAGAAAAGCATCTCCCAGTCAATATATCAATTACTTTGATATTATGACTGTACACTTGCAGAAAAATGATGCTCTTCTCACTCGAGTGTTCATCGGGTGTCTGACGGGTTCAGCTTACGATTGGTATCGTAGCTTACCCGATAACTCTATTTCGTCTTTTGACCAATTCAAGGCAATGTTTCTATCCCGCTTCTATGAAGGAGGTATGGACATGAACATGTCCTCCTTGATAGAAATCAAACAAAAGGAGAAAGAAGATACTCGGACGTTCATTGAACGTTTCCGACAGGCTACTCTAAAGATGCCTCCTGGTATGCCAGATTCAGCGTTGATTGATACATGCAAGATGAATCTGCGACCATCCATTGTTGTCTTCACAGGTTTCCAATTCACAGATTGGGCTTCGTTTATCATAGCAGCAGTTTCTGCCGAGACCAATGGTAGGTTGGCTCGGAAACACGGGATGATTTTTGCTTCAGAAGATAAAGGAAAGAAAAATAATCCTGGTAATAATCCCGGCAATCGTAATGTGAAAGGAAAAGATACTCTTATGGTCAATCTCTCCAAGAATAAAATGATGCCAAATAATCAGGAATCTTCCAGGCCAAAGGAAGAATACTCTTTTGACGAAAGTGATATCCCAGGGATATTTCAGTGTCTGGTGAAAAGTGGCAAACTTCAGATTCCAGAGCCAAAAAGGCCTAATGAGGTGAATTTGACTGACAATCCCAAATATTGTATCTATCATAGATACATTAATCATCCTACCAGTGCTTGCTATGTCTTGAAAAAGAAGATCCAAGACCTGATAAATGGTGGCGCTATCGTTTTAACCAATGATGACCATACGGTTACAACTAACATGGTCTCTCTTCAGTTTGGAGATTTTTCTCCACAGCAAGTCCCAGATGGAATTATCCCAATTCCGAAGGCGACTATGAAGATCGTGAATATCCCGTCCGTCAGAGAAGAAAATACAGGATTGCTGCCGCTCACATTGAAGAATGGTAAAATCATGTGGGTACATCCTGACTTAATACCTGAGTTGGAAAATGAAGGTAAAACTTTAAAATCCAAGAAAGGTAAGAAAGTCAAAACCTGCAACATGATTTCTCATGTTATTACAAATCTTGATGACTTGGATCATCTATGGGATGACCTTCCTCTAGAAGGTAGACTGAAAGGACTAAACATCTGTCCTCCAAGTCTAGCTCCTCCTTCCAAGCTCAAGCTTACTCATCAACAGTGGCTAGCCAAGAATAGTGTTCCTTTATACCGGGCACAACAAGTCTTTGCTGCTTATGAAAAAGCTCCAACAGGGATTTCTCCTCGTATCCCGAATCCTTCTCCTCCCTTAACTATAGAGACGTCTATGCTTTATTCTCCTATAGTTACAGAGGTTTCTTCCTCTTCCTGCGCTGAAACACCTGTCCAAAGTTCACTGCCTATCCACTTGTATAGTCAGCAATATGTCCTTCTCATGAGGAAGATGGGTTACAACTTTCAAAAGACAGAAGGTTTTAATTATGATAAAGGAATACGTCTTCCTTTACAAATTCAAAATCAGAATTCCACTGCTGGATTGGGTTCTGAAGTGCCTCGTAACAACCCTCATAAGAAGAAGGCTAAGGGAAGAAAGACTAAATCCTGTAATATGGTACTTCCTTCTCCTGAGTCTGAAGAAGAAACTTTTGCTGGTACAAGATCTGGGAAAGAGTACCACAAAGACTATGAGGGATCCTCCAAAGAAACAGAAGATGTAGTGGAGACTCTACCAGTTCAACCTTCTCCTGTTCCTGTTAAACCGTCTGTGGTTGAAAAGGGAAAACAGAAGGCAGTACGCTTTGATATCCCATTGAAGCCTGCTTCCAATCAGGGGGTGGTGATGAAGCCCTACAAGATTGACATTCTAGCTCAGTTAGCCAATACTCCAGCTAGACTTTCTATATTTGAACTGCTTCACCTTTCAAGAGAAAGCAGAGAGACTTTGAACGAAGCTTTACTTCAAACAGATTCATGTTTGGCACAACTCAAGACTCCTGATAATATACCGATGTCATGTCCGCAATGCCATAGTGTGATGGACGCAATTCCCAATATTACCTTTACACAAGAGGATATGCTATTGAAACACAACAAGCATGATAGGCCTCTGTGTTACACTGGATATATCGGATCCACTGAAATTGACAGGATTTACATCGATCCTGGGTCTTCAATTAGTATAATTCTTCAGAGTATGCTAAGACCCCTGAGGATTCCTACTAGTGAGCTGACTTACACTAGTACTACGATAGTCGGTTTTAACTCTGGCAAGAGCAAACCACTGGGGAAGATTCGTCTGCAGATTCAGATTGGTGATCTTCGAACTATGGTAACTTTCTATATTATCAACTCGGATGTATCCTACAATATTCTTCTTGGAAGACCGTGGATTCATGAGCACAATATTGTGCCTTCAACTCTTCACCAATGTTTCAAATATGTGGACTCCCAAGGAGTTATGAAAACTGAGTTTGCTGATATTAATTCGTTCAAAGGTGTCGAAGCCTACTTCTCCGATTCAAGATTTTATAAACAAGAGCTTGTGAAAGATATATCAGACATGGCTGAAGATCAATCATCCTCTGAGGATCACTCTATTAATGAAGATCCGCCAGAGGAGCAACCTTTGAAGATCATAGTCAAGGGACGAATCCAATCCTAACCTGTCAATGATCAACCTTTGATGATCAAGGTTAAAGGAAGAACTCAAACTTCATCTGAGGAATCAATAAATATTCCTGCCAGGAGCCAAGTTTAACCTTTTATGATCAAGGTCAAAGGACGTACTTCTTGTACGAATAATTTGAAATTACCATTGATTGTCAATCTTGGCAAATCTACACAGAAGACGGATGATGGTCCACTGTTGATTAATCCGAAGCGTAGCAATCAGACTGTAAATGATGTAAATATTGATCATTCTGTACTTTTTGATATCAATGAAGATTTCCTGTTCGAGTATATGGCTGTCAAGTTTATTGAGAGAATGACTTTATCTTCTGATAATCAAAGTCATCAATATAAAGGCAACATAGAACCGGAAAAAACTTTATACATTGATCATAAGGAGAATTCTTTCCCTCCTTATACAGATGTTGGACCATATGCTCAAAGGTTCCTAACATCTTCTCCTTATCTTCTACCTGTGGCCGCTTTATCACAAGCTTGTGTAACTTTTAGACGTTATGAAGAATCTTATTTCGTGGTTCCGTCTGATAAGAAAAACAAGCGCCAAATTATGTTTGGCCTGGCTAGAAATATCCCTGTTGCTCAGACAGATGAGCTGAAGGATAAAGACAAAGGAAGAATCCGAATTGACAAATACAGTCAGCAATCTATCAAGATCATTCAGAACATGGGGTATGATTTGAAGACTATGCAAGGTCTCAATCAGTGCAAGGGCAGACGATTACCATTAGGTGGTGATCCATTTTACCAAAAGACTTATCATGGGTTGGGATATGACCCATCCCACATGTTTTATGATGATATACAAGAAGAATTCTCTTCCAGCTCTTCACAATCATCATATTCAGAGGAACTTCAATCTAAAGATGAATCTGGACAAGTACTCTCAGTCAATATGGTTCAAACTGATGGTGAATCCGAACCATTTGAAAATGTCCCTCGAGCCACCATCGGTTCATTTCTTTCTCTCATATATATCTTTAACAACATCCGTCTTCTTAATCCCCAGCTACCAAAGTTTGGTTAAGCTGATTACTTGTCTCTTTGAAGAGAGATTTTGATCTTTTATCTTACCAATTAGTATATAAAGTTGGATTTACTATTTATCATGTTTTCATAACCTCTGGATAAATACTAAATCCTCCTTCTTTTCCTATCTATCATGTCCATTTGACCTCTGCATAGATATTAAATCTACTTTTCTTTGGGTTCTTACATACTGTCATGTTCATATTACCTCTGATAGTATTGTACACTCTAAATAGAAAATAAGATTACATTATCTATCATGTTCATATTACCTCTATAGATATAATGTTTGAGTTTAGAAAATTTGTCATGTTCATATAACCTCTGATGAGTATTTTCTACCCCATACAAAACAAGATTTCATCATAGACTTGTCACGTCCATATTACCTATGATAAAGTGCTTTCTATCTCCTACCTATTGTTTAAAATTCAATGATAGGATCACAAAACAAATCTTTCATTCATTTCTGGTGGAAATACTACAGAATGGATAAGACAAAAAGACGACAAAACACTCTCTTAAGGTGGAGTGGAAACATCTTGGAGCAACTTTTTTAATTCTTCTAGCCGTCTGCCACGAGAACTCATAACCTTCTTGGTAGCCTCTGCGCGTCGAGCTTCAGGAGTACAAATACGGGAAAGTTCAGCAAAGGTGATTATCAAGTTGTCCTTCGCTTCATCAAGAGTTCTAATGGTCGACTCAGCCCCAAAAGCTTTTTCTTCTAAAATTGAGCTTTGGGTGAGGTGTAGATTTTGAGCATCGATCATCTTCTCTCTTTCAGCCTTCAAGCAAGCTAGCTCTGCCTCAACTTCGCGGATTCTGTCATTCTTGCTCTGAATATCTATGTTCAAAGCGTCATAAGCCACTCTGTGGCCATGCAGTGCAGGTTTTATGCCAGTCAAAAAGACTTTCTCTTTGGCAACCTTCAGTCTGTGTTCATGGAGGGCTGCATTATATGTAGTCTCTCGAGCAAGATAATCAGCTGTTAAGGCATCATATTCTTCCTCGATGAGACTTTCAACAGTTTTACTAGACAGATTAAGATATTCTCTGATTGGCTGTTCAAGGTCCTCCACAATTTTCTCCAATGCGGCAGCTCTTTCAGTATCATTGAACAAAGCAACGTTCTTGATGGTCGAAGCCATTGCCGTCTTCAGAGTATCATAATTGAGGCCCTTATTTAGGACCATTGTTATCAAGGTTGCCAGGCTCTTATAAAAGGTGTCAGTATAAATCTCAATGAGGAGATCCATTTCTGTGCTGAAACTTGGCGTGGCAACAATATCTAACAGATCCCCTTCTCGGAAATCGAGAACAGATGTTGGTGGTACAACAGTAGGATGAGACGAAGTCGTGGTTGCTACTACCGTTATAGCCAATTGATCCCTAGAAGCTTCAGGGATTATATCTCCAATCGGTATAACAACAGATGGGGGTGGAGCCGGGTGACGTTACTACTGTTATCTGGTTCCCAGGGACCTCAGTATCAACGTCTTCAATATTTGTCACTCCAGCCGTTTCTGGAGTTCTGGCGGCGGTAATGTCGGTGGATGTGGTGACAACTACAGGAGCTGGTTCAGATTTTGGCATTGGCTTGTCAGAAACTGGTACTGGATCAATGACAACAGTAGAGGATGTTATTATTTCCTCAGTTTCGGTTGGAAGTTCAAGCATGCCTCCAATATCTCCTTCAATTGATTGCTCCACAGGATTTTTCAATGTTTCAGCTGTGGTGAAACTTTCCACAGCTGATTCTTTGTTCAAGTCTGGATCTCCTCCAGTAGTCCCATCATCACCTATAGTGGGATCGATTCTAGTCTTCTCTTTGTGCTGATCCTCAGCAAGAGAAGATAATTCAGATTGTGCTTGTTGTGCCTCAAGTGATGGAGGATGTTCTTCTTGAGGCTCCATCTCAGGTTTTTGTACTCCCCCCTCTTCAGCATCTGAGTTTTCTGAAGAAGAAGCTTCCCCTTCAGACTCCTCATTTTCTTCATAGATTTTTTTTTCTTGAGGAGGAAGAACTACAGGCTTTGGTGTAATCATGACATCTGCAAAATGAACAAAAATAAGTTAGTACACAAATCATGATATATAATTCCGTATAGATTTTGTATAATACTTAGAATATGTGCATTTTTTTCAAGATATGTATCATAATCACCATCCCAGTCATCATCTTCAAAGTCAAGAGCCGGTTCATTTGATGGAATACGATCTTTATCAGCAGTGGATACAGCAGTAGTACCCTCCGTAACTTGTCCCTTGGACGGCAAAAATAAATGAAGTGAGGTGCTAAGACATCCAGAAGACAAAAGTGTTACAGCTCCTGATCCAATTATCTGTGGAGGGGCTGAAGACCCTTCTCCAGGATGGACTGAGGAAGAACCGATGAGAAGATCTTCTTCAATGTCCTCTTCTGGAGTGTGAACGCTTGGTTTGGAAGGCCCTTTTGTGGTAGACCTCTTCCTCTTTTCCGGAGTTTTCATTGGAGATGTGGCAACTGCATTCTATTTTTTTTTTGGCCTTTACCAATAATGATAGGTTCTGCAGCTGGTTCTCCTACTCCTGTTGGGATAACTACTAAAAACGGATCTGGGATGCCAATATCGTCAGGGATGTCTGCTGGTACCCTGACCTGCTCCTCAATATCTCTTTCTTTAGGCCACCTCAGACTACCCTTCATATTGTAACCATGGACAAAAGAACGAATTGAAGCATAGAAGTTGGCATACGTATGGAGTATACGTAGTTCTGTAGTGCTAATGGCAGTCGAAATCCTAAATTTAGCACCAGTCCGAGCAGCACCGAAATACCTCCAACCCCTAGCTCCGTCAAGTAATTTTCCATAGTAACGGAAATTAGTCAAAGGATTACCAACATGAAGTTGGTCGTACCCAAATTGGTGAGCAAACCTACTGGGTAAGTATGGTTCGAACGCACAATTATCTTCATTTCTGTATATCAGATGAGAAGGTCTGATGCACTGAAGCCATCTAAAGATTGACTGTGGCAATACAACTCTTCCTTCAACTTCATCTTCAAACTGGACACCGAAGCAATCTGCTGGAACTTGTGGCTGGGTACAGAAGAAGTTCCAACCGTATGAATAATTCAGAACTGCTCGGGTATCTGCCACAGTCGTAGCAATCCATGTAGCTTTGCTGAATTTTTGGAGGAAGACCTCCGCATCATCACCTGGGCCTGGCGGTAACAATCTGCAGTTGTGATGCAACAACCAGCCCATCAGATAAGTGCAGGGCATCTCTACTCTAGGGAAAATATTCCGATGAGGAGCATTGTTGATTAACTCCTCGTCGAAGGTCCTTAAACCTGTATTTATCCGACACACCATGGCCGACAGCAGGTTGATCCTGACTTTAAAAACCAGACGTACTGCTGGCCATAGCACACTGCGGTGAATTCTGTCAACAGTACCAATACCTGGTACAACTCATCTTCTCAACCATAAAGAAAGAAAGCCTGCCAGCAAAGCTCTCTGTGAGATTTTTTGACTACCATATCTGAGGAAGCTCAAGGCTTCAGTTCCAGCAGGAAATTCCCCAGTCTTCGTAGACAGATATTTATTCGGAAATTTGTAAGTAACCATCATATCCCGAACCTTGTAAGAGGGGATTGTCGAATCTATGTTGATTACTGGAGCTTTGTTTTCTTGAAACCTTTCTTTGTCTTCCTTGGATATCTTATCCTTATGGAAGAAGAGATAAGTCGTCCACTTGTTGATATACGCCAAATGGGATATACTTTCATGCATCGTGGTACAAATCAGGAAGTGGCACATCAGTTCTTCGTATATCTCGATTAACTGAGGGTTAACTCCTCTGATTTCAGCAAGCTCCCTGTTGGAGGGAATGTATTCTTCATATGGGGCCTCCCCCATTGGCAGCTTCGAGATAAACTGCATCTCATGAAGGGCAAGACCCATTTCACCTTTCGGGGTGGCAAAAGTTCCAGTTGAACTTAAATATATCTCCATCAAGGCCAGAAATAAGTTTCCATTTGGAGGAATACCATAACTGGTGGAAGCTACCACTTCGTACAAGCCAATATCTTTAACTCGGCCTCAAAGTTCTTCATCATCCAAAGGCTTATCTGAATCCAACTCTGGTTGAATGGAGTCAACCATCCTGGCAGTCTGGGGTTGGTTTGGGGATATAATACAGCATCCCTCATAAATTTATTCACAAACATCGGGGTTTGTACTGGCTGTATTAAACCCGAATCTTCGCTGGGATTAGAGCCTGGCATAAGGCCAAAGATAGAAGTAACACCTCCATTGGGAACACTAGCAAAGTATCCCATATCATTGGCATGCTCTCTCTTAAAAATAATTCTACCCGGTCATCCATGACTGCTGGAAGTCAAATTCCACAACATTTGTCGAGGATGAGTAGCATGGACGAATGCTGACAAAGGATAATCTCTGTCCATATCTGGAAGATACATGGATCTATTTCCAAATTTGAAAACCCAAGACTCCTTCTTGGGGTATGTCTGGGATTTACAATCAATGGCATCTCCAATTAGAAAGGCTGGTTTTGCGAAGTGTTGTCCGTCTAGTGTACTCAACAATTCCCCATTTATCATGGATAGTAACAGTCTATCCCCTTGAGCTGCTATTAACTGTGCCCTCTCTACCGTATATTCGGGGTTCGACTGAGGAAATTGAACATGAGATAAATCTTCCAAATAGTTTGAACCCACCATACCAACTGATGATCCGAAAACTTCAACGAGGGGGTGAACTTGCAAATCCACTGGTAAAATAACAAAAGAGATTAAGTTAGTTCGAAGTTTTTACTAAGAGTTGATGAAAAGTTTATGAAGTCTTTGTTCAACAAAATCTCTCAAGTGATTGATGAACTTTACGCTACCACACAGTTATATGAGCGTAATACAACTTTTTACGCTGGCATGTACGAACATGAGCGTAGTTAAGTTTTACGCTAGCACATTAACTGTGGGCATAAAACCAAATTTTACGCTGACACGTATAACGTGGGCGTATTCTTGTTATCCTTAACGCTAACACGAACAACGTGGGCGTACGATGTTATTTCAGCTTTATGCTAACACGTACAACGTGGGCGTAAAAAGCTAAAAGTTTGGTTTATCTTCCTCTTCCTCGACGGATTTGTTTTCTTCCAGCCAAAGAATAGGGTTTTACCCATCATAGGCAGAGCCACGGCTGGGTTGGGATTTCGTTGCGGTGTTGATGACTGAGTAGGGGTTTTTGCATGATCAGTCGATGAGGAGTCAATGGCTGGTTTCTTCTCCTTGCTACCGGCGGCGGATGATTTCTTAGGAGCCATCAGATCAGAGTTTCGAAGAAAGAAAAGGCAAAGAGATTCACGAAGATGAGTAAAAGTGTTTTCTCTCTCTGAAAAGACCTATTTATAGAGAGATTCAAAACCGACTGTTGGATATCCCTATAATTACGCCGACTGTTGGACATCCCCACTTTTACGCGGATGGCTGTTGCGTATCCCAAATTTTATGCTGGCAGGACAAATCTCAACTTTTACGCTTCTGTTCAAAGTGTTTGAAATTTTGGAGATATTTGAAAACTTTGAAGGGGGTCTTGTAGGAGCGTAAAAAGTGCTTCAAAGCAAGAGTTATCCCATTCATAAGTGAACGGTTTTCTACACCAAGCAAGAGCGGATAATCTCTTTTACGCCCAAAACTAGGCTAATCAATTTACGTCTAAGCAGGCTGATCATTTTACGCTTGGGTCTATACCGGTGATTTTACGCCAAGGACAGAGCAGCCTATTTTACGCTGGACAAAGCTGTCAAATCTCGTATTTAATGCAAACTCTGACATGAAGATATTAATGATAGTATTTACCACAGAATTCAATGGGATTTGTCTTATACAAAGATCATTGTTGTCGTTTATGTGGATCGAGCTACTTTACGCTCACTATATGGTTTCTTTTACGCACGGAGTTTTATATGAGTTCTTACGCTCATAAAACAATGTGTGCGTAAAGTCTATTTGAGCCATTTTACGCTCAAGGTTATTCAATAACCACTTTACGCAGGAAACCTATGACAGAGCTATTTTACGCTCATCTTAGTGCTTTACGTCCAGTGGATGTTGGAGCTATTTTTACGCCCTATTCTTTCTGGCCAGTTTGGAACGTGGTTTGCTACATGGCCTTCATGCCACATATTTCGAAGAATGTGTGTACATGTATCCTATTCTTACTGAAATGATGGGACGCGTGTCAACGTATGCAAAGGATGACTCTGATCATGGGTAACAGTTGTTAGCGTAAAGACAGACTTTGATGCTCTTTTACGCACAGAAGCTCCAGTCTATAAATAGACTCATTTTTCTCAAAGACACACACAGAGAGAACAGGAGAGAATATAGAGCTCAGGACTTCGAGATTTTGATTCTCTGGAGCATTCTTCTTCAACTTTTCTTTCAGAACAGAGTAAAGCAAAGCAGGAAAGCATTCGGCCTCGCCATCAGTGCCCAATTGCGTCGATACCTTTCCGGTGACTTAGTTCTTCCAAGTTGTTCTACTTCAAGCAGTAATCTTCATCATCATCATATGGTCCAAGGAACAAAGTGATCATTTACAGATCAGACTTCCATAGCAATACTTTTCCAGAATCAAATTTGTACTTCTTGTACTTTTTCTCGTTTTATTTTCAAAATCCAACCTTTGTTTGGCAATTTTGTTAAGTGAAACACCCGAGTCTCTACTCCCGCATCTTCCTCCGCCACTTCCTCACTCTCACCCTCTCTTTCTCCATGTCTTCTTTCGCCTACCAAACCCTTAATCCATTGAGTATCTTCCGATGATGATAAGGTATATAGTTTAGGGTTACGTAAGGTTTAGGGTTCTAAGTTTTTTCCTAATTTCTGTAAGTTTAGAGTTATTACGTTTAGGGTTCTAATTTTTGTCCCATAGAGAAACCATATGATTTTTGTCCTAATTTATGTTTGGGTTAGGGTTAGGGTTTGGATTTCTATCCTAATTTTTGTCATTATTTTGCCCTAATTTTTGTCCCATAGAGAAACCATATTATTTTTGTCCTAATTTCTGTTTGGATTAGGGTTAGGATTAGGATTTCTGTCCTATTTTCTGTTTCCTCCTAATTTGTGTCCTAATTTGTTTTATTCGACAAGTTTACGATTAGGGTTCTAAGAGTTTTTTTTATTAGTGGTACAGAAACTGGAAACAATCAGCAGAAAGTGAGTACATCTTCTTCAGTTGAAGGCATTGAAGGTATTGAAGAAAAAGTTCATCTAATTTGTATGTTTTATTTGTTGAATTTATGTATAACTTGCTCGATGAAGTTCTCTTCGTATAATAAATTTTGGATTCTTCTCTTCGTATGTTGTTATGTGTTGGATAATAAATTAACAAATTTGCATGCATACTTTCAATGACATTCATTTGATATTTATACAAATGCTTAATTTTGGGTGCTCGAATTGAGGGTTCCAATCCCTCAATTCGACGATCGACACTATTCATTTGATAGTAAATAGGTGCATTGAGCAGTGGCTTCCGTTGAGCACTGAGTCACCTACTGTATTCTGCCAAGCATAAACAGGGGATTCAAAAAAATTTTAGTAAATCAAAAATTAACAGGGGCTCTTGCCCTGAAAGGACTCTGTCTGGGACGCCTATGTCTGCTTAGACACAAATCTGTCTCGGTTAGGCCTGGTCAATTTGTATTCGACTCTCCAATCATTTTGGATACAAGGCACTCTAAAAGCCCCTCACCTTGGGCTTATCTAGACCCCATAGTAACAATGATTAGTTCCTTTATTACTTTCTTGCTCTTTTAAGATAAGTTAATGGTTGGGGAATAACACTTGGTTAATCTTTTTAGTTGTATACTTCTATTAACTGTTTAACTATTGCTTAACTCCACCCTTTGATTGCTTGATTTAATTTCTTTACTGTAGTCAAGAATCTCTTATATATATATTTATATATATATATATATATATATATATATATATATATATATAAATATATAAAAATATATATATATATATATATATATTTTTTTTATATGTATATATATATTCAAGAGAAAATATATATATATATATATTCAAGGGTTCAAGGGGGAGAAGAAGACTATTGGGAGTCGCTAGGATCCTCCACACACACACTTATATCAGGAAGTCTGCTCTAGAAGTAACACAATCCCTGAAATAGACTGACATTAGGTTGTATGGTTCAAAGGAAACTCCATAAATATGAATACTTGTCTCTACAAAGTTATACTCAAGATGCTACTGATTAAAAATAAACTGATTTGGTTTAGAGCAGGGCTTTAGAGTATTACAGAGAAGAAGGAGATATAGGTATGCAATGCACTTGAGAGTATCTTGTGAGTGTTGATAGAGGAAGGGATTATATCAGTAATTTAGGGGAGTCGAATAGCATTGGCATCTGCTGTAGGCAGCAGGTGATGAACCCTCTGGCTTGGTATGTCATTTTGGACACACAATGATACTTGGTATTTGTATATGTTTATGTAGTAACTTACATACTAAAATAATCTGAATCTATATAGATAAGTGGTTTATAAGCAAGGTATCTCAGTTAAATACTGAAATATCATTCTTGCTAGTCATGATAAATCTTAATTTGTTATACAGATGGATAAATCTTGGATGAGAGAGCACCTATATCGAAAGAATATAGGACAGGGGTTAAAGAATTTATAGAGTATGTTAAAGCTAATGCGGATGATCTTGACTTCATTCGGTGCCCATGTAGTGACTGCGAGAATCTCTATAGACTAAGATTAGCTGATGTAAAATTTTATTTGACGACAATTGGTATTGACCCAAGGTATACTATATGGATATGGCACGGAGAAGTTGATCCTAATAAAATGCCATTATGTGAGGATATGCATGCACCTATTTATAATGACATGGACACTCTAAATGATGTAGCAATACAATAGAGATGTTCGATGCATTAAAAGAGAATGATGTTGTAGGAGATGATGAAGTGAACTTTCATGCATTGCTTGATGATGCTAAGAAACCTTTGTATACTGGTTGTAAAAAGTATATGAAGCTTTCAGCGATAGTGAAGCTCTTTAGAATCAAGGCCAAGAGTGGCTGGAGTGATAAAAGTTTTTCAGATGTGTTGACTTTGTTTGACGATATACTTCCGAGAGGGAATGAATTACTCGCAACTACGAGGGAGGCTAAGCGATGTTTCTCAGCATTTGGAATGGGATGCAAGAGAATAATGTATGCCCTAATGATTGCATACTCTACATAAAAGAGTATGAAAATGCAACCTCATGTCCTACATGTGGAACGTCGAGATATAAGGTAAAGAAGAATATGTCTGAACAAAGAATGAAAGAGAAAAACAAAGGCATCCTAACTAAAGTACTATGGTACTTTCCACCTATTCCGTGCTTTAAAGGTGGTTTCGATCGGTACAAACATCAAAGAATTTGACATCGTATGCAGATGGAAGGAAAGATGATGGCCAATTGTGTTATCCTGCAGATTCACCAGCATGGAAGACAATTGATGATAAATGGCCAGAGTTTGCAGTAGAAGCAAGAAACCTTCGACTCTCTCTTTCAGCCGATGGGATTAATCCATTTAGTTCACTCAGTAGTAGATATAGTTGTTGGCCTGTAATGCTAAATACTTTTAATTTGCCACCTTGGTTGTGCATGAAAAGAAAGTTCACAATATTGACATTGTTGATATCAGGCCTCCAACAACCTGGAAATGACATAGATGTTTATTTAGCATCATTGATTAAGAATCTGCAGTTGTTATGGAAGGATGGAGTTGAGACTTATGATGCATATCGACAAGAATATTTTACATTGAGAAGTGTATTGTTATGGACAGTTAATAATTTTTCTGCATATGGTAATTTGTCAGGTTGTGTGAAAGGATATCTAGCTTGTCCAATATGCAACGAGAATACATATTTGGATAGATTGAAATATTGTTACAAAAACATTTACACTGGTCACGGAAGGTATTTGTCACGTAATCATTCTTTTCGCTACCAAAAAAAGGCATTTAATGGTAACCAAGAGTTCGGATCTCCTCCTGAACCATTGAGTGGGGAACAAATATTAATGAAGGTTGCTGGGATTGATGTTTCGTAGGGAAAGAAAAGAAGATGTTCCAGAAAAAGACATCAGAGAATACATCAAAGAAGATGAAGAAAGCAGAAGTACGAAAGAAGTCGACACCAAAGAAGAGAAAAAAAAGAAGTACAAAAAGACAAAGTTACAAGTTGTTGGAAGAAGAAATCCATTTTTTTGTGCTCGATTATTGGAGATTTCTTCCTATTAGACATAACTTGGATGTCATGCACATTGAGAAGAATGTTTGTGATAGTATCATTGGCACCCTATTAAATATTCCTGGAAAGACAAAAGATGGGATCAATTGTCGCAAAGATCTTGTACAAATGGGCTTAAGAAAAGAATTGGCACCTCATAGTAAAAAAAATGGAATTTATCTTCCAGCAGCATGTAATATATTATCGAGACAAAAAAAAGAATGGTGTGTGAAACTTTGCGTGACCTTAAGGTCCCAGGTGGTTACTCTTCGAATATTAGAACTAATGTCTCCATGGAAGATCTAAAGTTATATGGTCTCAAGTCCCATGATTGCCATGCCCTAATGCAACAACTACTCCATGTTGCAATACGTGGTGTGTTGCCAAAGCATGTGAGATATGCTATTATGTGAGTATGTTTCTTCTTCAATGCCCTTTGTGCTAAATTCGTGAATTTACATAAATTGCAAGATATACAGGATAATCTTGTGGTCACATTGTTCTTATTGGAAAAATATTTTCCACCATCATTCTTTGACATAATGGTACATCTAATGGTACACCTTGTCAGAGAGGTTGAACTTGGTGGTCCGGTTTTCTTCCGATGGATGTACCCACCAGAGAGGTTGGTATATTCTAAACTTTGAATTTCTTTATGTAGTAACATGATTGATATTTGTATAGTTTTTTTTATCTTTATATGTTGTATATTATAGGTATAAGGGTGTCATAAAGGGTTATGTAAGAAATAAGAATCGTCCTGAAGGGTGTATTGCATAATGTTATATTGTAGAGGAAGTCATTGACTTTTGTTCAGAATTCCTAGTAGATTAGGATGCCATTGGAGTTCCTGCTACGAAGAATGAGGAAAAACCTATAGGCAAAGGGACTATCTGTGAAGTTGACCTCTTGTCTTTGGACCAAGCACATCTTTATGTGTTGCACAACACAAATGATGTTCAACCTTATATCGAGTAAAGATGTCTATATTCTTTGATATCTTTTTTTAATTATTTTGATTTTTACTTAACGACATTCTATTCGTTACTTAATAAGGAGCATGAGTCTTACTTGAAAAAGCTGTACCATCGTAGAGTGAAAAGTGCAAAGTGGCTAGAAGATGAGCACAACTGCACTTTTATTAAGTGGTTACGATCAAGGGTACTTACTATTCTAATATATTTTATGTTCTATTTATTATAATAAAATAATATACTAAACATAAAAAAAATGCCAGGTTGAGGCCGAGCAGGAAAACCCAAACAACAATGTCTCTGATGTCTTAAAATGGTAGCTCAAGGGCCTCGACATAATGTGATGAAGTTCTCGGGTTATGCAATTAATGGGATTTGTTATCATACAAAAGATCGTGATGACGTACGAGTCAATCAAAACAGCAAAGTGACTATAGTGGCAAAGACTTTACAACTTGCTAGCGCAAAGGATAACAATCACATTCTCTCAAATATGGCTTTTTACGGTGTTATTAAAGAGATTTGGTTGCTTGACTATTACTCTTTTTGGATTCCCGTCTTCAAGTGTGATTGGGTTGATAGCAGAAATAGTGTTATGGTCGATGAACTTGGTTTTACATTAGTGGAGCTTGGTAGAGTTGGCCATAGGTCTGACTCTTTTATTTTGGCCTCTCAAGCAAAACAAGTATTTTATGTGCCTGATCAACTGGATGATAAGTGGTCAATCGTTTTATCAAATCGTCAAAGGAATTATTATGATGAAGACAATGACGACGAGGTCATCGATTGTCTTGATACAACTAAAATTTGCAACAAAGTGCCAGATATTGAATCCTTTGACGTTGTTGATGAAGCGCCCTCAACTTATTTAAGTAAAAATTGTGAGGGAACTTGGATAATAAAGTCCAAATCTTATGTTTGACAAAATTACTTACTGCAACCTTTTTGTTTGAATGGTTGAACATTATGAACTGTTAAATTATTCCATGTGGTGGCTGAACATTTTTGTTTCAATGGATGAACATTATGAACTGTTAAAATTATTCGTTTTCATTCAACTTGAATATTTGTTTCCTGCTCGAGTTGGTATGTTGCAAGAAGTAGGTTTTATGGTATTCTTGCATATTTTGAAGCTGTCCCCGATTTGTTATATACTGGAGCTGTATTTGATTCTACATTGTGACAGGAGTTGAGATAAATGATTGGAAGTCATTTCAGATTTTCAGTTAAGCTATGTTACTGCATGCATGTACCTGGATATATAGTTTTAATTTTAGATGATGGGCTTGACCTGGAAATTATATTAAAAAAAGTGCTGCAGTTACTACTGCAGTTATTACTTGTATATTGGTAAAAAAGTTCTGCAGTTACTGCTGCAGTTAAGCTAAGAAGAGTACATGGCTTTGTATATATTTACTAATCATATTTATGCAAAGTATTCAAACTTTGATGTTGTAGATTAATATGTAACTAAGGAATTATTGCTGAATAGTTTAGCCAAGATCAGCATTACTCACAAGCCAATTCAAGCTACAAATTTGAGAAAAGGGTTAGTCTACATGGCTTTGTTTGCTTCTGTATTGCTTGCTTCTTTATTTATTGACTCATTTAGAATAAATTATGCATATTTTCCACTAGCTAATGTTCTTCTTCCTTGTTGTCTCTCTTCAGCTAGTGCAAAGGCATGGACTCTTTGAATGTGTCTGGTTCACAAAAAAAAATGTGGCCCTAAAAATGGCAGAAGGCCAGTAAAGTCCAAAAAAGTGAGCAAAATCAAAGACAATGAATATAGGATAAAGAACTTTTATAACGATGTAGGGCAACCAATTGGCGAGGGAAAAATAATTTGGCAACTTATTGCGGCATCACGGTGAAGTCCTTAGTAAAAATTACTTATCCATCTTGGCATAAAGTGTCAGAGTAAATTAAGAAGAACTTGTGGAGTGCTATCCAAGTAAAACATATCTTTGCAAGCAGATAGCTTTTGTAGAGATTCATGTATATGCATATAATGATTCAATATATGTGGGTGTGGGTGTCATATTAGTGCCAAGGATTTATGTTCAATTAGTGAATGTATCAGTATTTTGAGTGTCTTGTGTTAGGATTTAGTGTTGTTCAAGTAATATGGTTGTGTGGTGTCCTATAGGCAGCAACACTTTATCTATTGGGGTTAGGACAAATTGGCCATTCCATTTTGTCAATAGGCTTATGGTTAGCAGAGGCCACTAGGCAATAATCTGCCTTGGCAGCATAGCCCTTGCTCTTGCATTGCTTGCAATGCAATATAGTAGCAGCAGGGCAATGTTTGGTTGCATTTGCAAGCAGTTAGCTGTAGTAGCAAGTCTGTACATTCATATTACTTCAGTCAAGCAAGTAAGCAAGAAAGTCTGTACAATCCCATTCTCATTATTTACTTTACATTTCTCATATTCATATTACATTTCTCATATTCTCATTATTTACTTTACATTTCTGTAGGACAACAAGCAAGTCTGTATTCATATTACTTCAGTCAAAATAATGGTTCTGATTTTGGTGTAGGCCAAATTTGAATTGGATCCAAATAGTAAAACTTTTGTGTTAGCATGCATGGCTCGGAGTTGGAGCGCATTCAAAGGACAACTCACCAAACATTGGATTTATGCGAATGAGGGGAACCCTGAGCTTCTCAAGCATCCTCCACCAAAATATAACAGGTTCATAAACCAATCTGTGTGGGAGGAATTTATCAAAAGTAGACTCTCTACAAATTTTAAGGTAAACTTATAAAATATATTTCTTTATGCATAAAAAGGATAAGTAGGTTTCGATTATATGAACCCTCTTCCGATATTTATCTTCATGTCATGTAATCATAAGGAAATGAGCAAGGTACAAAGTGAACGGCGAGCCAAGAACAAGTTTAACCATCGTTTAAGCAAGAAGGGATATGCTGGTCTTAGAGAAGAGGTGGTAAATATATATAATATATATTTCAGTTAACGTGGCTTTATGCATTACCACATATTAACGTGGTTTTATCTTTTAAAACTGAAACAATGATTGGGGAAAAAATACATAGAAGACCAAAGTTTCTCGTGGACCCGAGCATGAATTAAGAAGGATGGTACCTTTAATGATGATGATACCAAAGAAGTGGCTATGAAAGTGGTACGTATATGTTGTCCACTAAAATCTGAATTTATAAAATACAATCATGTTTCACAATTTGTAAAATTTTGTTGTTACTTGTCAATTTTATAGGAGGTATACATCAAACAGAAACAAGAAGGGACTTTGTCGACTGAAGGGACGTCCGATATTTTGACCTTGGCTTTGGGCACTCCTGAACATGCAGGGCGTATTCGGGATTTAGGGTTAGGAGCGACCCTGATTACATATTTCAAGGTTCCAAAACAAGGAATTAAAAGACAAAATGAATTACTTAAGTCCCAGTTGGAAGCGAAAAAAAAGAAACCAAGAATTGGAGGTGATGTTGAAAGAAATTAAAGCTAAAGGTGATTCACAACTATCTGAGAAGGTTGCTTCCAATACCAAAGCAAGTTCCAACAGGAATTATAGGACGTCTCCGAAGAGTGAACAAGGGTCAGATGGAATTAAGAGTCTGTCACCTAGTTTTAAGGTAATGCTTATTACAAATTAGATTTAATTATTATATGCTTATTCTAACATGCTTTATATATTCTATCTTCTATCTTCTATACATAGTTGAAACAAAGCAGTCCGTTAAGGAAGAAACTTGTACCAAGTCCGTTAAGGAAGAAACATGTATCACGCCCTGTATTGCACATTGGCACAGTAAGCATATATTAAATAATTTAGTTGCCCTCAATCGCCTATATAACATTTATTAATATCTACGATAACTACAAATTTATTTTGTTTAGGGAAAGGAATGCAAGCTAGCCTTTGGCACAAAAGATAATATTGTTGCCGAGGGGGTGGTCTTTGAAAAAGTTGGACCAAGTGAGAAAATTCATAATGTAGATTTAGGAGAACATAATGTAAGGGTTTCAATCACGAAAGCCCTTTCTCCTAATGCAAGCCTCCCCGTGCCCGTTTACGGGGAGATGGAAAATGTTAAAGATGCAATTGTCTCTCTCGTAGCATGGCCCAAAGAGTTTGTTATTAGTGGTATAGAGGTAATATTATTTAATATGCGTGCTTCATTTATTTTTATGGAATATTGTCTTAACAATTTAAATATGCAAAACATGAAAAGAACATAATACAAGTTGAAGATTTTACAAGGAAGGATGCCGATGATTTTAGTATAATTGATACGTTCAAAGACATGGTGGTAGAAATAATGGATGACATCAATAACGTCAAAATCCCATTAGAGAAAGGGATGTTCGAAGTTGATATACTTTGTTATCTTTCCAAAAAGGCTTTGTTGGAATTATGTTCAATGGGTTGGCTAGATGGCACCTGTATTACAGCATACATAAAGTGAGAAATTTCATATTATGTCTATTACTCAATAAAGATTGACACCATATTTTTATGTACTATTTTCTTTGTTTTGCTTTAGGTTTTTATATATGGCAAGTTTATAAGCTCTCGGGAAGTTGTGATATTATTCACTCATTTTGCCAGTAGTAAAGCATCAGGGAATGAAATATCTAATTTGATTAGAGAGAGACTCGAAACTGCAAATCGGAACCAACTATGTCTGATTCCATTCCATTTCAAGCAGTAATAAGACTTAGTCACGAGCCACATTTTACTTTATTATTCAACTATGTTTGATTCCATTCAATTATAGGGTACACTGGGTTTTGATTGTGATCGACCTTTCTACCTTTGTTGTTTATTGGTTGGACTCGATAAAATTCAAACCTAGAGGAAACATTCAGTTGCACATATTTACGTGAGTGACATATTCATTCTCAATTCACTTATTATTATTTGTGTATTCTGATATTCATATAAACTTATTTTCTACTAGTGGACTTAAAACATCTTATATTGGTGGAAAAAAGATCAATGCAGAAGCCAACATAGAAAACTCCCAAGGTAATCAAAATGATATAGGACTTAATAGCTATATAATCATCGATGTGATATTTTCTTGATACTAAATAATATATTTATGCAGTGCCTAAGGCAAGCAGGGGGTTTTGAATGTGGGTATTTTGTTATGAAGTTCTTCAGGGAACTTATGGAGGACTGTTCTGTGCCATTCGAGACAAAGGTAAATTGTTCATGAATTTAATCCTTGATTACTATTTTGAAATTATAGAAATGTAACCATTTTTTTCCTAACCGTTCAGTTAAACAGTTGGCTGAAAAACCAACATACATAAGGGAGGAAATAGATGAAGTCCGGTGCGAACTCATCGAATTCATTACCTCTCATATGACTACATGAGAGTTGAGGTACTTCTTACTTGTAGATGGATACCATTTCTTTAAGGGGACTGCTCATTGTGCTATCTATTTTTAAAAGAGGCGATGATGATTCTTGCAGATTGCTAATTTCCATTTAAGTTGTACTTATTTATTCGGTTTTTGGCTTTCTTTTTCCTGTCTTCCGCTGGCGTAGTGGCTAAGCTGCAGCTAGTTTGGTAAGATGTATGTGATTTCAAAATCCACATTCTGATGGAATCTCTCTTTATTTCATTATTTTTTATCAAAAATATCTATAAAATTGGGATAATGACAACAATGAGAATTCTCATTGAGTGAATCTCTACCATATTGTGATGGCACGGCATGTTCCTGGAGATGTTTGTCGATCTGAGCCTCTTATCAATTATTTCTTTCTTTTGTCGATCTGAGCCTCCTAAATCGTGGATAAAAAATGGAATTCATTTCTTGCATATTATGTCCCTGTATTTAATTATGGTCCACACTGCTTAGCTCACTGCAAATCCTGTTCAGCCCATTACTTGTTCAAATACCCAAATATATCCTGTATGCTTTCAGTTTGAATTGCCTGCATACTTGGTATCAGTGAAGTATCTGTTGATACTTTCCTGTTCTGCCTAGTAGTTAGGTAACAATGTGGACGTTTCACATAACCAATTGGCCTATTTCCAGTAAGCCTTGGTCATTTGGCCATCGAGCAAGCATGACCTGATGTGGACATAGCCTAGGTCTGTTCAGGCCTGTGTTTGGCTCTTAGTACATACTGGAGGTGGCCTGTGGTTCAGAGTCTAAGTACATGTGGCCTGGAGGAATTTGTTGGATTTAAGTGTCGAATAGTATGAGTGTTAGAGGGATAACTGGAGGTGGCCGGTGGTTTAGAGTTTGTGAGTCAAAGTGCAGGTAGTCAGTACTTGGTTTATGCTCTCACTACATACTGTTGCTTAAGTTTTATTTTGATATGTGTTATCTGTTTTTAAAAGAGGCGATGATGATTCTTGCAGATTGCTAATTTTTATTTAATTTGTATTTATTTATTGGGTTTTTGGCTTTCTTTTTTCTGTCTTCCGCTGGCGTGGTGGCTAAGCTGCAGCCAGTTTGGTAAGATGTACGTAATTTCAAAATCCACATTCTGATGGAATCTCTCTTTATTTCATTCTTTTTTTATCAAAAATATTTATAAAAATGGGATAATGACAACAATGAGAATTCTCATTGAGTAAATCTCTACTATCTTGTGATGGTGCGACATGTTCCTGGAGACGTTTGTCGATCTGAGCCTCTTTAAAGGCACATTATTAATTTGTGGATATAACTGCTGCTGCTACATATAACTGTTGGATTATGCTCTAGTTATCTTCATTTTATTAATTTGTGCATATAAGTGCTGCTGTCTGATTGTACATCTGCAGATGGTATAAAGGGTTTTACTTTGGTTTTTTTTGGGTGGGATAACAGGAATTTTTGGGGCTTTAGCCAACACAGTTTGGTCAGATATAACATTCACCTGATTTCAACTTTCAAGTATCTTATTTTTACCTTTATTTATTTGTTGGTTGTAGAATCGTGGATTCTCAAGTTGCTCCTGTCGACCGTCTTTTGAAGGAGTCATTTGTGTTGCTGAATGCAAAAGAAATATTTTGAGGCTTGAAAGGGAATTGTTTTTGAAATGTATAGTTAAGATGACGATATGTTAAGCAAAAGCTGAAAAAGAGATAGATATATGTAATTAAGATAGGATATTTGGAATGTAATTAAGATGGTACGATATTTGGAACTGGAAAATATAAATGAAATGTTTCAGATGTTATAGTATTTGTATCGTTCTGGAAATTTTGGATGTTCTAGAAATTTATATTGATCATTGCTTTTATAACGCATTGATTTATAAGTTTTCACAGATTATATATGGCTAAAACCGTTATGTATATATGTCCTCTACATGACGTTTTATGACTTCTTTCATTGCTAAATCGTTTACAAAACGTTATGAATATATGTTAGTTATTACGTTTTTTTATACATAATGAGACTTTAATGTCGGTTGAATATTTGATTGTTATATATAATCCTGTCTTTAATGTCGGTTTACAAAATTTTGTTATATATACTACAACTATTATATCGATTCCTAACAGAAAATGTCATATAAGGTATACATATTCAAACGGTTATTATATACATTTATAACACCCGTTTTCATCACGGTTGTCCATTAAAAAACCGTCATAAAATGTCATATATGACATTTTTTACCCGACATAAAATGGTATTTTTCTTGTAGTGATGATGATAGTCATGAAGCACTTTTTAGTAGATTTT
Organism: Iris pallida; assembly: GCA_029216955.1. NCBI lineage: Eukaryota > Viridiplantae > Streptophyta > Magnoliopsida > Asparagales > Iridaceae > Iris > Iris pallida. The sequence continues at coordinate 10,606,511 of JANAVB010035019.1, forward strand.
ATTTTTATGCACTAGTTATGGTAAAGTCTCTTTTAGACTTCTATTTTTATGAATTTATGTACTTGCATGTTTATGCTACAGAGTTTTAGTGATTTCTACCATATTCTACTTATGCAGTTAGACATATTCTTGGCTATGTTTATTTTACTATCTTTTTGCTATGACCTTGTCTTCTTTTTTATGTTATTTTTATGCTCATAATTTGTGGGGGAGCTTCCATTTTGTACAAATGACAAAGGGGGAGAAGAGTATATATACCAAAAGTCAAACAAATATGTCAAGTACCAAATGAGAGGTATAATTTTTTTAAGTTATTTTTTGTATTATTTGGTATAAACTCAAAGTCAATTATCAAGAAAGGGGAGATTGTTGGCCCATTGGTCATAGTCACACCTGATTTTGATAATCAACATAGACTTAGGTCGATACGCAAATAATATGCTACAGATACAAAAATAAGAACGTCTACATCAAATCGGCTACTACTCGTCGTCTTCGTCGTACAAAAACTACAGACGCAGATCAAGAATTAATTTTCTATTTCATTATTTATTTTTCCTTTTTATTGAGTCTAGGTAAAATATAAGGTTGATCGGGTTGGAGACTGGATTTTTATACTCCATATTCTAAGCCTACCTATATACCCAATCCTATATCAAAACCTATACCCAATCCTATATCAATCCCATATCAAATACTCATACAAAAAGCCCACACAAATTTGAGCAAATATTCATATGAGAACTCTACACGAGTTCGGCCTAAACTCTACCCGAGTTCTGTCAGTCTGTTTCTAGACTATTTTGGTCCTCTTGAATATTTGTAACCACTTTTTAAATTATAAAATTATGGACCCCAACTCATGGCGAGTTCTACCTTAAAAATGCTATAAATAGAGAAGAACTTTCCATTTAAAATCATTCATTCATTTTCTCTCTTCTTGCTCTCTTCTTAAAAGCATTACAGAGCTATTCACTTTCATATCCAGGCTTTAATGACTCCTAGCCAATCCAAGTTCCATTTCGTTTCAATCTAGAGTTTGGTTGTTCGAGTTGTAAATAAGGCTTTCAGAAAATGTTCCAGTTTTTAAAGTTTGTCTGAGTTAAAGTTGCGAGTCCTTCGAACGAAAACTTGTGTTATAAGGAGCTGCAAGCGCTCGATTAAAGCTTATGCCATAGTGGATTAACATCGAGCAAGAGTACTCGAGATTGGACTAGTCCTCTCAGAGAAAAACCAGTATACATCGCTGTGTCATGAGTTTATTTCTTTCATGCTCTTTACGCTCTGCATTTAAATTTTATAGTTTTCTAATTACTCTATACCTGTGATACTGCTTAGAATATTTTAATTGGTGATGTTTTTTGCTGCACACACGTACATTATTCATCCCCCTATGGAAGTGCTCAACTTTCTTATACAAACATCACTCGTTTCCCTTGTCACGCAGGATACACCCCCCGACATAATGTTTGCAAAAACAAAAAAGTTTATAACAAACTTTAAAAGAATCGTACAAAGTACAATAAATTCTGGGAAAGTACAACTTTAGGAATCTGATCAGAAGACGATCACTTTATCCCTTGGACTATGTGAACTTGAAGACTAGAGCCTCTGGAGAATGCAACAGCAATTTTGCAAGAATTTTTGATCTCTGTGGTGCCTTAATAACGATTGGAAACTCTATTTATAGAGTTCTGAAAATAACTGTTTTAGCAGTATTCTGTTGTGCGCGAGGTTGAACTGCACCACTTTGGGTTGCGCCAACCTTAAGTTGCGCCAACTTCCATTAGTTATACAAACGTGTATAACTGTATTTAGACGCGTGGCATCATATGATTGAGATGTGCATTGTCGTGTACAGAGTAGTGGACACGTTTTGAGAGATTAGTGGCATGTGCGCCACGTCATCCTGCTTTAGAACGTAAGTTGTCTAAACTTTATCAGGTTGCGCGAGCTTCAGTCAATGAGTCAAACTGCGCTTGATTGGGTTGCGCCTAGGCGCAACTCAGTGCATAGGCACGTGGCAGTATTTGAATGTATGAGAAGAATTTGTTCAGATTGTGCCTAGGCACAACTTGCAGAGTGCGCAGAACAGCTGTCATCAAATTGTCTCGAGCGCCACGCTTTGCGGGATTCGAAGAGATTTTTTCGTTTATCGTGCTGTCAGTTGTCAGTGCTGTCAGACAATGATGGCAATTATTGTCAAGCACCACGTAGGCTTTGGCGCAATGTGATTGGGCGCAGTCTGATATATGGCACAACCTGATCAGTGGCACAGTTTGATCCCTGAGCTTCATAACAGTGGTGCAGCTTAATTTCTGGGGCAAACTTGATTGTTGAGGAGTAAAAATAAGGCGCAACTTGATTTTTAGGCTCTACAAGACCCCCTTCAAAGTTTTCAAATTTTAAAATGTTACAAAACTTCGAAATACTTTGAATCTTGAAAATGACTGAGTCAAGTTGTTCCTATCTCGCGCAGTCTGTTACAAATTGTTATTATTTTTCATGCGCAACTAGGGGTGACTGTTAGGATTCTGTCTTTAGTCTATAAATAACCCCTGTTTAACCGATTGCAATTCTTTAATTTTACTTTTAATCTTCTGAGAGAATTTCTTGAATTCTTGTAACCCTCTTCTCCGACCATCTCCTCGACGACATGGTCCCCAAGAAGATTGCTGCTGACAAAGGGAAGAGCGTCGCCGCCCCTTCGATTCGTGCTTCGTCGACCCGCACGCCACAGTATGTGCCGCCCTCTTCTCGACGAGAGATGGCAAACCCAGCTCTGGAAGGTGACCAAGAACGTATACTATGGAAGCTGACTTGATCTTCAATTGACTTGCACCCCTCTTCTTAGGGCGTTTAGGACATCACAAACTCTGCGTCATCCCTTATTAGGGTGTGGTTGCTTTATTTGAGCACTGTTCGTTCTTACGAACAGTGTTGTGCATACTGTTGCGCAACTTAGTTGTTTGTGCAATCAAGAATATTGTGCAACCAAATTCTGGCGCAACCTGTATGTAGCACAACCTGAGATGTTGAGCAACTTAAGTTTTGCGCAACACAGTATGTCGCGCAACCCAGGTTGTCGTGCAACTCAGAATGTTGTACAATTTAATTATTGCACAACCCAGGATGTTGTGCAACCTAAAATGTTGCACAACCCAGAATGTCGCGCAACTCAGGATATTGTGCAACTTAATTGTTGGCGCAACCTAGGATGTTTGTGCAACTTAATTGTTCGTACAACCTAAAATATTGTGCAACTCAGGATGTTGCGCAACTTAATTATTTGCACAACCTAGGATGTTTGTGCAACTTAATTGTTTGCTCTTTATAAAGTTGCACACTCTTGTTGCCTCTAACTTTTGTTCATGTCTGTCTTTGTAGTTGGTATTAGGGAAGACCCTAATACTGAAAGATTTGCTTCAGCTTTTAATGTCCCGGAGTACAAGAAGAATTTATCTCATGTTATATTCCCTCAGTACGATGGCCCTGAAGCAAGAAAGACCCTCCTCGTGGCCCAAGAAAACCAAACCCTGCTGAGCTTAATGAACGGGGAACCTCTGGAAAGTCTTGATAGTGTGGTCCACAAGAAGCCTGTTTCCTTTTTGGAGATGCCATCAAGAAGACCTCCTAGCCCAAGACAAGAAAAGAGCAGAGAATATTCAAATGTGAAGACAAAGTCATATACCTCACAAAATATCGAGGCCTATGGCTTTATCTCAATATGAATTTGCAAGCTATCCCAGAAGAATGTCATGGGATCTGACTCCAATCCAGCGGGCAAGAGTCGAAAAAATCTGTTATAAATGGGTCCGCAGCACATGGACCTCTTTTACAGTACTTCTGAGAAGTACAGCACCCTACTTGAGAGGTTTGAAGCCAAGCTGTATTCCTCTCGAAGATTCCTCTTTGCTTCTTCCAGTGAGAATACCCATATTTGCAAATACATTCGCAAAGGCTGAAGGAAGATACCCAGATCGCGGCATGCGTATGACTGGTCTGGTAAACCCAGATATGAAGCGTTGGAGCATCTTAACTATCTAGATTTTGGATCAGTTTAAGGACAGACTCCTTGATCTAAACCTTTACAATGCCATCTGGACTACAGTCTACGGCATTCACCCGAACGCTCATATGTTCCTTGTCTTAGTAAAGATGTATAACAAAAGTACTGGAACTTTCATGACTCCCCATGGAGAAATGGGACTTGTACTCCATGAGATGAAATATCTCTCTCATCTTCCGTCGGGCGATAATCCATACGAAGAATATGTACCTACAAATGAAGAATTAGATGTTATGGCAGAGGAGAACCCTTAGACTGATCGCCATCTTCCAAGAATTATTGTGTCACTACAAAATCTGCTCCCTTTTCTACTAAAAGTGCTACTGCAGGTACTTGTTATACCACCAAGTGGATGCCTTGGGTCATGTAAGGGAGGATAAGCCACTTGATAGTCAAGCATGTGCTCCTCGTTTCTTTGAACCATTCGGTCAAAGTGACTCGTAATATTTGATGGAGAAACATAACCATTAGAGCTATCAGACTAGATGAGACTTGCATCCAGTTCAAGGCTGGCGACACCCTCCAGAGTTATCTCAGACAAGGGTTACAGACCCATGTCTAAAGAGGCCCAGCTAGCGGGTTTTCTCTCCATATGGCTGCGACGCTTCATAGTTCCGATACCCAGCGCAGTTGACATATTTATCGAAGCAGTTTTATTTGCTACAGTACGTCTTATTTTTGGATATAAGATGGATCTGCTATCAGCAATGACCTGTCGATTGAACTGCAGGATTGCGTTCTTTTGTGCAGACCATGCTCCATGACAAGGCGGCGAGGCAAGACGTTCCTTGCACCGAGATGCCTTACACCTATTTGTTCGGATGGTTATTGCTTCACCATCCCTGTTTGATGAACCCTAATATGGAAAGTGTCAGCGGAGACTTCATCAGACGCTACTCCAGCGCTTATTGGCAATACACTGCTCTTTCAGAGTGCAGATTTGCATTGAATCGCGGATCGGGATGGAGATTTCAGTGTGTTAAGCCTCCTCACAGATACGAGAATATGCCTCCACAGATGATGGATCTAAATGTAGAATCACTCCGCCTCAGTCCACCCATCTTTTCCTGGTTGCAAGTGATCCGTCCATCCTACTTGGTCTATAGATTTGAGGAAGAATGTTATTTAGAACCGTACTTGCCAAGTCGATTTGTACGATAGTTCGGCTACGATCAGCTTCACGTGGGTAACTGCCACCACTTGCCTATAGGCCAATGGTTATCTGATCGATGGGGCTAGGGCTTGGAGATATTATAATGCCAGGGATACGAAAGCGATATTTTCTATGCCCTTCAATCTTCAGCAAGGCCCGCGTATGTTTTATACATACGCAAATTTCTATACTTCAGCAAATACATTCACTGAAAGCTTCCATCCTGCACATAGCTTTGCAAGTGAGAAGAGATCCAAGTTTGGAAAACACACTGCTCACTCTTTTCGGGATGCAGAGGATAGAGATCCGACAGATCCACCACTGGAGGCTTCCTATTTTAAAGAATTATCCAGATGAAGTTCAAGGTCCTCTGGACGTATCTTTAAAGGTACGGAAAGAGAAATCCCCTGCTAAGGGGTTGAAGAAAAGAAAAGCTAAGGAGACGACGGCCCTTCCTCAGCTGGATAGTAGACCTGCCTCACCAAGGGCTCCGGAGAATAAGAGAAGGACATCCTTGATTATAAATGAACCAACGACTACAAGAACGACTCATTCTCAGTCAAAACAGATGCTCCTCAGTTCTTCCTCCGGCGAGAAGGAAATCATTCCTTCTTCAATTCAGAAGCAAGAAAGAGTCACAGAAGGAGGAACGTCTACCACTTTGATTGATCTGGAGGATGATCGTATCGGAGCTGCTGAAGAGCCGGTTGCATCACCACACAGAGAGGTCAGAAAAAAGTTGGTAGTTGCTGAAGAGGTACCATCTCAGGAAGGTAATATCAAGATTGTGACATACCCTAATATATATTTTTTCTCTCAAAGATGTATATTAAATTGATTTCTTTCTTTGCAGTGGCTACTTCAGCGGATGTTCGGTCATCTACTACCACCGTAGAAGCCTCGAGATCAGAAGCTGTGATGGTACGTATTCCCGTAAATGTACTTGCTGCGGCGGGGATAACGGTTCCATCTGCAACTCCTATGACTCCAGAAGCCTATCTCTCCAGAGAAGGATTTGCTTCCACACAAAAAATGATAAATTCTCCAAAGGAGCAAGATCCTACTCATTCTGAAAAGGAGATGATTGAAGCCTTAGCCGATTGCGACTTTGGTGATGAATCTTACGATAATGATTGGAATAACACCACTAAAGAAGAAAACTTTTAGTGGATGTACCATCACCTCAGGAACTCTCCGGCTGATGAAGACCAATGAACTGCTGAGGACGAGGAAAATATGGTTATCGATAATGGACATACCAGTCCCAAGATCGATGAACACAACACATCTAAAAATCCTGAGGTTTCTGGAGTGGTAGCAGAATTAGCCGATCAAACTCCAATGACTCTGCCACTTCAGACTGAATCAGGAAGCAGGCAGTAGTCAAGCCACTATGTCTACAGACACCCTATCAAAGCTTCAGCCGGAAACATCAAAACCTCTTGAGACTCCTCATGCTATGCCCAGCTCAGATAAATTTCTAAACATGATCTATTTGTCGTAGCTCGTTCAGGATTGTATATTTCTCATACAAATGACATATGTAATTTGCAGAAGGGCCCACAGGAACCATAGCAGGAGAAGGGAGCTCTTTCCATATCAGCGCTCAAGATGAAGTACCTCCATATGTTAAAACTGTAAAGAATTCGGCAGAAGTGGTAGCCACCCCAGGAGCCGTAGCAACTAACAAGTTCGTGGTGGCCTCCTTCACAAAAGTCTTCTTCACATCTCTGGAGCCTTTAGTTCATCGAGTGATGTAGAGAGAAGATGTTCCTTTTAAAATAATCGGATCTCCCTCTTCATTCTTGATCGAAGGCATCCGTAGCCAAGGAGACGAGGCTCAGGCTACCTTCTTGGAACACATTTTGGATGAGCTGGAGGGATCTATTAAAGCTTATAAGGAGCTTAAAAGAGGAGATATCGAGCAGCTAGTAAACATAGAATATGAGGCTATGGCTCGAGAAGCAGAGACTAGTAAAGCCAATTTTAAAGCATTTTTGATGGCTTTTACTAGATAATCCTCTGAACTAGACATCCAAATTGCTGATGCAGCTTTTACTGCTGAAAGTCATAAAACTAAGGCTGCAGATGAAGAGAAGAAAGCTGCTGATCTGGAGGCTAAAATTGTCCAGCTTCAGGCAGAGCTTAAGGCTATCAAGCAGAACTTAGAACAAAAATTCAGCTACATCAAGTTGCTGTTAACCAAATAGATGCTCTGAAGCACCAGAAGAAGGAGTTTGAATAGCTACAGAATGAAGAACTAGCACGTCAATCTACTGCTCTGCACCCATTCGATCCTGAGTTAGGAAGGGTTGAAGCCAGGCAGCGGGTCCTTGATTCTTGTAATGAAAGAGCCCAAGTTTTGTAGAAGCGAATTGTAGAAATTATAACTTACTCTTCAGAGTAGAATGATCAAAACTTGTTGTCTTTTTCATTATGATGTATTTCTTTTTTTGAAATAGAAATGAAATGAAAAACTTTTTATGTGATTCCATTACTTGTTGCATATTCTGTTATAGATAGAAGTAATAGAATAGAAAATATATTCAGAGGTACTGGACATGATATATTTCTTATCACGACCCGCACCCACTGTGAGGGTACGAGCACGTAACAACGCCCAGCCTACGCCGTAGTGTCGGCGGTAGAACGCTGTTCTAAGTCTCTAACTAACCATCAACTCATGCAGTATATAATGTACTCATCATGATCAACTCCGAACGGAGGACAAGTATAAGATATGGTGTAACTCAATCACAGTCTAAGCACGATAAGATAATACAGAAATAAACTAAGAATTGAAGACAACAAAACTACTAATAAAATAACAACAACTCAACAATCTTAAATACATCTCAAGTCTCAAATCTCTATATACAACTCCAGTTCTAAACAGGAAAACTAAAACAAAACAGACTAGCTAAACTCCCGATCACTCCTGAGTGTCGGGGCCAAAGGTAGCTAAACCATCTCTACAGTAATATTTAGGGCATGTGTTCTCAGGGCAGTCATCTGTAAAATATTCAACAGGTCCAATCAGGACAGGAACGAGTACAACTCATCAAGAAAACCCAAGTAAATGACAGGGAACTATAAAGCAGTTATAAACAGTTTTATTGATGAATATGGCAGTTTATATATAGGTGGTGTATAGAGAAACAGTAAGATACAAGGAAAGTAAAGTAACTAATCAAGAGAAGAATGATGGCAATGACGACTGTAAATAAATCTAGCTGAACTAAAGTAGCATAATGAGTCCAGGCAGTAAATGTAAAACAAGTGTAAACTGCTATAATCCAGTACGAGATGAATCTAATACAAGATGAATCCAGTACCAGATGATTCTAGGTAGTGATCAAGAATCCAGGGGAGTCCAGCTAATCTAATAGTGTGTTTTAGAATACCGAGATCGACATGTAAACGACTGTGGATAATCAGGCATACCTCTCACTGATCAGGCGAGAGATGGCTATGCTTCCAGTAGATTCCAGTTGGAGATTCCAGATTTGGGGTATGTCTACATGTCATACTCAATATTTCCTCGCCCCGTAAACAAATGAATCCAGAATTCGACACGAGAATCGAGATGAGTCCAGCCAAAATATAATGATTCCAGAAATAGATTCCAGAATGATTCTAGTGATTCCAGTAATAGAGGCCAGATAACATGGTGAGTGTGTCGCATACATGAATCCAGAAATATCCATACGTGTGGTATCAGAGAATCACATAAAACTAAATAGAACTGAAATATAGTAACTGGCAAATAAATGAGAGAACTATCAGAGAATGTACTCGCATGATACTCTGAAAAGAGTAGTGTAATGTAAGATGTCTGCACCAGAGTCACAGTGTCCTAAATAGAACAGTACAGGTTATAATGTGTTTAAAATAGGACAAATGAACTATGATGCAATCTACATGATTCTAAGTCAAATCTAGGTCAAAGTCAACTCTAAGTCAAACATGGTCAACTGTCTAGGTCAAACTAGGCTCAAGTCAAATCTAATAAGTCTCACTAGGCCTAACCAAGCCTAATCTAGCAATCAAGTACAAGCACAGCCAATAGGACCACACTAGTACAACCATGCCAAGTACCATACACCAATATAATGTATATATGTACCATAGGCTATAGAATGATATGCAAAGCTATACTAGGCATGGCATATATAGGTATTATCATCATATAGAGATACACATTCATAGGCTATATGCCATATAGACAAACTATTCATTTAGGCTATTAACCTTTATATTACATATGAGATAGACATGTGTGTGTGTACATGAGTGCATATAAATAGGGTATATGTGAACATGACAAAAGAGTGTGTGTTTACCTAGAAGACAGTGTAATGTATCAATGTGGGTGGCATACAATTTTATGTGTGTGAGTGCACTTGTGATACACAATTGTGTGATACATGAATATAGGCTAGGTGTACATCATAGGTAGATATAGGATGTGTGTGTGTGTGAATAGTTGACAGGAAACAATCTCATTTAACCTTACATGCCAACTCTCACATGTGACATAACTATATACCATATTCTATACTCTATGACACATCACCTATATACATATATAAGGCTAAAACATCCCTCAACCAATGCTACCTTACCCTCATATCCTAGATCACATTATACTATATAATCCTTTAGCATTATCAAACCCCCAAGCCTAAGTCTCTACCACTGAGCCAACTCTCAAATTACCTACTGGCTTCCTCTACTCCTACTGTACTGCACCTCACATTACTCTAGCATAAGGGCCAATGGCCAATGCTCACTGCTCCTACCTGGACTTGGCATGCCACTTGTACTGCTCGACAGAGCAGGCAATGTCAAGTGGCCCAAATGTCACTGCAGTAGTCCATGGCACTGCCCATGGCCTGCAACTGAACTCTAACCATAACCCAGTTCTCCCATCATACCTTAGCCAACTGTGAACAGAGCACAGATTAATGCAGGGTCTGCAAACTTAGCAAAGGCTTATACTAGCTGTGTAGTGAACTCATCACTGATCTTAAGGACTCTTGATCCCTCTCACACTCACTGCTATGCCTTTTCTACTGGTGCCCCCTCTCATTCACTCAAAACACTAACCTAAAGCACTGACTCATAGACACTCAAATCGAACTTCATATACACTCTAAAACTAAGACACTCACTATGCATTCTCCAAATCAGTCCCATGCCACTTGTATACATCTTGATTTAGAAAATAACGATATTTATTATATCTGCTCAGAGGTAATATGGACATGGCAGAATATAATGTTTAAAAATACTGTTATTTCAATAGACAAACTTGTCAGAGGTGATATGGACGTGACAGGTTGCTGATGTAGATAATCGGAACTCAGAGGTGTGGAGTACGTGAATTCTTTTTTCTGTTTTGAATGTGGGAATTTATTAGCTATGGTTTTATTTACGAGAGAGTAAATAAAAGACAATAAATATTAAAACTGATGAATGAATGAATGGACAGTCAAAAAGTGAATGAATGAACAGTCACATCGATTCTCGAAGAGGAGACACTGAATGAATGAACAGTCATCTCGATTCTCGAAAAGGAGACACTGAATGAATGAACAGTCATCTCGATTCTCGAGGAAAAGAATGAATGAACAATCAGACTTTTTTTAGGGGGAAGAAATAAATGAATGAACAGTTGGACTTCTTTTGAAGAGGAAGAGTCGTATCGGTTCTCGAAGCCGATCATCTAGTCATTCTGTCTATAAATAGAACAAAACTTCTGTAGATATCGTCAACTTCTTTTCTGTCTGTACAGAATGTCTTCCAAAGATTTGCTCACTCCAAAGATCGAAGGAATGACTGAGACGCCTCCTACTGAGCCTCCAGTACCTCATCAAAAAGAAGTGGGTAAAGGTTCAACTGTTCCTGCACCAGAGCAGGACCTGATTGCCAAGTTGGTAGAGCCTGGAATGACTGCCGAAGAAGAAGCTATAAGGATGGCCGCCTGTGAATTGCTAGTGTATTCAGATAACAAGATGTTTAAATTGTTGGCAAATCATGTATTTAATCATGAAGGATCGGGTCCTCATCCCCGTTCTTGAAATTATGTAACTCTTTCTGCTTTTGAATAAAATAAATTTTATTTACATCATTTCTCTAAATGAAGAACATTTTACTTTTATACATAATATTTTTTAATAAATTGTCCATTGATAGGCATCATAGCAACTCTGCCATCCATATCTGTTAATTGGTAGGCTCCATTTGATAAAACCTTGTTTACCATTTACAGACCTTTCTATTTTGCCTCAAATTTGACTTTGCTCATGTGAGTCATAGTCATAGGACGTCTGACCGTAAGAACTAGCTCATCTTTATGAAATGTTCGCACTTTAACTTTACGATTGAAAGCTTTTGAGATACGGACCTGATAAAGTTCGATATGTTGTTGGGCTAGTAGCATTTTCTTATCGAGCGCCTCCAATTCTTGAAGCCAGAGACGATCATTGTTTTCTGTGGTAAGTTCATTAGCAATGGCAATTCTTAAGGATGGAATTTCAATTTCCAGTGGTAAGACAGCTTCACATCCATATACCAGAGAAAAAGGTGTACAACCTGTGGGATTGCAGACTGTGGTGCGATAAGCCCATAGAAATTCTCCAAGCTTCTCACTCCAATTACGTTTGTTAATATAAACAAATTTTTTAAAGAGTTTGATGATAGTCCTTTTAAATGCTTCAGCTAACCCATTAGCTGCAGGATTATAGGTCGTAGAAGCAATATTATTGATTCTGTTATCATCACAGAACCTAGTAAACTTCTGACTGACGAACTGTGGCCCATTATTATGAATGATTTGATGAGGTACACCAAATCTGTATATCACATGATATTTAATGAAGTTGATGACACTGCTAGTCTTCACTTCAGCTAAAGGTATGGCTTCAGCCCATTTGGAGAAATAATCGGTTATAGCCAAGATAAACCGATGTCCTTTAGACGAAGGAGGATTGATTGGACCAATTACGTTCATGCCCCAAGCTTCAAAGGGCCATGAGGCAGCAGTCAGGTGAAGAAATTTCGACAGTTGGTGAATGAAATCTGCATAAATCTGACATGCTCAACATTTTCTTGTATAGTCAATGACATCTGATATCATAGAGGGCCAGTAGTAGCCCATACGTCGGATGCGATCTTATAATTTGGGACCGGGCTGATGTGCTCCACAAACGCTATCATGAGATTCACGTAATATCTGCTTTGCTTCGTCACCAACAAGATACCTCAAATGTAATCCATCAAATGTTTATCGAAAGAGAGTTTTGGTGGTATGATTATAGTAGAATCGAAGAGATCGCCGATGAATACTTGTGGCTTCTTTTGGATCTTCAGGTAATATGTCATGTACTGCAAAGTCGATAAAAGGTGCTCTCCAGTCTTCGCTGATGACAGTGACTTCAGTTGAATTACTGAATTCAATATTATGATTATTCTCAATACAAAACGGTTCTCTATTGGAGATAACAACCATTTGTTGTCTTTTGAATGGAATTGCTAAGACCGCAGCTAGGTTAGCTAGGGCATCAGCTTCTGTGTTGCATGCTCGACGTACATGTTCAATGAAGAACCCTTTGAACGAAGAAGCTATTCTGATTGCCGCTTCCTGATACGGTACCAGATCTTGTTGTTGAACTTCGTATGTACCTCTAACCTGATTGACAATCAGCTTAGAATCACCATATACTTTGAGATATTCAATATCCAGTTGCTTGGCTTATTGGAGTCCAATGAGCAAAGTATTGTATTCTGCTACGTTGTTGGAGCACAACTCATCTAAAGAATAAGCTCTCTGGATAGCTAATCCATATGGTGAAACGAGAATAATTCCAACTCCAGTGACAAGGATGCCTCCAGGTTCAATTCTAGATGCTCCATCGAAGAACAAATGCCAAGTAAGAAATTCTTCTGAGATCATATTTGATTCCAATGTCTCGTCTGGAATCTCATCATAGAGCTTAGACGTCTCGGGGACAGGATGAGTTGCTAAGAAATCAGCGAGTGCTTGGCCTTTCACAAACTTTTGTGGAACATATACCATATCATATTGTGCTAATAATATGGCCCATGTAGCAAACCTAGAATTGAGCGTACTGGGCTTCTTCATTAAGACCCGAAGAGGATTAACTCAGGAAATAATATGAATAGTTTGGTCGATGATGTAATGTCTTATCTTTTGAACAACAAACACTAAGGCTAAGCATTCCTTCTCTACCGGACTATAACGATGTTCAGCTCCAATCATCGTCCGACTAAGGTAGTAGATAGCTTGTTCATGACCTTCTTTGTTCTTCAGAGCGAATAAAGCTTCCAGTGAATGGTCCATCACCCGGACATACATTAAGAAGGGTATTCCTGAGATCGGTGGCACTAGCACTGGCGGACTCATCAAATATCGATTTATGTCATCAAATGCTCGTTGATATTCTTCTGTCCAAACGAAAGATACACCTTTCTTTATTAACTGAGTAAATTGTTTGCAACGTCCAGATAAATTCGAAATGAACCTCCTCATGTAAGCAAGTCGACCCTGGAATCCTTGTAGCTATTTTAGGTTGCGTGTAGGACGCATCTCTTGAATGGCTTTGATCTTCTCGGGATCAACGTGTATACCTTTAGAGGTAATGACAAATTCGAGAAATTTGCCACTAGAGACTCCCAAAAAAGACTTGGTGGGGTTCATTTTAAGTTGATGCTGGCGCATTAGATTGAAGATAGTTCTTAAATCTTGGATGTGATGTTCCTTTAGACGACTTTTGACAGCAATATCGTCAACATAGCATTCGACGATCTTTCACAAATGATCCCAAAAGATAGTACTCATAGCCCGCTGGTAAGTTGTACCCGCATTTTTAAGACCAAAAGGCATGACTGTATAACAGTATATTCCACGAGGAGTACGAAATAAAGTGTGTTTTTCATCTTCAGGATTCATCCGGAGTTGATTGTATCCAGAAAACCCATACATGAAAGAGATTCGTTCGAATCCACAAGTATTATCAATCATGACATCAGTAATTAGGGGAGGGAATTCATCTTTAGGGCAAGCAACATTGAGATACCGAAAGTCTATGCACACCAGAACCTTCCCGATCTTTTTTAAAACTTTTACAACGTTGGCTACCCAGTCAGGGTGTTGTTCTTCTCTGATAAAACTGCAAGCGATAAGCTTTTTGACTTCATCGTCTATCGCATCCAACATCTCAGGTTTGAATCGTCGTTGTTGTTGTTTGACTGGTTTAGCATTAGGCAAAATGTTAAGTTTATGAGTTGCGACCTGGGGATCTAAACCCGGCATATCTTTATAACTCTAAGCGAAGACATCGATATATTCACGAATAAGGTGAATTAGTTCTTATTTATCATCTTCTGGGAGATTTTTGCTAATAAAGATCGGTCGTGGTACATCTTTCTCTCCAACATCGATCTGAATTAGTTGATCCTCAGTAGGTGGTTCTCGTTGTTCAAAACGGAGTTTCTACTGATTGTCCATCCTTTGTGCCCAAGGATCTGCTTCAGGAGCTTCTTTAATATCATCATCGTCATCGTCTAAGAATTCAGCAGACACCATATTGGAAGATACTGTCACCCGATGGACATGACCAATACTGGTATCAGAATCCCATGAGATAGAATCAGAAGAGTTCGATCGTTCTTCTTCATCAGATTCGGAAGCTTCTGGAGTCGAAATTGGTGAAGTATAACCTAATCCCCGCTTCGTTTTACTGTAGTATTGTTGTGATTTTCCCTTGGAACAGAAACACGAATAGGAGTTCGTCTTCCTTTACCGCTATTGAGACCAGTTTTGAAATCATAACCCATTTTACGGATGATTGCTTTGGATTGTAGACTATAGCAACGTAATTGTAGCCTTCCTGTATCATCCTTATTATCATTGTCGGGCATGATTTTTTGTTCTTCTCTTTTATTAAAAATTATAGGAGTTTTGCCTTTCTTTCGAAACGATACTAGGAAGAATGATTCTTGTATTGATTCCAGTGATACCACATTTTGGAGAGACGATACGACCCCTATTGTAATTGGCTTAAAGCTATCTAGCATATTCAAATAACATTGAGTATAATAAGAGACATCAGTATACTACAAAGGAGATGCTTTATTGATATTTACATCATTATTTACAACAGGACCTTTAGCCTTAACAGGCTTAGTCAGATTGATAACTAGAGGAGGAGAAGAAGAACGAGAAGGAGGGAGGGGTTTTTTATGACGAAGGTCGATTACAAGTGGCTCAGAAGAGGTGAGCTCCCTTTGTTCTTGACTAACACCAGGAGACTGCTTCTTGTGAGAAGGAAGGTAAATAGTCAATATCTTAGAAGATTGAGGACAGAAAGTATGCCTTTTGGCAGGGATCACCAGAGTATCATTCGGCATGCCTTTCTGTTCTTCATCAGTGTCCATTGCCAATACCACCTTCATGAATTTCTCTTTGTACATGCGAGAGTCGTTGCAGTACGCTTCAACCCCTTGAAAGGATTTAGGTCTGTAACTTCTTTCTGTACTTCTCTATTACCATCTACATATTTAAAACATTGGTGGAGAGTAGAAGGTACAATATTGTGTTCGTGGAGGAATGGTCTTCCCAGCAAAGCATTATATGAGCCATGATTATCAATAACGTAGAAAGTTACCTTTGTACAAAGATTGTCGATTTGAAGTTTCAGGCGTATCTTTCCCAAAGGTTCACTTCTTCCTTAATTGAACCCCAAGATAGTAGTGATAGTTGTTGTCACGACCCACACCCGGTTTTCGGATGGGAGCTCGTGAGCAAGCCAGCTACGTATCGAGCGGACTCCAGCCCGACTCGAGTACATATAAGCTGTCCAGAGTAGGGTATCATGTCTAATCTAAACTATATCTCAATCCACAGGAATCATATATACAAGAATGAACAAGTATGGGTCATAGTTTGCAGCCCATTAGCATATTGTCCGATTAGACTCCAAGAATGATATGAGTCTATAAAATAAGCAGAATATATCATGGCATGGAATATAAAGCACGAGAGGATAATAAAGAATATCACAAGCAAATACATGTATCCCTGCAGGTGTAATTACTACCATCATGAGCCGCTAACTAACTCCATGCAATCAGCTACCTGAAGAGATCATCAGGTCCTCAGAGGACATAGCAAGATACATATAAACATGCCTATCTAACAGTTTAATCATGCAAAAACAAGGTATAAACAGGAACTAGACATGAGACTGACAAGTGGCTACTGACAAGTAACTATGAACACGGATACGGGGTCAACTATGCATAAATGAACTGCTGGAAGAACAAGTAAACAAGAGATCAATGGAATACCAACTCTCGCCCCGAATGTGGACTCGCAGGTCAGTTTCAAGACAAGTCACCATCGCCCCGTGTGTGGACTCGCAGGTTGTGGAAACTATGCAGGAATAGCAGTTCAATTATACATACTTGTAGGCACGACTCAGTCAAGATATAGGTGATGACACGGTACAACTCAGTCATGACCCAGGTAAGGACAACTCTAGCATGAACCATAATATAGACAAGCTTGGTGTAACTACGCTATCAAGTCAAGTAATACTGATATACAAGCAAGACAGGAAACTAGTAAACATGGTATGTAGAAAACATATGAATCTATATCACTAGAGTAACTACATGATAACATACTAAAAATAGAAGAACTATAAGCATGGAAATGAACTGTAGAGAGAGGCAAGGTATCTTGCCTGGTGGTAGCGCGAAAAACCAATAAGATACCGTCAACTGGTACGCCATGAAGTCCAAAATCCATAAATGTCTTCGAAAGCTGAAATAGACATCGCCAACATTCTCATAATAGTCAAATTAGCTACGATTGCCTGTCCTTAAGTCCAATTCTGGACACAGGGACAAAACGATAATTTTGGGCAAAAACGATATCCGCCGTTGGACCCGCTTTGTACTGAAAAGCGTGCCAGAGTCAATGGTCTCTAAAGTCATCAAACTACATGTCTACGAATCCATTTTGATGATACAAACCTAACTGTATGTCCAAAGTTGGATTCTGGCAGGCCGTACACAAAATCGTCCGTTGAATCGGATCGTGGGGCCCACGAAACGGCGATCCGATCAACTATCTCAGAATTAGACCAAACTTGGCATACTAGACCAAAAAAATGATACGGTCCTGATGGCAAAAGTTTCGTCTCGATCCGATGAACGTTCACAAAGTAATTGGGAAATTTGTACTGAGGCCGATACGGTGAATTTCGTCGTGCACACGCAACCAATTTGAATTCCGTCAAAGCCCACACGTCCATAATATCCGTACACACCTTTCGATGCTTACGGTGTGCGACTACGTCGCCCGGTTTGGCGGGACGCACGTCGTATCGATGAATTTCAAAGTTTTAAAAACTGTTTTAATCCTATTTTTCTCGAACTTTGTAAACTGATTTCTTCGTGCACAGTTGATAAAATTCGCAACTACAAATTAGGTTATGAAGTCCTACATGTTGTCTTCAATTATGTTTAATTAGATTGCAAAAATATTGAACAGGTTTCCTGGAAACTAGGTACGAACATGGGTATTTGGGATTCCTAGAAACTATTTTCGAAACAGTTTTTCCCAAAGTTTTGATCGATTTTCTAAACCGATCAGTCGACTACTTTGAAAACGAATTATTGAAGGGTCGAGAGGGTCATATGGGTTATGAATAGGAATTTATGGTTCGGAAAACGATTAACTAGATGGATAGAAACTCTGTCGAGAATATACGTAACTCATGGTAATATGTGCTGTCGCTGTGTTCTGTTTTGGGCGCATGCGGCCAAGTCCAGGTGGCGCTCCGGCATGTCAGGGCGGCGCGTGTGGTGGCGAAGCGCGCGCAGGTGGTCCAGGCTGGCGACGTCGAGGGTTAGCATGATTTTTTTAGGGTTTTCGAGCGGTCCCTCGCTCTCTCGATATATTTAGACTCCTACCCTCGGGTATTTGCATCCCCTGCTGTTTGGAGAAAGGTCGGGCATGTTGGCCCGCTCTGTTGGGGATTCTTGTCGGGCTGGGCTGGGCTCTCCTAGTTATAGTTATTTACATTTCTATCTATATATATCTATATACATATATAACTATATATACCTATACATATATACAAAAAAATACATATATACGTATATTTCTATGTATGCATAAATACTCCAAGAGTCAAAATAAATCTTAAGAATATTCTTCTGGTGTTGGGCTTGGCCATTAATACACATATATTGTATAAGTATATATCTTGTATAATTCCAAGTATATATCTTATTTAAGTATATATTCTCAAATATAATATGCACATATATATATACAATTTGTATATATAAAGGTGTAAAGGAAATATAAATGTATACACATACAATTGTCCAAAAATATGTTAATATAATAATATAAAAGTATTTATCCTATTTTTAAAAATAGAATATCAATTTAGTAACAATAAAATATATTATATATATGTATATAAATCCTTTATATAAGAAAGCCTATTTGGACAATCAAAATTAATAAATGTAATATGCACATCTACATGGACGTCGTTGGTCTCACTACAAGATTATATGGGCTCGATTTCGATTTGGGTCTGGTCCGAGCTAAATCGACACAACTGGGTCTCCTCCAAGTCAATAATATAATTAATAAATAATTAAAATATCTTTAGAGGTTAAGTCGCAACTTGGCCTGGTTTTCCTAGTTAGAGCAATCCTATGGCTCGGCTTTCCCCTACCATAGCTAAACACTAGTCAAAGCATGCCACTACACTATCCGTACCATGATTCCTAGTCGTCTGGTACTTCAAAACTCAACTATGGCTAAAATCATCCACTGTAATAATTAACTAAATAATCATTTATAAAAATCTAAAAATCACCATTTAAATCAAATAAATAATAAAAAATATATTTAAAAAAATTTCGGAAAGGGGAGCTATAGTTGTAGAAAGTTTATGCACAGGGATCTTCAAGGAGTCCAGCAGAGTCTTTGGCATGATGCTAAGTGCAGACCCTGGGTCAGTCAGAATACGATCAACTTTTATGGTGTCCACATATTCCGTAAAGTAGAGAGGACGATCATGACGATTATCTTCTAACAATATGTCATCTTGTGTAAAAGTTATATTGGATATTAATTCAAATACACTATGACAATGTGTACAGCTGACATGTTCCTTCTCAGGCTTCTTGAGGAGAGTAAAACAAGCATCAGCCTGCATCAAGGCTTCACTTAACATTTCTCGAGTTTCATTTAAGAGACATAAGAGTTCAAAGATTGACAATCTCGCTGGAGTGTTAGCCAGTTGAGCCAGTATATCAACATTATATAGCTTTTCAAGTCCAAGAGATGAGAACTTTTTCAATGCTTTGTCAAAGCGGACAGGTTGCTTTCCCTTGTCTACTAATGTTGGTTTGAGAGGAGTTGGTTCCACTACCGGCGAGGATGTAGATGGTATATTCTTAACAGGAGAAGATGATACAGGAAGAACATCAGAAGAAGGGGCAGAATTCTCTTGAGTTTCGAGATATTCTCGAAGATAAGGTTTCCCAGATCTGGTGCCGATTAGAATTTCTTCTTTTGCTACTGGTTCAAAGGATACCATGTTGTAGCTCTTTGATTTAGTTTTGGAATGCTTCTTTTGATTGGAAGGAAAAGGTGCTTCAAAATCTGCTACTAGAACTGGATGAATCCACATGATTTCTCCTTTATCAGTAGATAGTGGAACAAGACCTTCATATTGGGGAGGTGGAAGATTCACGATCTCGAGAGTAGCCCTCGGAATGGGGACAACACTATCTTGCACTAATTATGGTAGGAAATCACCAAATTACACAGAGAAGATATTGGCCATCATAGTCTTCTCATCTTGTTGAAGAGTAACTACTCCAGAGTTGACTATTTCTTGGATTTTGCATTTGAGCACGTAGCATGCTCGAGTTGGATCCCTATAAACCTATGATAAACACAATATTTAGGGTGGTCAGTCTTACCCACTTCTTCTGGCCGTTTTGCCTCTGGCAGTTGAAGCTTATTGCTTTTGATCAAGCAATCGAAGATGCCCATAATATCATCTTCATCAAAAGAATACTCTTTATTTGGATGAGGTACTTTTTATGGTAGTGCTGATGGAGTGGGTGCAGTCTGAGCGACATTGACAGCCAACGACTCCTTGCCTTTAAGATTGATGGCCAATATTTTCTTACCCTTACGATTATTCTAGCGATTATTGTTGCCGGATGTAGGATGTTCGTCTTGGTTAGGATTAGCCATCTTAACTCCTAACTGTTTGAACTTCTCAGTACTAACCTCTGTAGCTTTGGCATTCACAATGAAAGAAGGCCAATCTTGAAATTGTGTCGATCATGTCCACATACTGATAATAGGCAGTTGGTTTGATTTACAAGTGTCTATTGTTACAGCAGATGGAGTTCCTAAAGGCATTTTAAGTGCCTCTCGGCAGAATCTTTCAATGAAACTCTCAGTAGTTTTATTGTGTCTTTTTTTAATTTTGATAAGGGCCGACATAGTCATATCGTTGACCCCTTCATAGAATCGTTCCAAGAACATCTGTTTGAAACCAACAAATGAGGTTATGCAACCATCTGGCAAACTATGATACCAGTCATATGCTGTACCAGCTAAACAACCGACGAACACCCTGGTAAGAAGAGCATCATTTGGCTGTAATTGATCAGTCATCACTTCAAAGTGATTGATGTACTGACTTAGAGAAGTGCTTCTATCAAACAGCATAATGGTAGGAAGTTTGTATTTAGGAGGAAATTGAACCTCCTTCCATTCAGCAGGATAAGGTTGTTTCATCCCAAGTCTTTGTAGACCATCCTTCTGCTTAAAGGCCTCAAACTGGGTGCGTAAGAGTTTTACGACCTCATTAGCATCCCCTGATGTCTGTGAATTTGTGGGTTGATTTGAATTATTAGGAGGAAAAAAGCATGATAATTACCACCCCCAGCACCAGACTGACTGGAAGCAGCTTGAATTGGTACAGAAGTAACTTGGGGAGGCGGTACCCCTAGACCGACATTAACAGGTACAGAAGATGCTATGAGCTCGGGATTTGTAGCAAGATTTATAACCGGTGGAACGACATGTTGAGCCATGATTATAGTGTGTATACTTGCGACCATTTCAGCCATTGTCTTTAATTTGTCTTCCAGTGCAGCAATTCGTTGTTCTTGACTTGCTGAACTAGAAGCATCTTGGTCTTCTGCAATAGCATATGCTGTCACCTCTCTTACCATTATTGACAAGATAGTTTGTTCAGAGCTTTCACTATCTGCGTCAAAGTCGGACAAAGAATCCTCTCCTAGATGAGTGATGGGAAGATCTTTCTGATTAAAAGCATCCTGGTCCAAGTTCCGATCTTTCGATCTGGTATGTTGAAAGACCCCTTTACTAGATTCACGAAGTTGACCCAAGTATTGCTGACTCGAATTATGAGACGTGCCCCTCTTTGAAGTTTTTCTACCCAGTGTCTCGCGAAGTCATATTGACAGATATAATAGCTCATCTTCATCTCCCGTCATAGGTTCAAGAGTTAAAGCATAGTTCAGACGATCAAAGACAGATCGTTTAGCTGATTGGCAACAACACTTGATGACCACTTCATGAAGGCAGTGGCATTCTGATGAGTGATTTAAAGGTGAGTGAGATGTCTCCGTTATTTCCCGTTTTTGTGTAAGACGTTCTCGGAGATCAGTCATCACCATGGGACGAAAAGAAGTTGGAGGAACATATTCCTTGATGATATTAGGAACATGCCTCCAATTTTTAAGATGCTTAGTTCCTTGGGTGTACAGAGAGGTACTTAAATCATTAGATAAGTGATTGGGTCCTTCTTTTCAAAACTTTGTTTCCGGTGCAAGTTGGCCTTTTGTGTAGGATACTTGCATTTCACCGAGGTTGATACTGATTGACGCATGTTGAGATAAGCACGCAAATCAGAGAATTCTTCTCCCGGTGCATCTGTTTGAGATACCAGCAATTTTCTTTGCTTGGATCTTGAAATATGCAAGGTTGAAAGATCTTGAATCGTTGCCATAGGTGTAGGAAGGATGCATCTTTGATCAGTATTCTTTCCCCCGGCAGAGATTTGAAGACCTCTGTTACAGATGAGGAATCTTTGTTCAAAGGAATACAATCTGAGATATTTTCCTCTGAGTCATAACTTGGAAAGACTGAGAAAAGACCAAGGGGTACTTTCCTTTATTTTGTGAAGGGTTAGCTAAAAAGTGTTTTCCTCTGTTTTATTGTTGAACAACATTTGGCACAGATTGCACAAGTTAAGGAAGTATCAAATGACCCTTTCCTTTGTTCTGTCTAGCACTAGCACTAGAACATTGCTTCTCCAACTTCAGAACTGGAAAAGAAGAGGGAATAGCCAAAAGACTAGTTCTTTTGGGTTGCGCCAGAGCAGCATGTTGTACAAACTGTGCCTGGACAACAGGGTGTTTAGGTTGCGCCATAATAGAATGGGCTACAGGTTGCGCCTTGGCAGCAAGATGAGTAGGTTGCGCTCGGGCAACTGGGTGGATAGACTGCGCCTTGGCAGCAAGCTGAGTGGACTGCGCCTTGGCAGCAATATAAGTGGACAGCGCCTTGGCAGCAGAGTGAGTAAACTGTGCCTTTGTAGCAGAATGAATAGACTGCACCTTGGCAGCAGAACGAGTGGGTTGCGCACGGACAACAGAAGCAGGCTGCACCTGGGCCACAGAGGCGGACTACGACCTGGCCACTGAGTTCTCAGGTTACGCAACAGCAACGATGGAAGACTTAAGAGTCCACACAGTTCTATTCTTGGTGATAGCCACCGTGCGCTTGTTGCTCTTGGTGTTGATCATATTTTCGTAGGCTGTCTGGTTGACTTGAACAAACAGGGTCTTCTGCGTCTTGTCGATTGACGCAATATCACATTGAGTTGTCACCTTCTCATCAAAGGAGAAAGTCGTCCCCAGCAGAGTCATCATTTTGTTTGCAAAAACAAAAAGTTTATAACAAACTTTAAAATAATCGTACAAAGTACAATAAATTTTAGGGAAGTACAACTTTAGGTATCTGATCAGAAAACGATCACTTTATCCATGGGACTATGTGAACTTGAAGACTAGAGCCTCTAGAGAATACAGCAGCAAGTTTGCAAGAATTTTTGATCTTTATGATGCCTTAATAACGATTGGAAACTCTATTTATATAGTTCTAGAAATAACTGTTTTAGCAGTTATTCTGATGTGCTTGAGGTTGAACTGTACCACTTTGGGTTGCACCAACCTTAAGTTACGCCAACTTCCATTAAGTTACACAAACGTGTACTAACTGTATTTAGATGCGTGGCATTATATGATTGAGATGCGCATGGTCGTGTACAGAGTAGTGGACACGTTTTGAGATATTAGTGGCATGTGCGCCACGTCGTCCTGCTTTAGAACGTAAGTTGTCCCAACTTTATCAGGTTGCGCGAGCTTCAGTCAATGAGTCAAACTACGCTTGACTGGGTTGCACCTAGGCACAACTAAGTGCATAGGCACGTGGCAGCATTTGAATGTATGAGAAGAATTTGTTCAGATTGCGCCTAGGCACAACTTGCAGAGTGCGCGGAATAGTTGTCATCAAATCGACTCGAGCGCCACGCTTTGCAGGATTCGAAGAGATTTTTTTCCTTTATCGTGCTGTCAGTTGTCAGTGCTGTCAGACAATGATGGCAATTATTGTCAGGCGCCACGTAGGCTTTGGCGCAATGTGATTGGGCGCAGTCTGATATATGGCACAACCTGATCAGTGGCCCAGTTTGATCTCTGAGCTTCAAAATGGTGGCGCAGCTTAATTTCTGGGACGCAACTTGATTGTTGAGTAGTAAAAACATGGCACAACTTAATTTTTGGTATGACATTGTCTTCTTTTTCATGTTATTTTTATGCTCATAATTTGCGGGGGAGCTTCCATTTTGTACAAATGACAAAGGAGGAGAAGAGTATATATACCAAAAGTCAAACAAATATGTCAAGTACCAACCGCGAGTTATAATTTTTTTAAGTTATTTTTTGTATTGTTTGGTATAAACTCAAATTCAATTATCAAAATATGGGAGATTGTTGGCCCATTGGTCATTGTCACACCTGATTTTGATAATCAACATAGACTTAGGTCGATACGCAAATAATCTGCTACAGGTACAAAAATAAGAACGTCTACATCAAATCGGCTACTACTCGTCGTCTTTGTCGTACAAAAACTACAGACGCAGATCAAGAATTAATTTTCTATTTTATTCTGTATTTTTCCTTTTTATTGAGTCTAGAAAAAATATAAGGTTGATCGGGTTGGAGACTGGATTTTTATACTCCATATTCTAAGCCTACCTATATACCCAATCCTATATCAAAACCTACACCCAATCCTATATCAATCCCATATCAAATACTCATATAAAAAGCCTACACAAATTTGAGCAAATATTCATTTGAGAACTCTATACGAGTTCGGCCTAAACTCTACCTAAGTTCTGTCAGTCTGTTTCTAGACTATTTTGGTCCTCTTGAATATTTGTAACCACTTTTTAAATTATAACATTTATGGACCCCAACTCATGGCGAGTTCTACCCTAAAAAATGCTATAAATAGAGAAGAACTTCCTATTTAAAATCATTCATTCATTTTCTCTCTTCTTGCTCTCTTTTTAAAAGCATTACAAAGCTATTCACTTTCATATTCAGGCTTTAACGACTCCTAGCCAAGTCAAGTTCCATTTCGTTTCAATCTAGAGTCTGGTTGTTCGAGTTTTAAATAAGGCTTTCCGAAAACGTTCCAGTTTTTAAAGTTTGTCTAAGTTAAAGTTGCGAGTCCTTCGAACGAAAACTCGTGTTGTAAGAGCTGTAAGCGCTCGGTTAAAGCTTGTGCCATAGTGGATTAACATCGAGCAAGAGTACTCGAGACTGGACTAGTTCTCTCAGAGAAAAACCAGTATACATCGATGTGTCATGAGTTTATTTCTTTGATGCTCTTTACGCTCTGCATTTAAATTTTATAGTTTTTTAATTACTCTATACCTGTGATAATGCTTAAAATATTTTAATTGGTGATGTTTTTTGCTGCACACACGTACTATATTTGTCACGACCCGCACCCTTTTTTTTAAAACGGATACGAAACGTGTCCAAGCCAGCCTACGTCGCAGTGTCGGCGGTAGAACGCTGTCACGGCCATGAAGATCAAATTCACAAATAATGCTTATTCACAAACTAATTTAATTTACAATATTCATAAGATTCACATTTGCAGAAAAATATAAACTTGTACAATGACTACAACTCATCTATCTAACTAGTCTCTAGGCTTTTCGTCTGCAAGTACCCCCGTATCTCCCATGCTAAGTGAGTCCACGGCTAACCTGAAAAATATGGTTTCCAGTCAGGAATGGAACGAGCACAATTCACTGAATGCAATTTCAAATAAAGAAGATGACTATAAAACAAAGGTTAGACATCAATTATGAGTTTTGAAAATAAACAGGAAATACAAAAAACCAATAGTAAATAAATAGACACAACAGACTTTCCCCAACTGCTAGAAGTACCTTTGATATGTGATCGGTCTCGGGACAATTATGCGACACTGTCTACACTGTCTAAAGTTATACTGTCTACACTGTCTAAGTTATACTGTCTAAGTTACACTGTCTACATTGTATAAAGCTACACTGTCTACAGAAAATATTGTAATAAAAAAATACTGTCTACAAAATAATAATCACGATCTACACAATTTAAATACAGTAAAAATCATGGTCTACACTGTCTACTTTGCAATAAATAAATCACTGTCTACACTATCTACAAGAAATAAATAGATCACTGTCTACAAGAAATAATGAATCACTGTCTACACTGTCTACACTGCCTAAGGTCAGATCACACATCGTTGGTACTTCTCATTCCCGACTCAACAATTTTAATAGAAAATAATCACATAACCAATGGCCAATCAATGAAATATAGTGAAAATCAATATCAAAATACAGACAATAAACTGTACTCGTCTGTGGTCCTCTGCTGGTGAAACCAACAGTTTGAACTACACAATGTGCCACAATAGTCAAAACCGTACAACAGTCTCCGGAAGCTGAAATAAACATCACCAATGTTCTCAGAATAGTCAAATTAGCTAGGATTGCCTGTCCTTAAGTCCAATTCTGGACACAGGGGCAAAACAGTAATTTCGGGCCAAAACGATGTCCGTCGTTGGACCCACTTTGCACCGAAAAGCGTGCCAGAGCCAATGGTCTCTAAAGTCGTCAAACTACATGTCTACGGATCCAGTTTTCCGATACGAAGCCAACCGTATGTCCAAAGTTGGATTCCGGCGGGCCGTGCACAAAATCACCCGTTGAGTAGGACCGTGGGGCCCGCAAAACGACGTCGGATTCAACTGTCTCAGAATTGGACCAAACTTGGCATACAGGACCAGAAAAATGATACGGTCCTGTTGGCACAAGTTTTGTCTCGATCTGACGAGCGTGCACAAAGTAATTGAGAAATTTTCAAAGTACACGATACGGTGAATTTTGACGGATACGCATCAAATTCGTCGCGCACACGCGACCAATTTGAATTCCGCCAAAGCCCACACGACCACGAAGCCGTTACACAGCTTTCGATGCTTTCGTTTCGCGACTACGTCGCCCGGAATGGCGGGACGCACGTCGTGTGGATCAATTTCCTAGTTTTTAAAATAGATTTTCGTCAAAGTTCGGGATCCGATTTCTCGGCGCACAGTTATCCAAATTAATTTCTGAAAGAAGGGTTTTCTAGCACTACATGTTGTCTAAATTACTCTTTAATTAGTTTTTGAAAACTGTCAGTAGGTTAGCCGTGAGTGGCCTTCCAAGTCGGGTGTCTGGGTTCTAAATGTTGTCCTGTTTTGGACAGTTTTTTGTCCAACTTCGAGCTCGCTTTACGACGCACATAACGCAAAACAAGTCGAAGTATCTGAAGTGATTAGGAGAGGGTCAGGTTGTGAACATACCAGATCGATCGGTTCGTGAAACGAATGTTCGGGTTGTCGGGAAACGTTGCGCGAAGTCGACCCTTCCGAACCGCATACTGCTGTGTGCGTCCACTGTGTGCGCGTACGGCCGGTGATGCTGGCCGGCCGGCCACCGTGCGGCGGCTGCGCGCGCTCGTGCGGCAGAGCCCCAGGGCACGCGCGTGTCAGGAAGTGGGGTCGAGGGATTCGGCTAGGGTTTGTCGCGAGTATCGATACTCTGATCGATTTAGATATGCAGGAGCCGGCCTTCGAAGTCGCCGGTTGGGGAGACTTAGCTCTGTTTGGGTTTTATGTGCGGTGGCTGGGCTCATTGCTCTCGGGTGGGTGAGTTTAGGGGCTCGGGTGGCTCTTTGGTTTGCTGAGAGTACATTGCGGGTTGGGCCCTGAGCTTAAGCTCGGGTCTGGCCGGGAAGCTACTGCTTCAATTCCTTTTTTTTCTTTTTATTAATACTATACATATATATATATATATTCATATTTATAACTCTATCTATATTCATATATATACTAATATAATAGTATCTCCAAAAATCTAAATAAAACCCCAGAATCATCGATTCCTAGTATAGGCCCTATTTATATATATATGACTATACATAATAATATTTAATTGACAAGATAATCTAACCAATAATAAAATAATATTATATAATATTAACCTCAATAAAATAATATTATTGTAATAACGAAATTCAACAAACGATAGTGGTGTATAAATACCATTATGTGCAGTCTGATAAATCCCAGAATGTATACTACCTTATTTTATACCATGTTATTTACTATCGACCAATACTAATATTTATAATATTCAAATATGATTACTTGGGAATATTTATTAAATCATTTAAAACAGAACACAACACGATCCTTCCAAAATACTCAACACGAATGTCATTGAACGTCCCGCATGCCTACATGGGCTTGGGCTCAGTTCGGGTCCAGTCCGGACTAAATGGTATAACCGGGTCTCCTAAACATCGAATAATATTAATAATGAATAATTACTATTTATAATGGTCATGTCACGACTTGGCCTGGTTTTCCTAGTTAAGATGGCACTATGGCTCGGCCTTCCCTATCAGGACTAATACACTGGTCAAGGCACGCCGCTGCACTACCCGGGCCATGAATCCTAGTCGTCTGGTATTTCAAAACTCAACTATGGCTAAAACCATCTACCGTAATAATTAACTAATTAATTATTATAAAATCTAATAATTACCATTTAAATAAAATAAATAATAATAAAAAATTTTAAACAATTTTGGAAAGGGGAGCTACAAATCTACCCACCTTAAATAATTTCGTCCTCGAAATTCTAATTCATAACTATTCCTTACAATAAGAAGTTTACCTGAACCTTAGTCTCCTTAAATCACAAAAATAGTTTATATCCCTCTCATTGGCCATTTTGGCAACTACAAAAATCTCGAGGACTTCTATCCACCTTGGGTCACACTACTCCCTCCAATCTCATGTCATCAAAGCTTTAAAATCCTCCAACTACTTGCTATACTTGCTACCAATAAATATCTACTGTATATGGCACCTATAAACCTCTCCTATCTATCAAGCGAACCAAAATTTTAACAAGCAACAAACTTACACCGGTAGTTACGAAATATTAGTAAATTCCAATAATCATGACCATTTGTCGCTATGCAATAGGAAGGATAGGAAGATATGGAAGAAATAATCGAGAGTAATTATGAAGTTTCCAGAGTGGTAGAGAGTATCCAATGATGCAGATAGAAAGAAAGTTTATGGGCCATTGACTTATTTTCTAGATTGGGCTACTCTAGTCTAGTCACTTGCTAAAATCGAAGGACCCTTCATTTCACAGAGGGTGTTGCAATCCGTGCAATACAGATGTTTCGTTCTCGAAATTCTAAACAGATTCCATAATAGAACACAATTTGAGAAATCAAGATTGTGATATTTTCCCGTGGTGATTTAAACACACGACAAGGGATATAAATGCAATACAAGATCGTATCGCGACTGCTAGTAGATGGAAAAAGGTTACGAATGACTTCGCTTTCTAAGAAGGGGAGACAACAAAATGGTTATAGGGACCTATTCCAAACAGTTCGATTTTATAGACCAACTATGGGGGTTTGTCTGGAGGGGTTTTACTGGCCTTAATGGATTCCCAATTGGACATCAGTCGTCGGTTAGTTGAACCTCGAATTTTAGTCTCTATTGACTGGTCAAGATCCCAATGGTTATACTACTTCTACTAGGTTAGGGTGACCTTGAATAGGTTTCCACCCTTTGGTTGAGCTAGTTGCCAGTCAGGTTGGTTTGCTAGGTTCCCAAAATTCAAAAATGCGTCTTCGGTGACTTTTGTGTTTAAGTAGCACGAGAAGACACAATTGAATGGCACACCAGTGATATGTGCGTAGTGGGGCTTCGAGTAGGTCACCACCATATATTGGGTCGAAAGATTTGAGTCGAAGTTGAGCCTCTAATGGAAGTCGGGAAACCTTCCGCTATTATGGTAAGGGTTATAGCTAGTCCTTTTTACCTGAAAGTCGTACCATAAACATAGAGTACAAGGGGACGAGCTTGAGTAGGACATGATATACCTAGATGAAGGTGGACTCGTCTAGAACTTGCATATGAAATTTGTTGGAAGGTAACAGCTGGTCTTGTGCTCCAAATATTAGTGACACGGCCGTAGGCACAAAATGATCTAAATGGAAAGTGGGAGTCTATAGGGCACTAACTATCATTCTAATAAAATTCATTATAATTAATCGGTGATCCTCGTATATCCTAAATTGTAGGAGGCTTACAGTCTACCCACCTTAAAAATAGGATATGGTTTTAGGAATATTGAGGTTAGAGGGTTCCCAAAGTCTTGATACTGTTCCTCGACTCTTTGTTATAGGGAATGAGGCACGGCGTATCGGGATACGGTAGATGTAAGTCAAGTCAATGATCATTCCTCAATAAATGAGAAACGAGGGTGTATAATAACACATGGTCGATAACATAGAGGAACATACCCATCCATAGTGTACAAGAGTTATCGACGGGGTAACTAGCTCTAAGGCACACGATTTCTACCACCGAGTCGTGAATTTCCATTTGTGTCAACCCGCCAGACTATCGTCACAAGAGTCGTAGTGATCGTGTATTGCTGTTGGCAATTGGTAGATAGGGTATTTAAGCTATGGTATTGGCTAAGCTAGTGACTGTGGTGTTCCAACACTAGTTAGGTCTTAATATCAAACATTTATATAACTAGAGTAATATTTGTCACAGAAGATGATTACCCTATTGTCCACTCATCTCAGGTCTAACTGTGGCTTCGGCGAGGAAGGGTTGGTTCAAGGCTTAAGGGTTGCTAGTTAAGACAAGCTTCCAGCAATTAATTAGAGCCTCGCAACCTTTGGTCTCTAAAGAATAGGTAGTCTCCTAGGTAGGTATTTCGACTAAGGGTAAAACCCTAATCATTCACAAATTCGAATGGCTAGAAGGTCTCAATAGTAGTTTGAGGGTCGAGAGGAGTACGAGTAACTCAGTCATATGACTAGCCGATGGTAGCTACACTTGTGTATACCACTACCATAGCCATGGGAGATACTTTGTACCTCTCTACCAATTATGAGCTTTCGTCTTTCCGAATCAGTGAAAGACAAAAACAATAAAGAGTTCAAGAAAGATGTCACTGAATACAATCACGTGATTCAAAGGCGAACGCATAATTCAAGAGAAATTTGTCAAGCAGTCGCGGATGAGATCCTGGATACCTATATATCTCCATCCGCGTAGTGTAATTAAACGAAGAGCGAACCAAATGCATCATGGTTGATCAGACCATAATACACTGATTCTGATTAGACAATAAGTTAGCAGGCATCTCCACTAAACATATGTCTTGAATCAAGCTCGAGAACAGAGTGAGCTTGCAAAACTAGGCTGTAATAGCAACATTGGCTAAGATAGTCAAAATAAGGTTATGCGAGATTTTTGAAAGAAGGCACAAGTAGTTCGAGTTTTGTGAGAATCAACCTTACCCGGTGTTCTTGCTTATACAGTCTTCCTACTGTCTTCTTAATCATAAGACCTTGGTCAACCAATGGGTTACGGACTTCTAAATTCTATATTCCAGGTAAACCTATTAGCGTCAATCCATTTCCTCGTCAATAGGTTACAAGGACCACGGAATGCTAGGTCGGGAGACACGCTACTCAACTTACAGAATTCCACTAGTGTTGGCTTTGGATCTTATGGGACACACATGGCATTCTCCTATCCTCTATAGTACCCTAAACTTGTAATCATGTCTGAGATCATTTCACCGAGAATTATGCTTCGTCCGTATACTCGGGAGATGGTAAGCTCTTGGTTCCATGATTCAGGTGTGATATGCTATCAGATACTCTACCTTATCTCGACACCCGGGTAACTATGATCAAAGAGGACTACTAGCCATAGTTTTAGGAATATTCTATAACCTATATTTTCTTAAACTAATTCCAATTCTAGGGGTCGTGCCTCGCCAGTGCGCTGCTGGCTACGGTGACTCTATGATCTCTCTAATTCAAATAAATGGCGACAGTGCACTGCTGTCCTGCCATTATGAGTTAAGTAATATACCTTTAACTATATATGTAAGAGCTCATGAGCTTCTAGAGATTCAAGCAAGTTGACTATGTAATAAGGCATAAATATTTGTCCTATCAGTCACCATCTTTAAAATCAAAGATTGAACAGGGAGGGAATAACTGAAGACAAAGAATTACAACCCTTCTAGTACCTATTCTATGTGTATTCAAACCTTTGAGGGAAACTTTGAATCGAAACTAACTTGAGGTTCATCTATGGATATCATAAAAATAATAACTCTTAGGGCAAAAATAGGAACTAAATAGTCAATTTGAGTAAGATATGAGGATGATATCTAAGAGGCAAAGAGAAGGAATTAAATAATTCATCTAGGTTAGAATATTAATCCTTGGAAGCCCTGGTCTCACCAAGTGATTAATCTATCCACATTGGATCATATCGTCCTATCAAGAGATAATAGTGTACCTATGGGGATCTGATAAACTATCAAAATTAATAACTCCTTATCTACATTGCATGGCCTAGGCTACCCATAGGTAAACTTGTATAAGGGACTCCTAGTCCTAGTCACTCTCTTAAATTAAATTAATCCTTATTCGTGAATAAGCATGTTCTAGTCGCAGGCTCGCAATAGTACAACTAACCTAAGTACTATCACGAGTTCGCATGATTTGCGAAAACAGACCTGCATGGGCCACCACAAAAACTTGTCACGACCCGCACCCATTTTTTTTTAAACGGATACGAAACGTGTCCAAGCCAGCCTACGCCGCAGTGTCGACGGTAGAACGCTGTCACGGCCATGAAGATCAAATTCACAAATAATGCTCATTCACAAACTAATTTAATTTACAATATTCACAAGATTCATATTTGCAGAAAAATATAAACTTGTACAATGACTACAACTCATCTATCTAACTAGTCTCTAGGCTTTTCGTCTGCAAGTACCCCGTATCTCCCATGCTAAGTGAGTCCACGGCTAACCTGAAAAATATGGTTTCCAGTCAGGAATGGAACGAGCACAATTCACTGAATGCAATTTCAAATAAAGAAGATGACTATAAAACAAAGGTTAGACATCAATTATGAGTTTTGAAAATAAACAAGAAATACAGAAAACTAATAGTAAATAAATAGACACAACAGACTTTCCCCAACTGCTAGAAGTACCTTTGATATGTGATCGGTCTCGGGACAATTATGCGACACTGTCTACACTGTCTAAAGTTACACTGTCTACACTGTCTAAGTTATACTGTCTACACTGTCTAAGTTACACTGTCTACATTGTATAAAGCTACACTGTCTACAGAAAATATTGCAATAAAGAAACACTGTCTACAAAATAATAATCACGATCTACATAATTTAAATGCAGTAAAAATCATGGTCTACACTGTCTACTTTATAATAAATAAATCACTGTCTACACTGTCTACAAGAAATAAATAGATCACTGTCTACAAGAAATAATGAATCACTGTCTACACTGTCTACACTGTCTACACTGTCTAAGGTCAGATCACACATCGTTGGTACTTTTTATTCCTGACTCAACAATTTTAATAGAAAATAATCACATAACCAATGGCCAATCAATAAAATATAGTGAAAATCAATATCAAAACGCAAACAATAAACTGTACTCGCCTGTGGTCCTCTGCTGGTGAAACCGACAGTCTGAACTACTCAATGTGCCATAATAGTCAAAACCCATACAACAGTCCCCGGAATCTGAAATAAACATCACCAATGTTCTCAGAATAGTCAAATTAGCTAGGATTGTCTGTCCTTAAGTCCAATTCTGGACACAGGGGCAAAACAGTAATTTCGGGCCAAAACGATGTCCACCATTGGACCCGCTTTGTACAGAAAAGCGTGCCAGAGCCAATGGTCTCTAAAGTTGTCAAACTATATGTCTACGGATCTTGTTTTTCGATACAAACCCAACCATATGTCCAAAGTTGAATTCCGGCGGGCCGTGCACAAAATCACCCGTTGAGTGGGACCGTGGGGCCCACAAAACGACGTCGGATTCAACTGTCTCAGAATTAGACCAAACTTGGCATACAGGACCAGAAAAATGATACGGTCCTGTTGGCGCAACTTTTGTCTCGATCTGACAAGCGTGCACAAAGTAATTGAAAAATTTGTAAAGTGCACGATACGGTAAATTTTGACGGATACGCATCAAATTTGTTGCGCACACGCGACCAATTTGAATTCCGCCAAAGCCCACACGACCACGAAGCCGTTACACAGCTTTCAATGCTTTCGTTTTGCGACCACGTCACCCGAAATGGCAGGACGTACGTCGTGTGGATCAATTTCCTAGTTTTTAAAACAGATTTTCGTCAAAGTTCGGGATCCGATTTCTCGGCGCACAGTTATCCAAATTGATTTCTGTAAGAAGGGTTTTCTAGCACTACATGTTGTCTAAATTACTCTTTAATTAGTTTTTGAAAACTGTCAGTAGGTTAGCCGTGAGTGGCGTTCCAAGTCGGGTGTCTGGGTTCTAAATGCTGTCCTATTTTGGACAGTTTTTTGTCCAACTTCGAGCTAGCTTTACGACGCACATAATGCAAAACAAGTCGAAGTATCTGAAGTGATTAGGAGAGGATCAGGTTGTGAACATACCAGACCGATCGGTGTGTGGAACGAATGTTCGGGTTGTCGGGAAACGTTGCACGAAGTCGACCCATCCGAACCGCATACTGCTGTATGCGTCCACTGTGTGCGTGCACGGCCGGTGATGCTGGCCAGCCGGCCACCGTGCGGCGGCTACGCGCGCTCGCACGGCGGAGCCCAGGGCACGCACACGTCAGGAAGTGGGGTCGAAGGATTCGGCTAGGGTTTGTCACGAGTATCGATACTCTGATCGATTTAGATATGCAGCAGCCGGCCTTCGAAGTCGCGGGTTGGGGAGACTTAGCTCTGTTTGGGTTTTATGTGCGGTGGCTGGGCTCATTGCTCTCGGGTGGGTGAGTTTAGGGGCTCGGGTGGCTCTTTGGTTTGCTGAGAGTACATTGCGGGTTGGGCCCTGAGCTTAAGCTCGGGTCTGGCCGAGAAGCTACTGCTTCAATTCTTTCTTTTTTTTATTAATACTATACATATATATATTCATATTTATAACTCTATCTATATTCATATATATACTAATATAATAGTATCTCTAAAAATCTAAATAAAACCCCAGAATCATCGATTCCTAGTATAGGCCCTATTTATATATATATGACTATACATAATAATATTTAATTGACAAGATAATCTAACCAATAATAAAATAATATTATATAATATTAACCTCAATAAAATAATATTATTGTAATAACAAAATTTAACAAACGATAATGGTGTATAAATACCATTATGTGCAGTCTGATAAATCCCAGAATGTATACTACCTTATTTTATACCATGTTATTGACTATCGACCAATACTAATATTTATAATATTAAAATATGATTACTTAGGAATATTCATTAAAT
This sequence comes from Iris pallida, assembly GCA_029216955.1. Classification (NCBI taxonomy): domain Eukaryota; kingdom Viridiplantae; phylum Streptophyta; class Magnoliopsida; order Asparagales; family Iridaceae; genus Iris; species Iris pallida. The sequence continues at coordinate 10,641,923 of JANAVB010035019.1, forward strand.
CATTTAAAACAGAACACAACACGACCCTTCCAAAATACTCAACACGAATGTCATTGAACGTTCCGCATGCCTACATGGGCTTGGGCTCAGTTCGGGTCCAGTCCGGACTAAAATGGTGTAACCGGGTCTCCTAAACATCAAATAATATTAATAATGAATAATTACTATTTATAATGGTCATGTCACGACTTGGCCTGGTTTTCCTAGTTAATATGGCACTATGGCTCGGCCTTCCCTATCGGGACTAATACACTGGTCAAGGCACGCCGCTGCACTACCCGGGCCATGATTCCTAGTCGTCTGGTATTTCAAAACTCAACTATGGCTAAAACCATCTACCGTAATAATTAACTAATTAATTATTATAAAATCTAATAATTACCATTTAAATAAAATAAAAAATAATAAAAAAATTTAAATAATTCGGGAAGGGGAGCTACAATATTCATCCCCCTATGGAAGTGCTCAACTTTCCTATACAAACATCACTCGTTTCCCTTGTCACGTAGGACACAACCCCCGACATAATGTTTGCAAAAACAAAAAGTTTATAACAAACTTAAAAGAATCGTATAAAGTACAATAAATTCTGGGGAAGTACAACTTTAGGAATCTGATCAGAAGACGATCACTTTATCCCTTGGACTATGTGAACATGAAGACTAGAGCCTCTGGAGAATGAATTCTGGATCTCTGTGATGCCTTAATAACGATTGAAAACTCTATTTATAGAGTTCTGGAAATAACTGTTTTAGCAGTTATTCTGATGTACACGAGGTTGAACTGCACCACTTTGGTTTGCGCCAACCTTAAGTTGCGCCAACTTCCATTCAGTTACACAAACGTGTACTAACTGTATTTAGACGTATGGCATCATATGATTGAGATACGCATGGTCGTGTACAGAGTAGGGAACACGTTTTGAGAGATTAGTGGCATGTGCGCCACGTTATCCTGCTTTAGAACGTAAGTTATCTCAACTTTATCAGGTTGCGCGAGCTTCAGTCAATGAGTCAAACTGCGCTTGATTGGGTTGTGCCTAAGCGCAACTCAGTGCATAGGCACGTGGCAGCATTTGAATGTATGAGAAGAATTTGTTCAGATAGTGCCTAGGCACAACTTGCAGAGTGCACAGAACAGTTATCATCAAATCGTCTCGAGCGCCACGCTTTACGGGATTCAAAGAGATTTTCTTCGTTTATCGTGTTGTCGGTTGTCAGTACTGTCAGGCAATGATGGCAATTATTGTCAGGCGCCACATAGGCTTTGGCGCAATGTGATTGGGCACAGTTTGATATATGGCACAACCTGATCAGTGGCACAGTTTGATCTCTGAGCTTCATAACAGTGGCACAGCTTAATTTCTAGGGCACAACTTGATTGTTGAGTAGTAAAAACATGGTGCAACTTGATTTTTAGGCTCTACACATAATCCCTAAATCCAACCCTACCCTAATCGTCGACCTTATTAATCCTTCATGTCGTCACCCAACCCCGGCTAAGTCAGTCTGCCGCCACAGCCACGCCAGCCTCTGTCATTGCACATTGACAATCCCTTGCTGCACAACAAGCCACCCAATCCCTGCACAACCCCTCTCCTCCGTGAGCACACCGCATGGCCAATGCCCCTCTCCTCGTGCGCCACCACCATCGACTTTCATATCTTCCTATCCAGTCGACCATCCCCTAGTCGCTGCCACCTAACACAGAACCCGAACATCACCAAATAACCACCGCCCTTACCACCATCACCGTCCTAGACACCACCGCACCTCTCCAGCACACCACCCCCATCACCGCCCATACCATCATCAATACTACCGCTACCATCAACCTGTTGGCCACCACCAATAAACCTCACTTACCTCGTCGGAACCTCTGTCGAACGCTGTGGGCGAGCCTCTAGTTGCTCACCGAGCTCGATCCCTCGACGTTAGATCCATCGATGACTAGCGCAATGCCGTTCCACCTTCGACAGATTTGAGCCATCGCTGCCAGATCTGTAATAAGCCAATATTCCTCCGTCAAGCACCCGGTGCCACCACTCTCCAGAGGCTTCCGAGCGAGCTCTGGAGAGTCCCTCTGCTCTTTGTCGCCTTCTTCCCTCTTTCAAGCCCGTAGCCACCGTCGGTAATCAACGCTCCTCCCTCGACTCTTTCTCTCCCTCCTGCTCTGTCGCCCACTCTTTCTCTCCTTCCTCCATCTCTCTCTCTCTATCCCTCCTTCTCTCTTTCGCACTTCTTCTTTCCCTTCTCTTTCACCCTCTAATCTCTCTGCTATATACTCTCACCCCTTCCCATGCTTTCATCACATCAAATGAAGAGAACGGATTTAATTTACATATTTGTTTTCATTGGAGACGGAAAAGTAAAGAGGTTTTAAAATTTTATTATTAACATATATATTTATATTGATATATTTTTATTAATTATTTGTTTAAGGATTACTGTTATTATTATTATTATTATTATTATTATTATTATTATTATTTTCTAGGCTTTAAGCTTGGGACTATGTTTTAGTATTATTTTTATATAATTTATATATGGGTTTTTATAAATAGAATTATTATTATTTAAAGAAATAGATACTATTATTTTGTGGTATTTTAAATAGAGCTTTTAACCTAAAAATATTAATGTAATATTTGCTGCCTAGTTAAATTATAAATTCTGGCTTTCAAATATTTACCTAAAATAGTACTAAAGTATTTTGATCTATTTTAACCATAGCTTTTGACCTAAAAATAATAACTTGGTAGGATGGACTTTTCAAAACATTAAATAATTTTTATGGATTTTTTAGTATTTACCAAAAATTATTTTAACTAATAAAAATCTATTTTTTTCAAATATGATAAATATTTTCTAAAAAGTAGTATAAGTATTTACTCTCCGCAAATTCTCTCTTGTTATCGTCGCTAATCTTGACTAATCATGTGTTCCTATCTTCTCGCAAATTTGGACCCTTCCAAATGGCCATGGCGATTGGACAAATCGAAACTTGTCAGGTCATCGTGCCGTACCAGGCAAGATACCTTGTCATATTTATTGATTATAATTATTTGCATCTTTATTGTTTATTACTGCATAATTACTGTTGTTTATTTCTAGTTCATCAAATTGCAGCTATGTTTCTGTTCATGATTTACTTTACTGTGCTTCCAGTTATACATAATACAAATGCTAGTCATATTTTTATTCTTGTCTTCAAATAACGCATATGGACCTAGAGTTAAGGGACTACTACCGGTAGTATGCATTTCATAAACTTTAACATAGATGTGCCACGAGATGTGTGTAAATTGTGAGTAGCATATAGAGGTACTTGCATGTTGACTGATCGCCCGTGTGCATGCATTAGGTCTAACTGCCAAATAGATGCATACTAGAAGACTTGGCAGTTAGTAGAGGTATAATGTCGTGGATACGATATGGGTAGGTGCATAAGGTGGGGAGAATAGTTCCTTAGCGTATGGGCCAAGTATGCATTTCCTTTTTGTACCCGGAAGCTCCGCTGGAGATATGGGTCTAATTACCCCATTTTTCTATTCCTACTGGCCTCTAACGTTCGAGAAAATGTCATGCTTTGAGGCCCCTAGTACCCAGAGAGGGGACTATGCCAATCCCATATAGCAGAGTGTCCATGCGTTGAAGATTTGTTCTTAACTACATGTTAATAGTAGAATAGTTAGGTGACCTTAGTATGTCTTGTCATACTCCGTTCCAATCATGGCATGGGACAGTGTCACATAACAGAATAGTGTGCCACCCCTTGTCCTTGTTTGGTTGTAGGGGTGGTCTGCTATTTTGATGATAGGATACTGGGCCTTGTTATGATTCAAAATATTTTACTTTTAGTTATGACTTTTTGACATACTTTATATTCAGTTTATATGACATATTTTTTTGTATCTTTACGTCTCTCTGAGAACCTGGTGATCTCTCCAAGTGTGTATTTTCTTGACTTTCTGGAGGAGTTTCAGCTATGATCGTGATCTTCTCTTTTCTATCGAAGATGACTTGCTCTTGGATCGTCCTTTGTTTTTGTGACAAATTCTTTCATTTGTCATTTATTTCTTCTCAATTAAAATGCTTGGTAGTGGATTTGTTGCCACACAACAACTTGTACAATGACAAATTCATATTTAATTTTATAAAATATCTTACTTCTTTTATTTTGTTGATGAGATTTAATGAACCTTGATTATACTGCATTTACAGCTTACATATATTTATTATGCGGCTGGCATATTTACGTACCTAGTCCTACATATTTTAGAATTGGGGCGTTACAGTATATGTATATGGGCTTATGGATTTGCATGCATGTAGGTTATGGAAACCCTTGCTAGTAGGTTTCGTCCAAGGGAGAGGTGTTGGCTAAGGATTTAAAATACTCCATGGTGTGGGCCCCATTTAGTTGGATTGGCTAGTTGGTTGGCTAAGGATTTAACTAAATATATCCATATATAGAACTTTCTAATATTTATGCAAATATAATTCAAAATATGAATATAAGTAAAATATATATATATATTTATTAATGTACTTTAATGCCCAATATGCCCACTTTGATTTGGGTTTGGCTTGGAAGAAATTCAGAAAGGTTTGGTACAATCGAGTCTCCAAAAAGTCATAAAGGCTTATATAAATAATTAATTAATCAAAAATATGATTTGTCCCACAACTTGAATTGTTAACATGTAAGGGACTAAAATATGACTATGTCATCCCAACCATGGCTAGTATGCTAGTCATATTACCCGACTACACTATGCATGCTATAATTTTTAGTCAACATGTATATCCTAACTCAACTATGACTATGGCACTTTTTATATAATAAAAATAGAATTAAAATTAACTAAAAATAATTAAAATCCAATAAAAATATTTTTAACCAAATTTAATATTTATTTAATTTTGAGGGATTTTGTAGTGATATCTAGTTAACATTACATGTTCTATACACATTTGACCCAATGGGATTATTCTCTTAGCTATGTGGATTCATCTCTTTTATTACCAGCATATTCAGTGCACATAAAAACTTCTAATTATTAGCGTGAAGGTCAAGCTGAGGCAAGTTCATCGAAGCCACCCATCTAAGCGGAGAGATGCCTCGGACGAACGGGACTTCGAGCAAGTTTTTGCATAGCCAAGTCCAAACGTCGTTGCGTTTCAATTCATCCAGTAGTCCTGAGCGGGGGCACTACATAATATACCACTCAAAACAAGTTTCATTCTCGAAACTAACTGAGTACACCCTCATCAACTCTATCACTCGAATTCAACTCGAACTCACCTAGCATACTATTCAAATCTCTCAAACTATTTGTTTATCGATCAGTGTCATGCTCTGCGTCTTAATCAATTTTCATTAAACAACTAAGTCATCTAGGAAAATCAAACTATTTTGCAACATAATCATCAAGGCATATCTCTATCCATAATGTGCTTCGCATTGCAATATCTCAAAATACGGGACAACTATCTCATCGTACACATGGGCAACTTAACTCAAAACCCACCCAAAGGGACTTGGCGACTCGGGCTCGGGTTCAAGGCACAAAGTGGTGCTTTGTTGGCCCACTTTGTACTTGGCATGGGAGTTGCATGAGCGGGCACAGGCATGGGTGTAGGCGTGGGGGCATGCACGAGCTAGGCACGCCTATGTACGTACACGCATATGCGCGCATGTGTCGTTGTACGGCTGCGCGTATGGGTTGCTATGCTGTTGGCTTATGTGCGCAAGCGCAGCTGTGGCTGTGCTATTGGGCTCATAAGTGCAGACATCATGGTTGCCACATGTTTTTGCTGATTTAGAGATTTGAACGGTTATGGAAAAAATGGGTCAATTATTCAGATCCATTTTTGTGATATTTGATTTCAGTTCATTCCTATATTTCTGTAAATGGTTTGCGGTCAGGATTAGGGTTAGGATTTCCTTCCTACTCTACAAATACTCTCTTGGTGCCTCCTTTGAGGACTTACATCAAAATTGAGAGACGAAAAGAGTTTTGCTGCTGCCACCATTAGAGTCCAGAGGAGCTCGTACGAGTCCAGTAAGGTAAGTTTATATCTGAACTTGCTTGTTCCTAGGGCTAGATGGCGTGGGAGTGAATATTGCTTTGAGCAACGATGATCTTCATCATCCCAACAAGAGTTATCTTCTTCTTCTTTTTCCTCTTCTTCTATTTTTCTGCAAGTTGTAATCCATTTTATCTGTTTGCAACTGCGATTACAAGGAAGAACGAGAATTCGGTTCTGTCTGGTTTCAACTGCGTTCGCAAGGAAGAACATTTAATTGCTGGTTTGTGATTTTTATAAGTTGGAATCGAGAACAGTCAGAGAGGAACTTTTTTGTGAACCTCTGATCTTGACTTCAGGGATAAATAGAGGGTATTTCGAAAGCATTATGTGAACTTCTGTTCCTGGTCTTTGTTCTTCCATCTTGATTTATTTAGGGAACAACACTTCCATGTCCTCCTCATCATCATCATCATTATCCTAGAAGCATTCTTCCATGAGAATGTGGTTGGCTATGGAGCATAACAAAGCTCCATGAAAGATTTAGTAAATTTTTATGACTGAATTTCAACCTGACGTCAACCCTCTAGATGTCAAATTCCTAGCCAGGCCAACTATTAGCATAAGAGGGTCATTCCAAGTCATATATATTTTCAACAATTCATCCAATACAACATTTTATGGTACTTTTAGTTCTATATATGGTTTTAGGAGCATGCAATGAGAAAACAACACTCAATAAACACTATAAAAAATTTTCCCCCATATATTGTTATTGGGCAATCCGAGGTAATTACAAGTATTATCGCTCAAGGTATATCGAGCCTTTTAGCAGTTGCTTCGGCTCCTTTCAAACTTATCTTAACATCGGATGGATTTCGTTGCCCTCCATAGTTGAACATGAGCCGTACAAAACAATCTCCACATTGGCTTATTGTTCAATGAGCCACCTCATAAGAATTTTGTCGATATTTTATGTTCCTTTACCTCCCTTTTGTTTTCGTCTAATTGACACTGTCTTTAGCTAGAATTGTGAAACTGATCATTGTCACAGTATTTGCCCAAAACTGCGATACGGCCACTGAAGAGTCTTTATCCGAAACTATGAAACATTGTCTCTGACACCGTATTTGTCTAGAACCAGAAACTCTCATGACCCTCCTACCGAGGTCGAGAACCTTCAGGAACTACTTCCCCTTCAGGAACTACCTCATCGACATGCTCATCCTCCTAAGGGTTACCTTGACCACCATCAGCAGGCAGATGATCAAGGTTGGGAGTAACTCCATGTACTGGCTCCCCCATAACTTGATCCTCTGCGATGTCCTCTGGAAACTGCTCGAAGCAAAATGACTCTAATTCAGGTAATTCCTCGGCCTCAGAAGGCATCTCAGAATCCTGAGTGTTGGTCATGGTCTGATCCTCGATGAATACCATATCCCTGCTTCTATAGAGATTTTTTCCCACTGGATCGTAGAGTCTATAGCCAAACTCATCCCGATCGTAGCCGACAAAGACGTACCGCCTCGTCTTCCGCTCGAGTTTGGATGTCTTATCCTTTAGTACATGTACGAAGGCCTTACAACCAAACACTCGCAAGTAATTATATGATGGCTCTTTATCGTACCATACTTTATCAGGAACATCACCCTGCAAAGGAGCACTAGGAGATAAACTAATAGTATAAGCAGAAGTGTAAAGTGCCTCACCCCAGTAACTGCCCAGTAAGTTTGCCTCTGATAGCAAACATTGTACCCTCTCCATCAGTGTCCTGTTCATTCGCTTCGCTACACCATTGAGCTGAGGTGTCTTGGTCGGAGTCTTCTAGTATCGTATCCCTTGCTCTCTGCAATAAGCATCAAAGGGACCAATGTACTCGCCGCTATTGTCTGACCAAACACATAGTAGCCTGTTACCCGTCTCCCTTTCAACAGAGGCCTGAAACTCTTTGAAAGTGGAAAACACTTGATCCTTGGTCTTTAAGGCATAGACCCAAACCTTCCTAAATAATCATCAATAAATGTAAGAAAATAAGAAGCACCACCAACAGATTTTACCTTCATAGGACCGCTGACATCCGAGTGATTCAACTCGAGCAATGCTGGCTTCCTCGAACTTGGATGACTTTGGAAAAACATTTTATTTTGCTTCCCGCTAAACAGTGCATGCACTTCTCCAATTTTGTAGACTTTAGCCCCGGAATCACCTTCTTGTTCACCAAATAGCTCATCTCTTTCTCGCTAATATGGCTGAGCCGCATACGCCATAACTCGGTAGATGTATCATTGAGTGCATTCATCTCATGTGTCCCCTATGTGCTCCCCTCATTATAGCAGAGTTTGGAGTTCTTGCTTCCTCTAGCAATCACCATTGAACCTTTGGAAAGCTTCCACTGACCGTTCTCGAAGAGATTGAAGAACTCGTCATCCAACCTTCCAACCAACACCAGATTAAAACGGATATCAGGGACATGACGGACATCTTTAAGAACAAGAACTGCACCCGTCTTCATCCTCACATGCATATCTCCAATGGCAACCGCCTTCGACACATCTCCGTTGGCCATCTTTAACACTCCATAGTCGTATATCGTGTAAGTGGAAAATAGTACCCTATTCTAAGATACGTGTGCTGAAACACCCGGGTCTACCAACCAAGAATTGTCATCGCAAGCGAGGTTTATAACAACATCATCACCTACGACTATCACATCCCCTCCATGTGCCGAGGTTGTCGCTGTAGTGTTCTCACTTTGCTTTCTCTTATCGCCCTTCTTCTCTCTCTTCCAAGCAAAACAGTTTCGCTTGATGTGGCCTTTCTTGCCACAATGGTAACACTCCGAGTACTCGTACCGACCCTTGGACTTACCTATGCTCTTGTCTCTGCCACCACCTGGATTCCTGCTTTTGTCCCTTTTATAGCTCTCTGAAACTAGCGCCTTTTAGTAGGATGTGGATAAGTGCCCTGAGAACGTCTCCGCATCTCTTCATTCAACATCCCGCTCTTGGTAAAATCCAAACTGACTACGCCTTTCGGAGCAGAAGTGATCATAGATACTTCGTTCGATCTCCCATGAGTTTGGCAATATACATAGCAACCAAAGTCCCTGAACCTCGTTGTTGAACTTGACTTCCATCGAGGATAGCTGGTCCACGCCCTGAAACTCACTCAAGTGATCCGTAATGGATACACCATCTTTGTACCGCAGACCCATCATCATCCGGATCAGGAACAACTTATTTACCCCAGTCTTCTTATCATACAAAGATTCCAGCTTATCCTACAGTCCTCACGTGCTCAATACTGGCAACGTAATTATACATGTTCTCGTCAACGAACTGCCTTATGTATCCCACACACACATGTATATGCTCAAAATTTCAGTCCTCTTCGGATTTACCACTAGGCCTCTCAGAAGCAAATACCGGCAGATACAACTTTTTGATAAATAGCAAATTCTTTATCTTGCTCCTCCAGTAGTGATAGTTGGTACCATACAGGTTTACCATGCGTACTGGCTTCGCGTCCATCTCTGCTTCCTAGTTTGACTGTCAACGCCTGACACTTCTTTGAACCCAAAGCTCTGATACAACTCTTCTTATACTATTAATTTATCTCCTAGTGCTCCTTTGTATAGTGATGTGCCTGACAAAGTATGGTATGGCAAAGAGCCATCATACAATCACCTACGAGTGTTTGGTTGTAAGGCCTTCGTACATGTACCGAAGGATGAGAGATCCAAACTTGAGCCGAAGACGAGGCGGTGCATTTTTGTCGGCTGCGGTCAGTATGAGTTTCGCTATAGACTATACGATCCCATGGAAATAAATCTCTACAGAAGCTAGGACATGGTATTCGTCGAGGATCAGACCATGACCAACACTCAGGATTCCAAGATGCCTTCTGAGGCTTAAAAATTGCCTAAGTTAGAGTCATTTCACTTCGAGCAGTTTCCAGAGGCATCGCAGAGGATCCAGTTATGGGGGATCCAGTACATGGAGTTGCTCCTAACCTTGATCATCAGCCTGCTGATGGTGGTCAAGGTAACCCTCAGGAGGATGAGCGTGCAGGAGAGGTAGTTCCTGAAAGGGAGGAGGCTGTTGATATATAGCCAGCACCAGTGGTTCCGTTGGGGAGGAGTGACAGAGAGCATCGACTATCTACAAGATACTTACCAGATGAGTATGTTCTACTGACTAACGGAGGAGAGCCCGAAAGTTTTCCAAAGGCTATGGATGACGAACATAGACAGGAGTGGATGGAGGCTATATAAAAGGAGATGAGTTCCTTATAAGCCAACTCCATTTATGATATGGTATGATTACCAAAGGACAAGAAGGCTTTAAAAAATCGATGGATGTTTAGAGTGAAGCAGACAGATGATGCTACTCGCCCTTGATACAAAGCGAGGCTGGTAGTTAAAGGCTATGGTCAGCAAAAGGGCATAGATTATGATGAGATCTTTTCGCTAGTCGTCAAACAGTCATCTATTCGGGTGGTGCTACTATTGGCAGTCAGTTTCAACTTTGAGGTCGAGCAAATGGATGTGAAGAGGGCATTCCTCCATGGTGATCTTTGTCGAGGCTAAAAATTAAGCTATGCTACTCACCCAGAACTCATCTCATCAATTTGTATCATATCAATAGGTTGTTCCAAATTGGGTTGTGCCACATTAGGTTGCACCTACATCAAGTTGTGCCATATCAGGTTGCGCCACTTCAGGTTGCGCTAACCTCAAGTTGCGCGAGTGCGACGTGACATGCTTCCTCGAGAAGCTGTAACGGCTGCCATCATTTTCTGACAACTGACAGCACAAAAATTGAAGAAAATCCATTCGAATCCCATGCAACATGGAGCTCAAAAAGATTGGGTCAGACAGCTAAGCAGTTTGCTCAAATTGCCATATTGTGCCCTCGCACAAGGTGATCAAACAATATCCAAAGCAGGGTTACATGGCACGCAAGCCACTAACTTTGTAGAATGTGTCCACTATAATGCTCACGACCATTCACATCTTATTTAAAAGATGCCATGTGTCCACAGCATTTGGTGCAACCGCTCGCACAAGTTGCTATGTTGTGCCCTCGCACAACCTGATGAAGCTCACGCAAGGAGATCAAAAGTATCCAGAACAGGGTGACATGGCGCACATGCCACTAACTTCGCAGAACGTGCCCACTATACTATCCATGATAATGCGCATCTCAATCAAACGATACCACGTATCCACAACAGTTGGTATAACCGTTCGCGCAAGTGAACATGCGTGCAACCTAAAGCTCGCACAACCCAGAATAACTGCTAAACAGTTATTTCCATAACTCTATAAATGGAGTTTCAAATCAGTCTCAAGGCATCATGAATGATCATAATCTCCTGCTAAAGTGTTGTTGCATCCTCCAGTGGCTCGTGTCTTCGATATCACATCGTCCAAGGGATAAAATGATCGTCTTCTGATCAGATTTCTATAGTTGTACTTTCCCAGAATTCAATTTTACTTTTTGTACTCTTTCTCAGTTTGTAGAAATCAAAACCTCTTTTGTTTTTCATAAACAAAATGGCGACTCTACTATGGACAACTTTCTCCTTCCGACGAGAAAGTGACAATTCAATGTGATTTTGCGTCGATCGGTAAGACGTAGAAGACCCTGGTCGTTCAAGTCGACCAGACAGCCTATAAGGCCGTGATCAATGCTGGGAGTGCCAAACGCACTACTGCCACTGCTAAGAGAAAGACGTGCTCTGTCTGGACTCCTAAGTCCTCGACGGCACAACCTGCTGCGTCTGTGCAACTTGCGCCCATCACTGCCCTGGCACAACCTAAAGGAAACAGTATTTTGGCTAACCCCTCCACTTCTCCGATTCTGAAATCAAAGAAGACTTCGTCTCGATATACTGCTGTCAAAAACAAAGAAAAGTACCATTTGTCCTTTTTATCCCTGACGCAACCTGTGCCTGTTCCTGCTATGGCACAACCTGCGCACATTTTTGCCTTGGCTCAACCTAAGAGAAAGAGCCTTTTGGCTACTCCATCTGCTCCTCCAGTTCTGAACTCGGAGAAAAATATGTCCAGTACCTCTCCTGGACAAAACAAAGGAAAGCACTCTTTGGCCTTTTCTTCCCTGGTGCAACTTGTGCATGCTCTTACTCTGGCACAACCTGCACATATTTCTGCATTGGCACAACATAAAGGGAAACACTGTTTAGTGGTTCCCTTTTCGTTATCAAGTCAGAAACTTACTAATAAATCACTAAATCAAGGAAAATGCTCTTTGGCTTTTCCTCATTCTGCTCGAGTCGCTGATTGGGTGGAAAATACTGCTAGTTGCGCCTTTGCGCCCCTTAGCCCAAAAGTGGATTCAGACAAAAATACAACTCTCCTTAACAGAGACAACCAAATCTCTGTCAGGAAGAGGGGTTCTATTTAGAATGAACTTTCCACGCAAAAGGATATTATGCCTACTCCAAAGAGATCAGGGCAGGATCTACCGACCCTACGTATCTCAAGATCCCGATAAGGCAAACTACTAGTATCTCAAATAGATGCACAAGTAGCACCCCTATCAGACATGCGCACCTATATCAATAGGTGCCAATTAGGGTCAACCTCGGGCAAACATAAGATGTATCGAGCGCAACCTGCACCAATTGCTAACTTGCGCCAAAGGAAGAATTTTGAGGTAAAAATTCCTAAAACTTATGCTAATCAGCTTAGCACGTCCTTGTACACTCAAGGTACGGGACACCTTAAGAACAGGAACCATATTCCAAATATCGTCAAGGACTACATTCCTGTAACTTCTTCTCATCCTGTTAGTGATCTCCATGAACTCCTAATACAGAAGTGGAAGGTTGCAAAGCCATCCCGTCCAGTGGTGGTCCAACAGCAAGAACATCATTGCAATCACCACCATAAAGTTATCATCAAATGCTGCTGTCAGTCAGCCAAGCGGTCTGTCATCGACCGTTTGAAGTATGTTCAGACTACTGAACCTATCATAGTGGACGAAGATGAACCACTCTACACTTCTGTCAATATGGCATCTCGAAGCATTAGGGGTGGAAAAGGCCCAAAACGTAATACATCCCGCAATCCCAGTCAACAATACTTAGATCGGATTCATGAATTTGGTGAAGGAGTATACCAATATACTAGATCAAAAAGCCGAGACTCGCCTTCGGAATTGGAACAATTCCATCTGGTACTTGTTGTGGAGGAAAATCTCCAAATTGAAGAGAAACCATATTGGTTGTAACCGTATGGTCATCATTGGTTAAAGCAATAGCACCACTATTTATCAGCTCTTGGATTTTCTTCTTTAAAACATAGCAAGCACTGGTAGGATGATTAATGTATCTATGATAGATACAATATTTAGGATTGTCAGTCAGATTCACCTCATTGGGCCTCTTTGGCTCCGGAATCTGGAGTTTGCCACTCTTCACCAGACATTGGAATATTCCTGGGATATCACTTTCGTCAAAAGAGTATTCTTCTTTTGGCCTAGAAGATTCCTGATTATTCGGCATCATTTTATTCTTGGAAAGATTGACCATAAGAGTCACTACTAAAATATCATCAAATAGCGACGTAACGTAGCGATGGCAAGAAATTATGTCGCCAGTAGCGACTTCTTTATAAACACGTCGCAAAACGTCGCTGACTAGCGACGTTCTGCGACAGTAGTATACTACGCCGCTGAATAGCGACGTTCAGCGACATATTATAAGTATATGTCGCCATGGTTACGACGTTTAGCGACGTCAACAAGTTACGTCGCTAAGTTATTTTACTTAGGGCACGCCGCTGCCTTCTTTCCCCCTCACTCTCACTCGAAAACCCCCAAAATTTTAATTTCCCCCCACCCCCCCGGCGACTCCCTCCCCCTCTGTCAGTGCCCTCCCCCCCCGGCGACCCCCTCCCCCCGGCGACTCCCTCCCCCTCCGGCGAGCTCCTCCTTCTCGAGATCCTCCTCTTCGAGCTCCTCCTCTCCCAATCCGACCTCCTCCTCCTCTTCCTCAGGTAAACCCTAACCTAACTCCTCTCCTTCCTCCTCCTCCTCTCCCACGGACACACATACACACACACGGACACACACGAACACGAACACACACGCACACACATACAGACACACACAGACATGGACACACATGGACACACACACAGACACAGACACACACACAGACACAGACATTGATATGCACGCCAAGTGTTTGTCAAAATGACTCAAAGAGCATCAATGCTCTAAATTCAAATTTTAACCTTTAGTTTATGAGTGCTTTGTTATAGCTTTAGCATTGGTATGATAATCTAGCATACAAGAGTATAATAGAAGTAGTTATATTGATTGGGGGATTTGTGGTTTAAGTGGACTGTGGGTGTGTATTTGTGTGGGATGTTTATTCCATATGTGATCAACCATGTATGACTGTCCAGTCGTTGTATATATATATATATATATATATATATATATATATATATATATATATATATATATATATATATATATATATATATATATATATACTCAAGTTTGTAAGTGTGAATGTATCATTGTTAGTCTCTTAGTAGGTCAGTCCATTGCCTTTATATCGATTCAATTGATCCCTTAGCTTTGTTCAGTCAGTGAGCTTTGAACAGTCCACATTTGATCCACATGTTAGCATTTACCACTGTACAGTCCAGTTTGGGGGATTACCACAGTATAATATTCAGTCCCATATCCATTTGGTATCAACTATGTGTATCAGTCTTGCTTGGCATATTACAGTCCATATTATCTCTTCATATCAGTCCAGGCATTTATTTAGTTCCAGTCCTATTATTTGTCTTGTATTCAGTTGTTCAGTCCCATGACTGACATATAGATTAGGTATTGTTTGGTTGAAGGATTACCTTTTTAGTTCATTCCACCCTTGCACATCGACATTAGTTATCAACTTAGATGTCCAGCCTGTCCTTAAATCAGTTTTGAATCAATTATTCAGCCCCCAGATTGCTTATTGGTTAGTTCAGTCCCCTATTGAATATGAGTTCAGTTCCTGAGGTCACTTGACTAAATACTTGAGTATCAGTCCCAAACATCAAGTGTCTAGTCACCTACCTACCATGCATCAGTCCATGCCAATAACGATAAGGTAAAGGGTACCAATAACGATAAGGTAAAGGGTACCAATAGCGATAAGGTAAAGGGTACCAACTTAAGGTATTGGTATTGGGATACCAATAGCGATAAGGTAAACGGTACCTTGGTAGGTAATGACTAGAAATAGGATATTTGACTTAGATTGGACTAAGAGTTGACAAAGTCAACTATAGGTCAACCCTTGACCTACTTTGACCTTGTTTGACTTTGTTTGACTTAGGTTGACCTTGTTTGACTTTGTCTGACTTAGTACAACCTAGTTGACCTAGATTGCATATCATTGATATTAGTAACTGTCTGCTACTAATATGTGTCCCTAATAAGACATAATATACGAATTTGTGCCTGTTGGATAATGTGTGTCCATCTTTGCAGAATTATTTCTAAATGGATATGATTACTACTTGTGGAATCGTTCATGGATGTACAATCGTCGTCCTGATGATATGTGTGGTGTGCGGGATGAATACATAGCGGGAGTAGAGCAGTTCCAGCAGTTTGCTACGGCGTTCCCTCAGTACATGGACGGTACCAAAATTAAGTGTCCTTGTGTGAAATGTCATAACGTGAAATATTATCCAGAATTGGAAGTGACATATCATTTGTACTCGAGAGGTTTCACACCTAATTACTATCAATGGACCGCACACGGAGAACTTGTGTCTTTAGCATCAGAGCCGGAGCCTTATGTTGAGCCATAAATGCATGCGAGACCTAATTTTGTTTCAGATAATCATGCATACGACGATGGGTGCATGAACATGGTTTTCGACGCTGCGGGGCCTTATTTCGTTCATGATGCACATGAGGAGGCACTGAACGCCGATGCTGCATAGTTCATGGAGTTGCTGGAGAATGCAAGGACTCCATTGTATCCTGGTTGTGAGGATCATTCACCGTTGGAGGTGGTTACAAGACTGTTGAGCATTAAGTCAGATTTTAACATGTCGCAAGAATGCTACAACCGAGTGTTGGAGTTGATTATAGAGATCTTGTCGGCGGGTGCTAAGTTGCCTAAAGACTTCTACCGGTCTAAGAGGATGGTGAGATCGCTCTGGATGGGATACGAGAAAATTGATTTCTGTCGCAATGGGTGCATGCTATACTACAAAGACGACAAGGAAGCAGATGTGTGCAGATTTTGTGGTGCTGATCGCTATAAGACAACTAGTACAGGAAGGTCTACCGGTGCAAGAAGACCGACCGATTCAATGCATTACTTGTCTTTAACGCCGCGGTTGTAAAGATTATTTATGGTGAAAGAGACGGCCGAAAATATGAGTTGGCACATGCGAGAACAGATTGAAGGAGTGTTGGATCACCCATCCGATGGAGAAGCGTGGAAGCACTTTGATCGAGTGTATCCCAATTTTGCTTCAGATCCGCGTAATATCAGGTTGGGACTATCTTCTGACGGTTTTACTCCTTTTGGTCTTTCGGGAACCCAGTATTCGTGCTGGCCTGTAATTGTCACTCCGTATAACCTACCGCCTTGGATGTGCATGAAGACTCAGTACATGTTTCTAACCGTTATAATTCCTGGTCCGAACAATCCCAAGAGGAACATTAACGTGTACTTACAGCCTTTGATAGATTAGTTGAATCAGTTATGGGAAGTAGGCGCTAACACGTACGATGTTTCCAGGAAGCAGAATTTTCAGATGAAGGCAACCCTTATGTGGACCATCAACGACTTTTCGGCCTATGGAATATTATCTGGATGGAGCACTCATGGCCGTCTCTCATGTCCGTATTGCATGGACCGTAGTAAGGCTTTCCGCTTGAAACACGGAGGAAAACCGTGCTTCTTTGATTGTCATCGGCAATTTCTGCCAAAAGATCATCCGTTTAGAAGGAACAGGAATGCATTCCGGGCCAACGTTATAGAGAAGGGTGATCCACCGCCAAGGTGGTACGGAGCCATGATATGGGAGGAGGTTAAAGATTTTTCAAGTGCTATCGAAGATCCTACAACTGGGTACAAGTGTGATAGATTTGGTAGAGATCATAACTGGACAAAGAGGAGCATATTCTGGGATCTGCCATACTGGAGCACCAATCTGATCAGACATAATCTTGATGTCATGCATATTGAGAAGAATGTGTTTGATAACATAATTAATACTGTGATGGACGTAAAGGGAAAAATGAATGACAATCCCAAGGCCAGGTTAGACTTAGAAGAAATATGCAAACGCCCTGCGTTGCATTTGGTACAGCAGAATAGAAAACAGTTCCTGTCGAAGTCAATTTTTTTGCTGGATGATGAGGATAAAGTGAGACTTTGTCGGTGGATCCAGGGCCTAAAATTTCGAGACGGATATGTGTCAAATCTGAGAAGATGTGTCGATCCGAAGGAAAATAAATTGACGGGTATGAAGAGCCACGATTGTCACGTATTCATGGAGAGGTTAATTCCGATTGTATTTCGGGAATTCTTACCGCAGGCAGTTTGGGATCCATTGACGGAGCTTAGCATATTCTTCAGGGATCTTTGTTCTAAGAAATTGCTCGTTGATCGTCTAGAAAAGCAAGAGAAGGACATTGCGGTAACACTATACAAGCTAGAGAGGGTATTTCCTCCTGGATTCTTCGACTCTATGGAGCATTTGTCGATTCATCTATCCTATGAGGCACGTGTTGGTGGACCCGTCGAATATCGATGGATGTACCCGTTCGAGCGACATTTGAATCACCTAAAAAGAAAGGTGAAAAATAAGGCACGGGTCGAGGGTTCTATTTGTGAAGCCTATGTTCTCGAGGAGATTACAAACTTTTGTTCGATGTATTTCAAGCCTCATGTTGCAACTAATAGAACGAAAGCTTCCAAAAATGACGAGGGAGATCATGAAAGTAATGATACAATACTGAAGGTATTCAATGCTCCAGAAAAACCATCGGGTAAGATGAAGAAGAGATATCTGAACGATGATGAGCTAAGGACTGCTCAGGTGTATGTATTACTCAACTGCGACGAGGAGGAAGTAGAGAAACTGGAGGGGTAAGTAAATAATATGTCTATATTATTTTAATAGTGTTAAGAATGATACTATTACATTAATTGCACAATGTTGTTTTCAGCATATTTAATGATGATGTGAGGTCAGGTAGGCCACACATAACAGAAGAAGAACTAGAACAAGAAATGAGGCGTTATTTTCCATCATGGTTGAGTGCATATATAAGACTTGAGAACTCTGTAATTACCTTTCTGTATATGCACTTGATTGAGAATGAGCTTAATTGCTTCTTTCGTGGTATTTAGGTCGATCGTCCATACGCAAGACTTGAGAATGAGTCTATTAGAACGCTAGCCAAGGGACCAATTTATGCTACAAAAATATGGCCAAGCTACTGTGTTAATGGGTTTAGGTTCAAGTCAATAACTTGCCCGATCAGAGACAACTTTGTGGATCTCGACTCCACCAAAAATAGCTGTTTGTGTATCAGATCTTTGAACCACAAAGATGTTGATGTGGGCAACGATTTCTATGGCGTGCTACGGAAGATCGTGGAGCTGACATATAGTTATGGAATAGAGCCTGCTAAGATTGTGTTATTCAGGTGTGATTGGTTCGATCCGATTGAAGGTCAAGGTTGGAAAGTAGACAAGCACGGTCTTGTTGATATAAACTATCGGCGTCGATATCAAGCCTATGAACCATTTGTTCTATCAAGTCAGGCTCGGCTCGTGTACTTCACAAGTTATCCTAAACAGGGAACAACAAGGTCGGACTAGTGGGCAGTATGCAAGACCAAAGCTAGAAATACCTTTGAGGTTGACGATATAGCTTATCAACAGGATGAACTAACTCTTGTAACAAATATTATATAAGTGGACACGACGGAAGTTCCTCATTACACATCTAATTGTGTAGAAGAAGTAGAATTATCTGAAGAGGAAGATGCAGATGAAAGTGAAGATGTAGAGGAGGAGGAAGAAGAAGAAGAAGAAGAAGAAGAAGAAGAAGAAGAGCTAAACGAACTAGATGAATTTTTAGAAGAGGATTAAAATATGCGATGTCTATCATATAAATATGTATTTTTGTAGTAATAAATCTGTGACACTTTAGTGACACTTTTATTTGTGACCATGATATTTTTTAAAAATCTGTGATGTCTATCATATAAATATATATTTTTGTTTTATTGTCATATGTTATTATCAGGTACGACTAGACCATCTGGACGACGCGGAGGATATTACATTAGCCAGTCCCGTCAGCCTCGGTGTGGGGATGGAGAGGGCAGTTCCATACCCTCATCCTCATCTCCGAGTACGCCATTGTACCGTTCTGTTCCCGGTCCATTACCGGGACAGTACAGTTCCAGCAGGTTGCCGACACCTCCCTCGTCGTCCAGCCTTCCTGATCCCGTATCCAGCAGGTTATCGACTTCTCCTTCGTCGTCCAGTCTTCCTGATCCCGCGTCTAGCATTCCTGATCCTCCATCCAGCATTCCTGCTGTCGACGGCTCTATGGGGGGAGCCGACGCCGAGCATATAGAGGATTGCGATCAGACTGATCCTGCCCAGGCAGAAGGTGAGAGCGACCCTCCATGCGCTCCCCCGGATGAGACGCGTATGGAGATTTGGACGGACGGGCCTATGAAGTAAGTTAATTAATTAATATATATTTCCCAAATGATTATATGTACATATATATTCATGAAAAATTATTATTGTATAGATATCGGCCTTCTGCAGTACAGAGACAGCTGGGGACATTTCTGAGGCAGAACTATGGTGGGGCTTGGATTAACTACTCAGATGCTCCCGCAGATAGGAAGGCCTTTTGGTTCGCCCACTTCAAGGTAAAAAATTTGTTTAATTTTAAATTTTAATAATCATTTGTGTATATTATACAACTTTTGTATTTTACTTCTTGTAGAGGACCTATTTCTATCCACCACACCGGGCGGCGAGGATCGAGGGCCAATTTTCTGCAGTCGTAGCCAAGCTCATCCGTGATGCGATCGACGACCAGAAGCGTCGTGATTGCTCCGGAGGGCCGATCCAGGGTTGGATTATGCCAGAGCAGTGGACTACGATGAAGGCTAGATTCAGCGAGCGCAGTTACCAGGAGCTGTCTAAGAAGGCCAAGGTGGCGCGGTCGAGCGCCGGTAAGTGGTGTGGTGGCTCCATTCCGATGACGGAGCATTTTCGTCGTCTGGTACGTTTCCTATGACGGACATTAATTTATATATAGTTCGATAGAATATTTAATACTAATAATAGATAATATATTTTAACAGGTAAAAAAGGTACGGACCCGAACATGGTGACCGTCTTCCTGGTCACCCATCGGAGGGCTAGGGAGTTCATTGACGAGAGGGCGACGCAGGCATATGTACGTTCTATTCTTTATATTAATTTACTATAATTTAGAAAACAGGAAAATAGATATCAATATAAACTTTAGCAAACACTTACACGTTAGCAAACATATTCTAGGATGAGTTTGTTCGGCTACAGAAAGAGGCGGCTGCTGCTGCTGCTGCTGCTAGTGTGCAAGCAGAGGGAGGGGCTAGTACTTCCTCCCAGCTGCCTACAGATCTATCGTCGGACGAGCTCTGGATGATCGCCGTTGGCGGTCTTCAGAAGGGTACGTACTACGGTACGGGATCCTACGGCACGTATTTGGCTTCGGAGTCATCCCGGGCCCCCTCTGTCAGTGCGTAGTCTCCGGCTACGCAGGCGTCATCACGAGCTGAGGATGTTCGTCGTCAGATCGAGGAGCTGCATCGCGAGTTGCAGCAGCAGATTTCTGATACGGTCGAGCGACGATCCGACCCTCTGATCGTCACCGAACAATTTGATACAGTCGAGAGCAGTATACAGGAGCTGATGAGTCTGCATCAGGCTACAGCTGCCAGCTTGCAGACGCTCACCGAGTCTACGCAGCGCACAGAGCGTAGACAGGTTGAGCTGGAGGGATCACAGAGGAGCATGTCTGCCTCACTCGCTCAGTATTCTGAGAGGGTGGTGAGTACCCTTGCTGCGCATGGTGAGCGACTGCGAGAGCTGGAGCAGATACGTCCTCCCGGTCCATCGACGACGCCGACTCCAGACACTACACTGCCTCTGGCGCCGACTCCAGACATTGCATTGCCTCCTACTGCCCCTACGGTACAGCTCACCCAGGAGCAGTATGACTATATTCTATCCCAGTTGCACGGCAGGGGTCCGCAGTAATTTTATTAATTTTTTTTATGACTTGTATGTATTGGCCCTATGGGCAAATTGTTTATTCATACACTGTTGTTTATACACTTGGTGGGAGACTTTTTATCATCTTCCATTTTTATTTGACTCTATTGGATGTTTGTGAGGATGTGTGTCTGTGATATTTACTTTGTACTGCCTCCTATTTTTATTGTGATATTTACTTTGTGATATCTGCGACGGGAATGACAAATATACCTACGCTGGGTTATAAGCGATGATCTGATATACAAAGGAGGTGCTGGCAAAATTTTAAAAAAAAATATTGTGTATTTTTGTTATGATGTGTGTCTGTGTTTACAGTGAATGTGAAATGCAGTGTTCGGAACCATCGACAGCACTTCACACACACTGTAAATACGGACACACAGCATAACAAAAATATCAATTATATTTTTTTAATTTTTTTATAATATCTGCGACGTATAGCGACGTTCTGCGACGTACTGCGACGGAACGTAGACGTCGCTATACGTCGCTAAATAGCGACGTAACGTCGCTAGACGTCACTAATGCACGTCGCTAAATCTGTCGGTAGCCGTCGCTAAGTTGCCACGTGGCTGCCACGCCATGTCATCATATATAAAGTTTACAGCGTCGCAAGTAGTCGCTTTACGTCGCAAGTTTGGCGACGTAGTGATACGACGCTATTTGTCGCTAATTTTGCGACGACTTGCGACAATGAACTCCGCGTCGCAAATAGCGACGTTCAGCGACTAAAGTGTTATCTGCGACTTGCTTATAAGCGACGTCCGGTTTTCGTCGCCAAATACGTCGCAAATTGGTTTTAGCGACGTATTTTCCTTATTTAGCGACGTCTCATGACGTCGCTAAAATGGGTTATTTTATAGTGAGTGTCTTTTCCTTTCATATTACGATTGCCAGAATTATTACCAGGATTACTTTTCTTTTTTTTATCCTCAGAGGCGAAAATCATCCCATGTTCACGAGCCAACCTACTATTGGTCTCGACAGAAACTACTGCTATGATAAACGAAGCCCAATCTGTGAATTGGGAACCTGTGAAGACAGCGATGGATGATCGCAGATTCATCTTACATGTATCAATCAGCGCTGAATCTGGCATACCAGGAGGCATCTTTAGAGTCGTCTGTCAGAAACCTTCAATGAACATCCCAGTACTTCTTTCTTCTTTTGCTTGATTTCTATTAAGGAGGACATGTTCATGTCCATACCTCCCTCATAGAAACGGGAGAGAAACATTGCCTTAAATTTGTCAAAAGACGAAATATAATTGTCGGATAAACTACGATACCAGTCGTAAGCTGAACCCGTCAAGCATCCAATGAATACTCTAGTGAGAAGAGCATCATTTGTCTGCAAATATACAGTCATAATATGAAAGTAATTGATATACTGACTTGGAGAAGCCTTTCCATCAAACAGTACCATTGACTGTGGCTTGAATTTATGTAGAAAGGGTACATCATTCCAATGAGGAGGATAAGGTTGCTTAATCCCTAACCTCTGGAGTTGATCCTTTTGCTTCAAAACTTCAAACTGTGCTTTGAGCTCACGCACTGCTTGAATGGCTTCACTGGTTTGTGGAAGCACATTTGATTGAAAAGTTTATTGGTTGTACCGTAATCCCCACCGGAGATGGTACATCTTCTGGAATGATGGGATCTGGAGATGCAGAATTTTGGTTAACAGCAGGCTCTTGGATATTCAAAGGTATATCAAGCCCTTGGCTATCTTGAGTTGGTGTTGCTGCCTGAACCGGTGTTACAATTGTTGGTTGAGCAGTTTGCTGAGCCGTTATTATCTGATGCATGTTTTGCATCACGTTAAGCATGTCTTTCAATGATTGCTCAACGGCAGTGAGATGTTGTTCTGTATTAACAGATGACGTCTCTAGTTCGTCACTAATAGCGTAGGATTCAACCTCTCTTGAAGATACAGAAGGATTAGTATAGAAGTATGAATCAATACTATCAGTTTCGGACTCAAGAGATTGAGTACCCCCAGCTTCAGAATCAGAAGTCTGTAATTGTCTTTGTCTTCTTGATCGAGTATTCTGATATACTCCTTCAAAAGAATAAAGAAGTCTGTTGAATTGTTGTTGACATGGGGTTTGGGACGTGTTTCGTCTAGGACGTCGTCCTCTGTTGGTGTGAGATGTCATGTTGACTGACGTATATGACAACTCATCAGCTTGTTGTTGGGGCGCATTAAAATACAATCGATCAAAAACTGACCGTCTGGAAACCGAGCAACAACATTTGATCACAATCTGGTGACACTCACAGTGATAATTTTCTTGGGGGAGTATCACGGAAGATTGTCTATTTTTACGCTTTTGCATTAGCAATTCACGTAAATCAGAAGGAGTAGAAGGAGTAGTCTTCTTTATTACATTTGGAGTGGCAAAATGTTTAGTCCCGTGTGTATAAAGAAGATTACTGGCTGCATTTGCAGAACCAAACTGTACATTTCTACGCGTTTGGAGTTGTGTACGCAAATCTTGAGATTTTTGAGCACGAAGGACTCCATTTTCATTGCGTGTGATTTGTAGGTTTGGTACTTTACGTAGAGCAGTATAAGAAGGTTGTTGGTGTAGAACTGAAGCTTTACCAACAATATTTTTACGCTGTATGCATTTAGGTACATTCACATTAGATGTAAAAACATCGTTGCGAATTTTATCTACACTGTCACAGACAGGAGACTTATATTTACGCGTAGAGCGTAAAAATTGATTATCTACCACGTCACAGACGGGAGATTTTCCTTTACGCGAAGAACGTAATTTTTGTATGTCTACCACGTCACAGACGGGAGACTTATTTTTACACTTAGAAGCACAAGCATTAGAGTCTGCCTCATTACAAATTGGAGACTCGTTCTTATACACTGAGCGTAAAATTTAGTTTTTATCCACTGGGCGTAAAACTTGATTATCTTCACCGTCACAGACGAGAGATAACTTGCCACACTTAGAGTGCAACGCTGAAGTAAGGACTGCCTCGTTACGAACGGGAGCCCCTACAACAGCAGTAGGAAGAATTCCCTTGCCATCAGAAGCAACAGAGAGATCAGAAGCTATTTTGGATTTAGGAATCCAAACTTTTTGTGCTTTGCGTGATTTTTGAACATTGGAGCGGCGAGAACCACCCCCAGTTTGGAGCATCTCTTCATAAGCAGTCTGGTCGAAGTGTACAACCAGAGTCTTCTTTGTCGATCCAATCGACACATCATCGTATCGAGCAATTGCCTCCTCGTCAGAGGAGAAGGTCGTCCCCAGCAGAGTCGTCATTTTTGTTTCACTTAACAAAATGCCTGGAAATCAGATTTTGAAAATAAAACAAGAAAAAGTACAAGAAGTACAAACTTGATTTTGGAAAGTATTACTATGGAAGTCTGATCTGTAAATGATCACTTTGTTCCTTGGACCATACGATGATGATGAAGATCACTGCTAGAAGATGAACAATTGGAAGAACTAAGTCACCAGAAAGGTATCGACGCACTTGGGCACTGATGGCGAGGTCGAATGCTTTCCTGCTTTGCTTCACTCTATTCTGGAAGAAAAGTTGAAGAAGAATGCTCCGAAAAATCAAAGTATCTAGGTTCTGATCTCTATGTATTCTCTCATTTCTCTCTGTGTGTCCGTTATATGAGAAAAATTGGTCTATTTATAGACTTGGCTTCTTGTGCGTAAAAACTCAGCAAAAGTTTTGTCTTTACCCTAACAACTGCCACCCATGATTGGAGTCATCCTCTGCATACGTTGACACGTGTCCCATCATTTTAGTAAGAATAGGATACACGTACACACATTCTTCAAGATATGGCATGAAAGCCATGTAGGCAAACCACGTTCTGAATTGGTGAAGAAGAATAGGGCGTAAAAACAACCCAAATATACCCTAAGCGTAAAGTAGTAGACTAGGCGTAAAATAGCCCTGACATGGACTTTTCGCGTAAAGTGGTTGTTAAATAACCTTGAGCGTAAAAGTAGCCCAAATAAACCTTACGCACACGTCAACTTTTGAGCGTAAAAACTCGTATAGTCTCCGTGCGTAAAAGAAGCCATATTATGAGCGTAAAAATAGCTCAGTCCACATACTAAACGACAAATTGGTCTTTGTGTAAAATAAATCCCTTCGAATTCTGAGATATATGCCATCATTAAATCTTCATGTCTGACTTTGCATTAAATGCAAGACTTGACAGCTTTATCCAGCGTAAAAGTGGCTAGCCTGTATTAGGCATAAAATTATTAGCTTAGACCCGGGCGTAAAATGATAGCCTGCTTCAGGCATAAAGTGATTAGCCTCTCTTTGGCGTAAAGTGGATCAATTTGAATGGAATGATCCATCTCTTTGACTCATTCTTATGAAGCACTTTTTACGCTCCTACAGGCATCAGAGGAAGCAAACCTTCTATCACCAGATGCTGTCCACGCGGTTCCCTCTCTGGGATCTGACCCTGGAGCTGTGGGATCCCCACAAACTGGTGTCGATATAATTACGTCTATTTCCGGAGCAACATGGGCTGAGAAGGTAGACGTGGGCGGTTCGAGCGCCGCTGCTGAACTTACTGGGGATGTGGAGGTGGCGGGAGGAGTTGAGACTACTCCGACTGAGCCCCAGTCTTTGCCCTCCACCACTGGTAAGCTATGTCACATTCTTACCAATAAGAAGATTTTTTTTGCTTCAACTCCATCTTCTTCAGGTCAAGCTGATTGTCGGTTGTTCTGGACCTATAGGGCATGCCTCTCCACTATCAATGGCAGATGTGGCCATGGAGGATGGGATAGAAGAGGACCCAGGTGCTGACCTGGTACAAATAAGAAGTGTTCCTTCTCCCCTTCCAGCTCGAGTTGAGGGGCCCTCCACTGTATTGAGTACAGAAGTCGCAGCTCCTTCAACCTCTTCGGTGGATGCGAGGTCGATTGAAGCTGCCTCTTCTCCGAAAATTGAACTTTTCACTCTGTCCAGTTTTTAGCTTCTTCGAACCGCAGTAGAGAAGATTACCGTTGCGCGAAAATCTCATCGTTCGGAGTTTGTTTCCCTTCTAACAGGTCGTCAAGCTCCGTTGCGCCTCCTTTCCAGACGCCTTCAGCTTCCTTAGCTGCTATCCCTTCGACGCCGTTCTCTTTGGAGAACTTAGACGAGTCGTCAAAGGACATAGTCGAGAGCTTTTACCGCCATTTGATACGGGGGGTTGAAGCTGCTTTGGGGAGAGGAACGCCATTCGCCGTAGCTTGTCATTGTGCATGCGGTCAGATTGAACTGCTGAAGATGCTCCCGGGTGGAGAAGGGATAACTACTCTTTTAGAGCACAAACTGGCAGAGGCTGATCGACGCCTAACCTAATTACAACAATTATGGCAGGTCGACGTGCCCGCGTGCAGTGGAATAGGAGCGTACCTTTCTCATAACAGTCGTAGAAAAGGTGAAGGTTGTACTGGAGATGACCAAGCCTACCTTAGAGAAAGACCTCCAAAAGTTGCCTCTTAAGTACGACAAGCTGAGCCGAAAGAGAGAGGCTTGCCTAGCTCGTATGGAGACCACCGTTCATACTATGGCCGAAACTAACGAGCAGATCCTCCAGCTCCAAGCCAAGCTGGCCTCTCTAGATACTGAGCTCCAAACCACCCGTCGAGAGAGAGAGGATCTGTGAGGAGACCGATGAGGTCATACGAGCCTCTGTCGCTCTGGAGGGTGCACTGAAGAAGGTGGAGGACAACTGGCAGGCTCATGCACATCTTGAGGATGCTGAAAAGCTGACTCAGGAAGCTGAACGCCGAGCCAAACTAAAAATCGAGCGCTCAACAGCACAGCTGGAGGACATACTCATCAAACTATGTGTTGCTGATGAGTAGTGGATTTTCTTTTTTTTCTCTTCTTTTTTCTCTGGAGATGTAGCCCCACCAATGTAGTTGATGTTTACTTGAAATAAAGAGATACATTTTCTCCATTCTTTTGCTTATGATGTCTGAAGTTCTTATACTAGGGGGCCTAATACAGCATTTGTGGTTGGTAGAGGACATCCCAATGGGGGACTTTTTGTGGACCTATTGCCATTTTGTGCATCTGGAGATGCTAGCAAATAGATTTGAACAATTTTTGGTGGACCTATTACCCTTTTGCGCACTGGTGGTGCGAGTAATAGATTTTGAGACAAAACCCAACAGAGGTAATATGGACGTGATAGGTTCTATAGTCTTAACACCATGACTTTATCCCAGATTGGGTATAGGTGTTAGATGAGGAGACTATCTATATCAGAGGTAATATGGACGTGACATACGATAATCATGAATAATTTTTGGTAGACCTACTACCCTTTTAAGCACTGGTGGTACGAGTAATAGATTTTGAGACAAAATCCAACAGAGGTAATATGGACTTGATAGGTTCTGTGGTCTTAACACCATGATTTATCCCAGATTGGGTACAGGTGTTAAGTCAAGAGACTCTCGGTATCATAGGTAATATAGACGTGATATACGATAATCAGGACCAGGGATTTTGCTCAGAGATAGTAATAAGCCTGGTAAACTCCGACGGGATGAAGCATTAGGGTGGAAGTTCAGAGGTATTAGTATAAATGACTTGTCACCCAGGGAAATGCAATGTGAATCCATTCGAAGCTAATAGAGTGTAAGTTCAGAGGTACTTGGTGTACATAACTCGACAGTCTGGGAGATTTGGTGGTTTGAGGAAGTACCAGCATGCCTTTAGACATAGTATTTCTTCAGAAACTTGCCGTTTATGGGAATCATGAGCAAGTCACCATTCTGTTTCATGAGTCGGTATGCGTCGTTAGAGAATACGGTCTCGATGATGAATGGACCCTCCCATTTGGGCTGGAATTTGTCGACAGTTTTGTGAGTCATGACCATCGGTCTGCGAACGGCCAAGACGAGATCGCCTATTTGGAACATCCTCTACTTGACTTTCTTATTGATGGCTCGAGAGAATGCGTGCTTGATAGAGCTCGATGCTTTGTTGAGCTTGCAAACGCTTCTCATCTAAGGCTTCCAATTCTTGTAGCCATCGGCGGTAGTTATCATCCGACGTCAACCGATAAGTAAGGACCATGCGGAGTGAGGGGATCTGGATCTCCAATGGGATAACTGCCTCGCTCCCGTAAACCAGAGAGAACGGTGTATTTTCTGTAGTCATTCGAATTGTAGTGTGGTACGCCCATAAGCATTCGCCCAGCATTTTATTCCAGTCGCGCTTGTTTGAAGACACAAACTTTTTGAGAAGCTTGATTATGGTCTTGTTAAAAGCTTCAGCCAGACCATTAGCCGATGGGTTGTATGTCGTTGAAGCCACATTTTGGATCTGATTCTAGTCATAGAATCGATAGAAAGCATGGCTTGCAAACTGCGGAGCATTGTCATGAATGATCTTCCGAGGCAGTCCAAAACGTAGATGACGTGATATTTTATAAAACTGATCACATTTGATGTCTTTACCTCTACCGGCGGAACAGCTTCCGCCCACTTGGAGAAGTAATCGGTGATTGCAAGTATAAACCGGTGTCCCCTAGACGACGGCGGGGTAATTGGGCCAATGATGACCATTCTCCATGCTTCAAATGGCCAAGAGGCCACTATTAGGTGCAAGAATTCGAATGGCAGATGTATAAAGTTTGTGTGGATCTGACAAGCCTTACACTTCTTCGCATAATCGATAGATTCTGCTGCCATCGAAGGCCAGTAATATCCCATCCGACGGAGATGGTCCTGCAACTTTGGGACAGGTTGGTGAGCCCCGCAAATGCCATCATGAGCCACGCGTAGGGCTTCTTTGGCTTCTGTATTTGACAGGCATCTTAAAAGTAGCCAATTGTAGGATCGTCGATATAACATTTTTGTTTCTGTGTCATAAAAGAATCTGAGAGAACGCCTTTTGATTGAAGTTGCTTCTTTCATATTCTCAGGTAGGATTTCATAGACTGCAAAGTCGATGAACGGGAGTCTCCAATCTTACACGTTATTAGTTATCTGGGCGGAGTAACTCGTATCCCGTTGAACGTTGTTTTTGGGATAGACCAGCTCATGGCCTATCATGTCGACTAGATGATGAGCATGGTTTGGAACCGCCAAGGAAGCATCGAGGCCTTCTAGGGCGTCGGCTTCAATATTTTGGAGCCTGGGTACATGCTCTATAAAGAACCCCTCCAAGGTTGCAATGATGGCAATCACTGTCTGATGATATGGAATCAGGTCCACGTTAAGAACCTCGTATGAGCCTCGGATTTGATTAACAATCAACTGCGAGTCGCCATATACTTTTAGGTATCCGACCCCCACTTCATTTGCGAGTCGGAGTTCGATGAACAAAGCATTATATTTGGCTAAATTGTTGGAACAGGGTTCTGTGAGAGAGTATGCCCGATTGACTACCAATCCAGAGGGAGAAATTAATACTATCCCGACACCAGCGACGATATCACCTTGGGGCCCCGTCCTTGAAGCACCGTCGAAGAACATTCGCCAAACGTCATCATGTGAAGTCATGTTTGAGTTAACGACTTCGTCTGGGATTTCTTCATAGATTCTGGCTGTTTCTGAGCCTGGATGGGCTACTAAGAAGTCGGCCATGGCTTAACCTTTGACAGCCTTCTGTGGAACGAAAACCATGTCATAGGAGGACAATAATATTGGCCTGGTGGCTAGACGAGAACTGAGTGCGCCTGGCTTATTAAAGAGAACCCTGAGAGGGTTAACTTGTGAGACAACATAGATGGTCTGCCCTGTCACATAGTGTCTTATTTTTTGAATGGCAAACACCAAAGCAAGGTATTCCTTCTCCACGGCGATGTACCTATGCTCCGGCCGCACCATCATTCGACTGAGGTAATAGATGGCTTGTTCGTGCCTTACATCATTGTTCTGTGCTAACAAGGCACCGAGAGAGTGTTCCATTACCCATACATAGAGCAGAAAGGGCTTTCCGGCGATCGGGGCTACTAGAACCGGCAGATTCGACAGGTATACCTTAATGTCATCGAAGGCGCGTTGACATTCCTCATTCCATATGAAAGAGGACTTTCTTCATGAGTTGTATGAATAGTTGACATCATCCTGAGAGGTTAGATATGAACCTTCTGATGTAGGCTAGTCTTCCCTGAAGGCCTCGGAGTTCGCTGAGGTTCCTCGGTAGACTCATCTCCACGATTGCTTTTGGTTTATAGGGGTCTATGTGACTACCCCGGAAAGTAATGATAAAGCACAAGAATTTTCCGCTGGACACGCCCAGAAAGGACTTGGTGGGATTCATCTTCAGATTATGCGCTCGCATAAGGTCGAACACTATCCTCAAACCATGTAAGTGATCAACCTTGGAGCAGTTTTTAATGGAGATGTCGTCAACGTAACACACCACCATCTTGTGCAAGTGATCTCTGAAGATGACACTCATAGCTCGTTGGTATGTAGCACCGGCATTCTTTAGGCCGAAGGGCATGACTGTGTAACAATACACGCTGATTGGTATTCGAAATGACGTATGCTTCTCATCGTCAGGAGACATTTTGATTTGATTGTATCCTGAAAAGCCATCCATAAAGGACATGCGCTCGAAGCCACACGTATTATCGATCATTATGTCGGTGATCGGAAGAGGGAATTTATCCTTAGGACAAGCCGCATTCAGATTGCAGAAGTCGATGCAGATTCGAATCTTTTCGTTCTTCTTGATGACTGGTACTACATTAGCTACCCAGTCTAGGTGCTGCTCCTTGCGGATGAAACCGCTAGCTATAAGCTTGTTTACTTCCACTTTGATGGAGTTCATGATGTCTGGACGGAATCGTCGTTGCTGTTGTTTGACTGGTTTTATGTTCGGATGAATATTGAGCTTATGAAGTGCGATCTTGGGGTTTAGCCCTGGCATGTCTTCATAGCTCCAAGCAAATATATAGATATATTCTCTGACGAGTTGCAACATCGACTCCCGCTCGTCGTCCGTCAGGCTTTTAGTAACGAAGATTGGCTTTGGAGAGGATTCATCGTCGAGGTCAACTTGCATGACTTCGTCTTCAGTAGGAGGGTCTCGTTGTTCAAAGCGCTTCTCCCATTATGCATCCAGTTGTTGGGCCCATAGCTCCAATTCGATGGATTCGGGCAGATCTTCGTCCTCTTCCTGAATGTCAGCGAATACCATATTGACAGAGAATGTCTGCCTAAATATATCTCCAATGCTATCATCGAATTGTATGTCGGCGATTCGGATAAGTGAGAATGCCACTCGCATTCATCATCGAAGTTCTCGTGCATTGTTGCTGGTGTAACATAACTGAGATCGTGTCTGGACTTGCTGTAATAATCCTGAAGTTTTCCAGCCGGGGCTGACAGCTGCAGAGACGATCGTCGACCGTTGCCATAATTCAGACCTAGGGTAGTTTCCATGTCGTACCCTTGCTTTTGCATGAAGTACTTAGCTCGGGAACTATATAAGTAGAGCGGCAATCTTCCAGTATTAGGTTCGAGATCGAACTCTTCTGGCATAAAATGTTGAGGACCTTCTTTTCGGCCAAAGATGATCGTGTGATCCCCTTTTCTTCTGCCTGGGACCAGGAAGTAGACACCTCTAATGGGAGTAAGTCGGTTTGCGATATGGACGGTTACCACTTGTGTGTGCAGGTTAATGTCCAGACCGTGCTCCACAGCATACATCAGATTGCACTCATGGTAGTTCAAAGGTAGCCTCTTATTGATGAAATAAGAAATTTTGTCTACAGGGATTACATTATCAGGAGAAGGACTATCCACCTGTGCAGCCAGATATTTTGTGAGTTCTGCCTCCTCTTCAGCTACCCCCTACGTGATCGGAGGTTGGGACACTGTCTTGGGCAGCTTGACCACCAAGGGTTCTGCTTGTGGCATTGGCTTGCCTGAGGGCCTCGGATCAACACTTGGTTGTCGGTTCATCTTTGGGAGACGGATAACCATCGGCTCGACAGAGGACTTTGCATCTTCCGATTGCCTTTGATTAGATTTTGGCAATCAGATCACAATCGGCTCCACAGAGGGCCTCGCATCTTCCGATCGTCTCTATTTGGATTTTGGCAATCGGATCACCATCGGCTCCATGACGGGCTTTGTCTCCTGGCTAGACCTCGAGAGTCTGATGACCATTGGTTCCAACTGGGCAGCTGGGGCGGGGGAACCAGGCACCTCTTTATGCAAAGTTGCGATAAGGGGTTCGGCTTTGCCCGATTTACGGGCCTGGAGAAGGATTTTCAAAGGTTCCTCCGACCCTGTTATGGCCTCCTGTTGGTCAGTTATGTGCTTCTTGGATTCTTCATATAGACAAGCCTCCGAAGAATAGTAAGACTCAACCCCTTTGAAGGGATCTATGTCGGCGAATTCTGTCTTCAAGAAGCCGTGCTTACTGACATACTTGAAGCACTAGTGGAGTGTGGACGACACGATCATATAGTCATGTATCGGCTAGCAGAGGTCTTTCCGTCATAGGAATCGATATGAAACGGAAGGAACGTCTCTCCATTTGCTCGAAGCTCCTGGACTTCCCTCCTTGCCTCCCTGGCTTCGTCTGCAGCTGAAGGAGCAGATGATCTAGAGGATTGTCATCCAAAGGAGGAGCGATCATTTTGGAGTCCGCGTTGACTGCGGGTCCCAAGCTTGTTTGTTCAGGCATCCTTGCTGGTTGAGTCGGTAGGGCAGCTTTGATTTCGTCTACTGACTTAACCAAGGATAGGAGCATGGCTTCAAGTACTTTTAGACGTTGTCGATCAGTAGGTTCTTCATGATCATTGCCGGCCATAAAGATTGTCCGCACATAGGTAGACGTGGAAGGGAACGTAGAAGAGGTGCTCTCCGTGTCATATTTCCGTACAGTAAAATCATCGGGGAACGTTGGAATGTTCTCCTCCTCGGACTCAGAAGGGGTGCTTACCCCCTGTGTAGGAAGCTACATCGTCTTGGCGAAGGCGGTCACTCTCGGAGACGTCCAAGTCTATTGCATAATTCCAGTGGATTGCTACCCCCTGTGTACCCTCTTGGAACACCGAGTTATTGCATATATTCAGGGGACTACTACCCCCAGCTTCGTTCACCCCCAGGGAACTCGAGGATGCACTCCCGGGTGTTGGAAGCTTCTTTCTGGAACGGGTGCCTAGGTAGACACCCCCTCTGATTGTCGGCGGCAACCCCCCAGATGAGAGTTCTCCTGTCGTGTCGGCTGATATTGCCGAACTGGAAGAGCCTATCTTCTTGCCTCCCTTGCCAGCAGGAATCTTCCGAGTGGAATTACAGGAGACAAAGGGAAACTCTTCGTCTCCCAGACCGAGTTGTTGTCGGACAAGTGCTGGCTGGTGCAATCGTTGGAAAACGGACTGTCGATCTTCAGGTGTTGCCGTCTTGTTGCCGCAGCAGTTGATGATGACTTGGGTGCAATAATGTCCTGAAAAGGGCTCATCACATTCCAAGGTTGCTTCTCTCTCCTTGCGTTTGTGAGTAATCACCTCACGCAAGTCGATAGAAAATTGATCTACCTTTGCATCCAATTTGTGGACTCGGGTATCCCGAGCACACGGGTGCGTAGGTATCATGTTTGCTTCCTGATCCGAGGATAGTAAAAGCACTTGCTTTCGCTCATAATTGGAAGACTTTTGGGACCCATCCTGTCCGTTTGCCCCGGAGGGCTGGACATGGGCGGTTCTGTACAACTTTCTATCAGGAGCCCGCATAACAGTTAACGGTGCCCGCTGACGGTCAGCAGCTTGGACAGTTGACTAGGCCTGTTGGGCCCGCACTGTCCTAGACTTCTTCGACTTACCACCCGAAGGTGCGTAGTAAGAAGAGTACAGATTGGAACATTCCACATTCTTAATGGGACGCATGGAGTCGGGTCCGCATAAGAGATGGTCAAAAACAGAGCTCCTGACAGGGCCATATGGGACAGCCTGTCTGCGGCCAGAACTGGCTACCGTATAGGCCATCTGCCTGTGGCCAGATTGGCTGTCGCATAGGCAAACTACCTATTTTTCTTATACGACCTCTTCTTCGTCCGCAGAGGTTTCCCTAGTGCCCCCAAAAGCTCAGCATCGTAGTGTTTTCTTCTCCTGGATTTGGGGCTAGTGGAGTTCTCTACGATCTGAAGAAAGGCCGTAGGAGAGCTTTGATCACCGTCTTGGGCCACAGAAGGAGCCTTTTCGAGAACCTGGCGAGGGGCAGGAGTATTGCACTTCGATGTCCTACGGGTTCTCTTCGGATTGGCTTGCTTCTGTGATGGGCTGGCACTCCCTTCAGAAAGAATTTCTTCGAATGCTTGTTGGTTAAAACGAACCACAAGCATTTGCTGCGTAGATCCGAGCTTGGATTCGTCGGATTGCGTCACCAACTTCTCATCAGAGAAGAAGGAAGTCCCCAGCAGAGTCGCCATCGTGTTTGCTATTAAATATCAAAATATGAATTACAGAGAAATTCTATTTGATTGCAAACTTTGAAAGTACAAAAGAGAGCCTAGAAAGAAATTCTAGGAAACAATCTAAGTATAATTGTTTTTTTATTCTGGGGGGTGACGATGGAGGCTTGGGAAAGTGTAGCAACTCTGTCTTACTCTTTGGACTATTAGACACAGTCTTTGCTCTTGAAAAAATTTGCCAGCCTTTGATTGCCATCCTCTAGCTTGGGTGTGGCACCCTGCTATTTATAGTGATTCCCGCATAAAGCAGATTTTGGGCCGCATAAAGGGCCACATGGCCACGTGTCTGTAACAGCACACGAAGACTCGATCTTGGGCTGCCAGCTGGTGGGGGTTGTTGAGATTTTTTTGTTGTAGCAAATCTGAGTGGTTGAGACTTGGTCAAATTGCCATGTGTTCCCCCATAAAGTAGAGCCTGAATCGTTTTGTCCGCATAGTGGCCTTAGGGGCCTTTCTTCCGCGGTTCTACTCCGCTTGGCCGCATGGGATCTTCGAGAACCTTGCTTCTGCGGCTTGGTTTCACTTGGCCGCATAGGATCTTCGAGAGCCTCGTTTTTGCGGCTTGGTTTCACTTGGCCACATGGAATCTTTGAGAGCCTTCCCTCTGCGGCTCGAGTCCACTTAGCCGCATGGCGTCTTCGAGAGCCTTGCTTCTGCGGCTCGAGTTTTCTTAGCCGCAGGGGTCTCCAGGAGCACTACTTCTGCGGCTTAGTTTCACTTGGCCGTATGGGGTCTCCAGGAGCACTACTTCTGTGGCTTAGTTTCACTTGGCCGCATGGAGTGATGATCCGCATAAACTCCATCTTTTCTATGCTTCTACAGTCGTCAATAGAGAGGAGGAGCTGGGCGGCCGGCCTTCCCCCTCCCCCCGCTAGCTATACTAGACTTCAAAAACTTTATTTCAACTCCCACCTTCCCCCCCTTCAGTTCTTCGGTAACGCTTTCACGTGGTGTAACATGTAGGAAGGTAATCGGAAATAATTCTCCGGTCTCGATCGAGCCCTCGCCAATCCACGGTGGTTAGTCGTGAGGATCATCTCCAATCTTACTCACCTGAACGCGACCGAGTTTGACCACTCCCCTTTCCTCATCAAGATCATGAAAAATACAAATCAAATCGAAAAGAACTTCTGCTTCCTCGACCTTTGGAGCCACCACCCTGTCACGACCCGCACCCTGAAGAGGGGTACGAGCACGTGGTTACGTCCAGTCTACGCCTCAGTATCGGCGGTAGAACGCTGTATATAAGGTCTTAAATACTACGACTAAAACAGATAAAGGTACCTGTACAGTATATACACTCCGAATGGAGGTGACATAGCAATACAGTCTCAATCACATATATCAAAACTAAGGTAGATAGCATGGAAAGGAAATATGATAGATAAAACAGGAAATGAGTCCAAGATCCAAAAGTCAGAGCTATACACAAAACATCCAGAGTCTCAAAAAATATATAATAGATACTACAAATCTGAAAGTGCTAGCTGGCTCGCAGGCCAGGCAAATCTAGCTAAACTACACAAATCAGGGTGAGCAAAATCTAGTAGCTCTACCAACAAGCCACAGTCTAACTCTAATCCATCAGACTCAACCCCATAGTAGGTCGGGCAATCAGCCTCTGAATCATCTGTAAAATTTGTCAACGGTATCTTGTCAGAAAAATAAGCAAGTACAAACACCAACAGCAGTTCCATATGAATTGACAAATTCTACAAGAGACAGTATAATGAAATACAAGACAAAATCAACTGGAAATATATATCATGATGTGAGTACTGAAAGGACAACGATATGAATGTATATAGGGCGACTTGGGAACTATTCGGAAGCCGAGTTACAACCCCTAAACCAAACAAGGACCGGGGCTGTAACCCTTCTCCCGAACAGAACTTAGTCACCAAGATAATAAATATAAAGGTGCCTTGAATTATTAGTGAGTTATATGATCGACTTGGAAAAAATATGCTCAGGCATTCCATCCGACCGGCTATGAACCCTGTATATAATAGAACGATAAGGCCAGTCACCATGGAAAGCTATGAACCGTATAGGGTAAGGCTTTACCCGTCGTGAGGCGAGGGTATAGCTATGAACCATATGTACCATAGATACATATGGGAATTTGATCACACAACCACTAATAACTCCTCCATCCCCAAATAGTACAATGGATCTGGACATGACACGTTATGACATGGGATTCCATAAGAGGGTAGCAAGTCCTCTTTTGAAATCGATGTCTATACCAATACACTAAAATAAGACAAAATATATACCAATATACCATGTAACTCTAGGAATAACATCCCATGTCATGATCCAACATATACTAGTCCGTGAACTGTCGTGACTGGAAATCGAGTATAACACTACAACTGAATCGGATATAGCAGATATCAAGACAACGAAAACTATCAGTGAATGTACTCGCCTGTGGCCCTGAGCTGATAGCGTGAACAGACGCTCAGAGTGATCACAAACCTAAAATAAGATACTATGAGTCAAACCGGGCTAAATACTGAAAAAGGAAGCTAATTCAAGTCATGAATGCAAGTCTAAGTCAAAACTAGGTTAATCTAGGTCAGACTGAGTCATTCTAGGTCATACTGGCTCATACTGGGTCATACTAGGTCATCCCAGGTCACTGGGAGTCAATCCAAGTCAAACTAGGTCAATCTGGTTCCAAGGTTGACTTACAGTTGACTTTTGGTCAAAAAGTCAACTCTGGTCAACTCTGGTCAACACTGAGTCAACCATGGGTCAACCCTAGGTCAAACAAGTCAAATATTGACTAATAGTTGATTTTCAGTCAACTGGTCAACTCTGGGTTGGTTTTGGTCAAATCGGGTCGCTTAAAGGCTAAGTTTGACTCTCAGTTGACTTTTGGTCAAAAAGGTCAACCGACGTCAAAACTAGTATATGAGCACCATATTTGATCATTACCAACCACGGGAATCAAGTTCTAACTCTATCTTAGACTTCTAACACAAATATCATATTCCTAGGCAAAACTAGCATTACCTTACCAAGGTAAATCCCGATACCTTGCCCAATACCAAGGAAACCCCACGAATACCCAAGATACTAACCTAGGCTCCTTAGGGTAGCCAGATATCAACCTATCTAAGGTTTACCTACCAAGAATTTTGGGTATCCTAGGTATCTAACCTAGTTTTAGGATATGTGTAGGTTTACCCTATTACCTACCTTACCCATGTCATGAATTTACCCACACAACACCCTATCACTCACCCATACCACTCACTCTCACACAACACTCACATGATATCACACTCTAATAGACTTCTCTATAGGTTTCCTATTGGTTTAGATATAGGCTATCCTATAGGCACTAACTACACTCATTTGCTCTCACACACACACACAAAACCTCACAACTACACTCACACACAAAGGCAAATATGTGGACTGATTTGGTGTGGCAAGTGGGGCTGAAATGAAGGTGGTTTGGGACTGTCACATGAGGCAATATGGGGCTTGTCTAGTGGACAGCAAGTAGGGTGATATGGGACTGTGTAGTGGCAATTAGGACAGCCACTATGGGGTTCAAACCTAGGCTATTTTGACAGTCCATGGGGGGATCAAAACTGGACTGTTTTGACAGTCCAAGGGACTAATTTTTGGGGTAATTAGGACTGCAATGAGGGGTCAAGTAGGGACTGATTTTTGAGTCAAAATAGGACAGCACTTAGGCTAGTTTGGTGGACTGTTTTGAGGCAAAAGTGGGGGCTGTTTTTGGATAGCAAGTAGGGGAAAATGTGGGTTGTTTTGTGGCTTGGGGATAGCCATGTATGGCTTGAATGGACTGTCACTTGATGGTTCACGTGGATTGGTTTGTGGCAGTATATGGGCTGGAAATGGGACTGTTGTGAATGGGTTTCAGGGCTCTCCCTTCCCCCTCCAACACTCAACAAACTCTCACAACCATTTAGTCAAACACTACACCTACACTAACATCCACCCCAACACACACACTCACTCATCCTCCCACTTGGCCGACCCCTCTATGCCCCCATCCAACACCAATCCACAAAGTCACACAACATAATATATACACTTATATATATATATATATATATATATATATATATATATATATATATATATATATATATATATATATATATATATATATATATATAGGAAAATGTACCTAAGGTCGACCTTAGGTACATTTTCCTCATATATATATATATATATATATATATATATATATATATATATATATATATATATATATATATATATATATATATATATATATCTATTATACAAAACATAAAGGTTTTTGAATCCTAGGGCTGACTGTGCCAAGATAAAGAGTGGTTGAGATTTAATTTTGGTGAATCAACGGTTGTGGGGTTTTATGGGGAAGAGCATTATTGGGAGTGGGGTTTTATGGGGAAGAGCATTATTGGGAGTGGGATTTTATGGGGAATCCAAAGATGGGGATTTAATATTTTGATGGTTGGAATTTAATATTTTGATCGGGGCCTCATAATGGTTGTGGATGAGCATTATTGAGAGTGGGGTTTTATGGGGAATCCAAAGAAAATTTACATACAGCAGTGGTTGGGATTTAATATTTTGATGGGGGCCTCAAAATTATTATTGTTCGTTTAAAATTGGGGGTCCAAGATTTTGAGGGTGAATACCTTAAATGAACCATGCCCTATGGGCACGGGTTATGACTAGTATATATATATATAAGGATATATATATATATATATATATATATATATATATATATATATATATATATATATATATATATATATATATATATAGAGAAGGATATATATATAACCATATATATATACATATAGATTATAGGAATATGATACATTAAGATACATTGGCAAACACATTCTAAACACATGAAAAATCTGGAATAAATATTAGAATAGCATCAAAACAATACACAAATAATTATACAAGTGTCCAAATAGGATTTTCTCCATTAGGACACGATCCTACTCCTAGGACACCTCTATAAATGTCTAAATGGACACGAAATGGACACCAATGGGCACCAAACCAAGAAGGTCATTCCTATAGGTCAAAACCAATCTAATGCATGAAAAGAACGAAAAGGAGAAGGGATTTATACCTCCCGGTGATTCGATTCGATCCCGAAATGCCACCGACACGTAGGAATCCCAAACGGACACGAACAAGCTCAGAATCCTCTCAAACTTGGGAAGCTCCTTCCTTGGGTTGAATGGAGAAGGAAGGAAGAAGATTTGGTGAAGAAATGGGAGGATTTGGAGATGATTTGATTAGGGAAAGCTCTCTAGAAAAATTGGGGAAGAACAAGAGAGAGAAATGAAATAGGAATAAAGTGAAATGATGGAGCCTTATCCCCTTGTCATGGCCGGCCACTAGAGGCTATTTTGTCCTATTAGGAAAGGTCCAAAAGCCCCTACACTAATCCATGGGTTAACACAAGGGAAGGGGTTTAAGTCGGGGGTAGTTTGGTCAATCCTAAAACTACTAATCCAAATTAATACTAACCAAAAATAATTAGTCTAGTCACTAACTAAAAT
Organism: Iris pallida; assembly: GCA_029216955.1. NCBI lineage: Eukaryota > Viridiplantae > Streptophyta > Magnoliopsida > Asparagales > Iridaceae > Iris > Iris pallida. The sequence continues at coordinate 10,682,330 of JANAVB010035019.1, forward strand.
ACTAATATGTGGGCCATGGCAAACTAGTGTGTGGGCCCACTAGAGTCAACATTACCCTGGGTCCCCGATACAAGTCGGAATGAGTTGAAATTCGAACCCGATTCAAATAACCCCAAAATAATACAATAAATAAATAAATAATTTTAAAAATATTCTAAAGTGAAAAATAACAAAAATACCCCTGTTTCTGGAAACTGGGGGTGACAAATCTATCCACCTTAAAAAATTTCGTCCTCAAAATTAAAACCAAACAATAGTAAAATCTCAAATCACAAGTCATGATTTAAAATTTAAAATGATTTAAAATCTCAAAATCATGCATGAATTAAATGACTAAAAATTATAAAATTTAAAATTACTCTCAAATATAAGTCTATCTACCTTAAAAGAATCATCCAAAAACTTAAAACAAAGTAAACACAGAAAATTCATGCAATTCGATAATCGTATGCGTCTGTCCAATAATCATGATACTCAGAATCTCCGTCATGCCAGTGAGCAAGGCTACGATAATCACAGAGTCCTCAACTACGATACATACCTCTAGAATCATGGTATTTAAAATTTTTATATTTCCACTAGCTTGGCAGCAAAAATCTTAAATTCCCACACCCTAGAAATACGTCCATAGTCCAACTATATGTCCTCACTCTGCCTTCTAGCATGACCCTAGAGGATTCTAAAATCTTATAATCGAGGCGACCTAGCCCATACGACTTATCTCAGAAAAATTACATCACAAGAATAAACTTTTATCAAACAGACAAGGAACAGATGGAATCGAATTTCAAACAGTTTATAAGGAAGCAAATACGAAAATGAGATCGAAAGATCGGAACCTGCACTCTACTCTGCTACTGCCTGAGTAGGCTCAACTGTCATGGCGAATGCACGCCCCTGCTAGCCTCCTATACCTGCTGTACTCTGTCCTGGCCTGCCTGTCTGGTTGTACGGACCGCACAGTCCTTCACCTGGTGGTCTGGAGCTCCACAGAATAAACAGACTCCCAGCTTCATCCTACAAGCCTCTCGGGTGTGCCCCATCTTCTTGCAGAAGGCACACTGGATGTCTTACCTCCAGCCCTGTTCCTGGTGCTGCTGGACATGCGTCGGTGCCTGTTGAAACTGCAACTGAGGCTGCTGCTGCTGAAACTGCCTCTGCTGGAAATGTGGGCGCTTCGTCGGCCCCGCACAAGAGCTGGCTCTGAGAATGTCACTGTCCCTTTTCAGCTTGAGGCCGAAGTTCTTCTCTGCAATCTGAGCCTCCATAAGGATCTGCTCGAAGGTCACTTCTCGTCGCCCAGATGTACGAGTGCGCACTGCATGTACAAGACCCCTCCGGAACTTTTGGGCCTTGTACCCCTCATCCTGGACCAAACTGGGTACAAACCTGCTCAAACGGAAGAACTTCGCTGCATACTCGTCTATCGACGAGTTCCCCTACACCAGACTGGCAAACTGCCCCTCCAAAGCTGTCAAGGCTAGATCTGGGTAGAACTTCTCCTTAAAGAGATTCTTGAAGTCCTCCCAAGAGATACCTCTCACTGACGCACGTGGATCCGTACGGTACCAAGTCAGCGCTATATCAAAGAACTGGCTTGCTACAGAAGTCGCCCACAGACCTCTAGGGACCTCTGCCAACTCCAAACTCTGCTAGACATCCTCTAGCTAGCCATCCTCGTATAGGATACCCTCGGTATCCTTGAACTCCATCGGCCTCATCTTCCTGAAATCAAGGTGTGTACCGGGCCTCCCCTGACCCTGCTACTGATCTGGTGCTCCCTGAACTGTAGTCTGTACACCTCTCTCCACTGCTGCCATCGCTAGCTGATACGAGTTCTCCATAGTCTGTCGCAGTACCTCTGCCTGACGGTGCTGTGCCTCTGCATGTGCTCTCTGTGTCTGCAGTATCTGCTGCAGAAGGGCCATCATCCCCTGAGTGTCTGTCGGTAACTGAGGCGGCGGTGGAAGAATGTCAGGGATGACCATGGATGGTCTCGCTGATGGAGGTGGAAGACCTCCTGGAACCGTCGCTGCTGCTGCTCCCATCGGAAGGGCAGGGACTGATGTGGCAGCTCCCTGAACTGTAGCTCCTCCAGCTGGAGGTGGAAGACCTCCGAGAACTGCCGCTGCTATTCCTGCCTGAAGGGCAAGGGCTGAGGCTACTGCTCTCTCGACTGCTACTCCCGTAGCCGGAGGTGGAAGACCTCCCGGATCTGACCTCTCTGGAACTGTACTAGGCCCTACCGCCTGAGAACGAGTCACCGCCATCCTGAAGATGAATTAACCCAAGAGATCAATATGGCACATGATAAGATATTATCAAAGGAGGACAATTGAATTCAAATGCAAGAAGAGTTGTCATGGTAATCAAAAGATCAGAAATTTTCTAAAATATGATTGAGTAACTCTTATCATACCCTAGATCCTATGTCCTAATCGCATGCTTGTAATTAGTACTCTAAGTCGAGCACCATTATGAGATCGCACTAATTGTGATACAGACCTGCATGGACCACCACAAAAATGTGTCACGACCCGCACCCTGAAGAGGGGCACGAGCACATGGTTACGTCCAGTCTATGTTGCAGTATCGACGGTAGAATGCTGTATATAGGGTCTGTAAATACTACGACTAAAATAGATAAAGGTACCTGTACAGTATATACACTCCGAATGGAGGTGACATAGCAATACAGTCTCAATCACATATATCAAAACTAAGGTAGATAGCATGGAAAAGAAATATGATAGATAAAACAGAAATTGAGTCCAAGATCCACAAGTCAGAGCTATACACAAAACATCCAGAGTCTCAGAAAATATATAATAGATACTACAAATCTGAAAGTGCTAGCTGGCTCGCAGGCCAGGCAAATCTAGCTAAACTACACTACTCAGGGTGAGCAAAATCTAATGGCTCTACAAACAAGCCACAGTCTAACTCTAATCCATCAGACTCAACCCCATAGTAGGTCGGGAAATCAGCCTCTGAATCATCTGTAAAATTTGTCAACGGTATCCTGTCAGAAAAATGAGCAAGTACAAACACCAACAGCAGTTCCATATGAATTGACAAATTCTATAAGAGACAGTGTAATGAAATACAAGACAAAATCAACTTGAAATACATATCATGATGTGAGTACTGAAAGGACGACGATATGAATGTATATAGGGCGACTTGGGAACTATTCGGAAGTCGAGTTACAACCACTAAACCAAACAAGGATCGGGGCTGTAACTCTTCTCTCGAACAGAACTTAGTCATCAAGATAATAAATATAAAAGGTGCCTTGAATTATTAGTGTGTTATGTGATCGGCTTGGGAAAAATATGCTCAGGCTTTCCATCCGACCGGCTATGAACCCTGTATACAATAGAACGATAAGGCCAGTCACCATGGAAAGCTATGAACCGTATAGGGTTAGGCTTTACCCATCGTGAGGCGAGGGTATAGCTATGAACCATATATGTACCATAGAACCATATGGGAATTTGATCACACAACCACTAATAACTCCCCCATCCCCGAAAAGTACAATGGATCTGGACATGACACGTTATGACACAGGATTCCATAAGAGGGTAGCAAGTCCCCTTTTGAAATCGGTGTCTATACCAATACACTGAAATAAGACAGAATATATACCAATATACCATGTAACTCTAGGAATAACATCCCATGTCATGATCCAACATATACTAGTCCGTGAACTGTCGAGACTGGAAATCGAGTATAACACTACAACTAAATCGAATATAGCAGATACCAAGACAATGAAAACTATTAGTGAATGTACTCACTTGTGGTCCTGAGCTGATAGGGTGAACAGACGCTCAGAGTGATCACAAACCTAAAATAAGATACTATGAGTCAAACAGGGCTAAATACTGAAAAAGGAAGCTAATTCAAGTCATGAATACAAGTCTAAGTCAAAAGTAGGTTAATCTAGGTCAGACTGTGTCATTCTAGGTCATACTGGCTTATACTGGATCATACTAGGTCATCCAAGGTCACTGGGAGTCAATCCAAGTCAAACTAGGTCAATCTAGTTCAAGGGTTGACTTATAGTTGACTTTTGGTCAAAAAGTCAACTCTGGTCAACTCTGGTCAACACTGAGTCAACCCTGGGTCAACCCTAGGTCAAACAAGTCAAATGTTGACTAACAGTTGATTTTCAGTCAACTGGTCAACTCTGGGTTGGTTTCGGTCAAATCGGGTCGCTTAAAGGCTAAGTTTGACTCTCGGTTGACTTTTGTTGACTTTTGGTCAAAAAGGTCAACCGACATCAAAACTAGTCTATGAGCACCATATTTGATCATTAACAACCACGGAAATCAAGTTCTAACTCTATCTTAGACTTCTAACACAAATACCCTATTCCTAGGCAAAACTAGCATTACCTTACCAAGGTAAATCCCGATACCTTGTTCAATACCAAGGAAACCCCGCTAATACCCAAGATAGTAGCCTAGGCTCCTTAGGGTAGCAAGATATCAACCTATCTAAGGTTTAGCTACCAAGAATTTTGGGTATCCTAGGTATCTAACCTAGTTTTAGGATATGTGTAGGTTTACCCTATTACCTACCTTATCCATATCATGAATTTACCCACACAATACCCTATCACTCACCCATACCACTCACTCTCACACAACACTCACATGATATCACACTCTAATAGACTTCTCTATAGGTTTCCTATTGGTTTAGATATAGGCTATCCTATAGGCACTAACTACACTCATTTGCTCTCTCACACACACACAAAACCTCATAACTACTCTCACACACAAAGGCAAATATATGGACTGATTTGGTATGGCAAGTGGGACTGAAATGAAGGTGGTTTGGGACTGTCACATGAGGCAATGTGGGGCTTGTCTAGTGGACAGCAAGTAGGGTGATATGGGACTGTGTAGTGGCAATTAGGACAGCCACTATGGGGTTCAAACCTAGGCTATTTTGACAGTCCATGGGGGGATCAAAACTGGACTGTTTTGACAGTCCAAGGGACTGATTTTTGGGGCAATTAGGACAGCAATGAGGGGTCAAGTAGGGACTAATTTTTGAGTCAAAATAGGACAGCACTTAGGCTAGTTTGGTGGACTGTTTTGAGGCAAAAGTGGGGCTGTTTTTGGATAGCAAGTAGGGGAAATGTGGGCTGTTTTGTGGCTTGGGGACAGCCATGTATGGCTTGAATGGACTATCACTTGATGGTTCACATGGATTGGTTTGTGGCAGTATATGGGCTGGAAATGGGACTGTTGTGAATGGGTTTCAGGGCTCTCCCTTCCCCCTCCAACACTCAACAAACTCTCACAACCATTTAATCAAACACTACACCTACACTAACATCCACCCCAACACACACACACACTCATCCTCCCACTTGGCCGACCCCTCTATGCCCCCATCCAACACCAATCCACAAAGTCACACCACATAATATATACACTTATATATATATATATAACCATATATATATACTTATATATATACATATATATATATATATATACATATACATATATAACCACGGGGATCTTGCTTTGATGGTTTGGTCTGCTTTTCGGGGTTTCTTCAAGACACGGATGCATAGTGACTTCCTTGTATTTCTTCAACGGTGGTGGCGGGGTCAGGGTAGTCATCATCGGAGATCACTGGCTGGTGCGATCATTTGGGTGCGTTGGAAGAACAGAAACAAGCATCGATATAAAGGGCGTGGTGCTGGGTTGGACTTCTTGGTTCGGGAGGTGAAGCGACAGTTTCGGAAGTCACTTTCGAGCTGTCGACATCTTCCGACTATTCCTCATTGGGCTTTAGAGTAGTGTTTTTACTCTTCTTTCTTTTTTTGTTCTTGTTACCATGAGGTCGGATGTACTCATTACCCTCTTTTTTCAATAAAGGTAACGGTTTCCTTAAATATATATATATATAAAAAAAAAAAAAAAAAAAAATATATATATATATATATATATATATATATATATATATATATATATATATAACCATATATATATACATATAGATTATAGGAATATGATACATTAAGATACATTGGCAAACACATTCTAAACACATGGAAAATCTGGAATAAATATTAGAATAGCATCAAAACAATACACAAATAATTATACAAGTGTCCAAATAGGATTTTCTCCATTAGGACACGATCCTACTCCTAGGACACCTCTACAAATGTCCAAATGGACACGAAATGGACACCAATGGGCACCAAACCAATGGGGGCATTCCTATAGGTCAAAACCAATCTAATGCATGAAAAGAACGAGAAGGAGAAGGGATTTATACCTCCCGGTGATTCGATTTGATCCTGAAATGCCACCGATACGTAGGAATCCCAAACGGACACGAACAAGCTTCGAATCCTCTCAAACTTGGGAAGCTTCTTCCTTGGGTTGAATAGAGAAGGAAGGAAGAAGATTTGGTGAAGAAATGGGAGGATTTGGAGATGATTTGATTAGGAAAAGCTCTCTAGAAAAAATAGGGAAGAATAAGAGAGAGAAATGAAATAGGAATAAAGTGAAATGATGGAGCCTTATCCCCTTGTCATGGCCGGCCACTAGAGGCTATTTTGTCCTATTAGGAAAGGTCTAACAGCCCCTACACTAATCCATGGGTTAACACAAGGGAAGGGGTTTAAGTCGGGGTAGTTTGGTCAATCCTAAAACCACTAATCCAAATTAATACTAACCAAAAATAATTAGTCTAGTCACTAACTAAAATACTAATATGTGGGCCATGGCTAACTAGTGTGTGGGCCCACTAGAGTCAACACTACCCCGGGTCCCCGATACAAGTCGAAATGAGTTGAAATTCGAACCCGATTCAAATAACCCCAAAATAATACAATAAATAAATAAATAATTTTAAAAATATTTAAAAGTGAAAAATGATAAAAATATCCCTGTTTCTGGAAACTGGGGGTGACACACCCCCAGTTCTATAACACTGTGGCTGCTGCCTGGGACATGCACTGACGCCCTCGGTCCCCTTGTTTGCATCATCGCTAAACTCAAAGCCACCAGAAAGGCGCTCTCTCTCCCTTTCTCTCTCTCTGGAGCAAAGAGGCATTTGGCGACATCTTCCAAGCGGTCCGCGATGCTGAGGACGACGTCACCCGTACGAAGCTTTTGTTCACTCATGACAGATCGCTCGCGGCTCGTGCCTCCCTTAACCTCACCAGAGTGTTATTCAAGTTTCGGCTTAAAGTGGAGACAGAATTCTGGAAACAAAAAGCCAGGCTCACCTAGGGCATTGAAGCCGACAAGAACACCAGCTGCTTCCACTCGTGCATTAAGGGACGCAGACAACAACTCAACCTCCACCAAATTACTGACGAGAGCAGCCGCATTCTCAAAGAGCAAAAGGACATCCATCTGGCTGCAACTGATTTCTACTCCAAGTTGTTCACCAAAGACAACATTGTTAAGGACGTAGAATTTCTCATAGCAATCCCTAACCTCATCGAGGTGAGAGACAACATCCAGCTTAGTCTCCAGTCCTCGAAAGTAGAAGTTAAAGATGCAGTTTGGGCGTTGAACGAACATAGTGCCCCCGGACCGGATGGCTTCACCAGCATTTTCTTCAGATCTTGCTGGGAAATCATCAAGTCTGACATCCACAAAGCTGTCATTGCTTTCTTTCAAGGTGCTAGGTTCCCCAAATCGATCTCTAGCACCAACCTCATCCTCATCCCTGAGAAGGACAACCCAGAGTCTTTTACCGATTTCCATCCCATAAGCCTGTGCACCTTCACCAACAAGATCATCTCCAAAATTATCTCTAACCGCATGACCGACATCCTTCCAAATATAATCTCTGAGGATTAAAGCAGCTTTGTGCAAGGCTGCAATAATTTAGACAATATTCTGCTCGCTCAGTAGATGATCACCTGCATGAAGTTCCCTGCCAGGGGAGGAAACATCGCCATCAAACTGGACATGGAAAAAGCTTACGAGAGACTGGACTGGCAATTCATGATATGGGTGTTCAGGGCCTTCGATTCTCGGAGACCTGGATTAACATTGTGTGGAGGTCGATCAGCGACTCCTGGTTCTCTATCGTGATAAATGGCCAAGCTGATGGCTTCTTCAAATCCAGTAGAGGAGTCAGGCAAGGTGATCCTCTCTCCTCCACCATCTTCATCACCGCCATTGAAGCTCTTAGCAGAAATCTGAACAATATGGTTGGTACGCACCGTTTTCAGCATTACCACACCTCCAGCGGATGCCCGATCATCACCCATCTTGCCTATGCCGACGACATCCTGATCTTCTCTGCCGGCGACACCGGTAGCGTTAAGGCGATCAAGTCCATGTTACAGAGATACATCAAATGCTCTGGACAACGTATCAACCCTAATAAGAGTGTTATTTACGTCCATCATTCTGCAAATAGAGAGCACTCCTTCACTCTTACTGATATCACTTCTTTTTCAGTCGCGTACACCCTTTTAATTATTTAGGCTGCCCCCTGGTGTACGGCAGATCTAATGCAGGCATTTTTGAAGGGCTACTAGGAAAAATTAGAAGAAAAAAATTGAAGGATGGCACAATATAATTCTATCTCCAGGGGAAAAGATGATTCTGATTCAGCATGTGCTCTCTTCCATCCCTATTTATGTGAGACTCGTCTCACTGTATCAGTATTTATGTACGGGTATGTATTTTGAGCCGTATTTCATATTTCTTGGTTTTCAAATATTTTAAATTTTTTTCCAAAGTATAGGTTAAACTTGATTTGGTTTAATTTAGTTCGGTTCAACTGGGTATTTGGCTTGGTTTGGTTTAGGTGGGTTTGAGATGTGAAGGTTTGTATAAAACCCAACTCCTCTTTCTTTCTCCTCCATTATTTTCATTCTCTTCATCTTCTTCCTCTTCATTTTCTCCTCCAACCTAAGGCAAGTACATCTTGCCAAATGTTGGACAAATGTTATTTTATTTGTTCTAAACACTTCCTTACATGATTCTAAGCATCTTTAAAACTTGGCATTTTTTATTTTGGTGGATAAATTTTTATAGATCTAAGTTGATAGCCTTTTCGGTTTTCTTGGGTTTTGATCTACTAAACTTTATTATTTTCAAGTTTTGATTGTTTTATGTTGTAGAGAATTTGATTTTATCCAAAATGGATCTTTGAAAAGTTAAATTTCGACTTGTTTTGAGGAAGTTATGGCCAAACTAAGATTTGGACATCTTCTAGGTTCATCTGTCCTGATTCTGGCAGGGATGATGAATAGTACTGCTGGATGAATAGTGTCGCATGAATAAATAGTATCGCAGGAATGAATAGTGACGTATGGATGCATAGTATCGTAGGAATGAATAGTGCCGCATGGATGAATAGTGTCACAGGAATGAATAGTAACGCATGGATGCGTAGTACCGCAGGAATGAATAGTACCACAGAGATGAATAGTGCCGCATGGATGAATAGTGCCACATGGCTTGCATAGTGCCGCAGGCTTGTATAGTGCCGCATGGATAAATAGTGTCGCAAGCATGAATAGTGCCGCATGGATGAATAGTGTCGTAAGCTTACATAGTGCCGCATGAATGAATAGTGCCACATGGATGAATAGTACCGCATGGATTGTATAGTGTCGCCGGTTTGCATAGTGCCGCATAGATGAATAGTGTCGCAGAATGCCGCATAGTGTCTACTTTGGCTGTTTTGGGCTGTTTTATGTCCTATTTGGCTGATTTATGGCCAGAATTTCTTCCAACTCCCAACATGAAAGTTGTAGATCTTTTCCTTGGTTTTAAGAATATGTTATCAACTATTTTATACAAGTTTCTTTCATTCTTGATATAGAGCTTATGATTGTATTGCATATTTTCTATCTTGGCCTAAATTGCGACGACCCTACTTAATAGCTTGATATTTCTTTAATAAATGAATTTCTTAACATGATTTAATAATATTGTACAGTTAGAGAATGATTGTACCCCTCTCATACCCTTAACACTAGCACAGATTCAATTGGTGTTTTAGGCCAAGTAGTTACCTCATTTATTCCTTATCATATGTTATGATGCACCTTTTATCAAGATCTATCTACAAGCTTTCTTACGTCTATGATTGCTTAACATGATAGTGACCCATGGTGGGGCACTCATGATTTATGTCTTTCTTCTTTTTTTAACATGATAGTGACCCGTTGTGGTGTACTCATAATATATGTCTTTCTTCTTTGCTTAATACGATAGTGACCCGTTGTGGTACACTCAAGTCACGTGTCACTTCTTTGTTTAATATGATTATGGCCCATCGTGGCACACCCCTAACAAGTACTCTTAACATGATAGTGACCCATCGTGGTGCACTCCAGACAAGTAGCATGACATGACAAGCCATGAACCATGAATGCTGTTGCGACGGCTTTATTGGCTTACAAGTAATAAATGATTTGGACACCATGGGTGTTTCTCTTAAGTGTGTTTGTACAAGCTACATGTTCTGTATTGTATCATGTCTAAGGCATGGATTTCTGATAACCACGGTCAGGGATTCATACTGAATCTGGCTAGGATTAATGACTAAATTGATCAAGTAGTTCATGAAGAGACTTTCCCAGTTACTTGTTGCCCGTTTGATCCCGGCCTTATATATATATATATATATATGTATATATGTATATATATATATATATATATATATATATATATATATATACATGGGATTTGGAGCTATCTGTCATGATGAGCACAATTCCAGCCCGCCGTCGAGGGGGGCACCTCCTTAGGACACATGTATCTTACTGTAGTGTGTCTACTATACTTGTTTTTCTTTTGCTGGGGTCACTCCGGTAGCAGCAGACGGGTAACTAGACTCTTTGTATCTTGTTAGTAACTAGGCTTGTGATAACCCTAGTTAGTTAAAGTATCAAGCCGTACTCATTGCTTGGCCGTAATTGATGGATGGAGTCAGTCCAGTCCAGTCTAGTTTCATCTAGGCAGTGTCCGTATGTTTATTTCAGTACACTATGGTTTATGCCTTACTTTCATCGATGAATGGTCGGAGACAAAGTTCTATTCAGGAGAAGGGTTACAACCCCGGTCCTTGTTTGGTTTACGTGTTGTAACTTGGCTTCCAGAATGGTTCCTAAGTTATCCTGTTATTTGTCGTCCTATTTAGTACTCACATGTTCTACATGATCCTTATGCTGTACAATGATTAGAGACTAAGTTCTGTTCAGGAGGAGGGTTACAACCCCGGTCCTTGTTTGGTTTAAGGGTTGTAACTTGATTTCCTAATTAGTTCCTAAGTCCACTTATCATTGTCTTTCTATATAATTCCTACATGCTCACATGTTCAATTATCTCATAAGCTATACATGACTCCCTATGCCGGGTCACCATGCTCTTACGACCCGTACTACCAAAATAAGTCATATTACCGACGAAATTAGCGACGCCTATGGAAAACGTCGCTAACATGAAGGACATTAGCGACGCATAAGTAAAACGTCACAGGATGTCACTGTTAGCGACGATCAGAGACGTCCCACGACGTCTTTTAAGTAAAAAAAATAGTGTTGCTGATAAGTCGATGAACGTCGCTAATTTGGCTAGAAATAGCGACGTTTACCGACGTATATGTTATGACATTGCTAAGAGCAAACAATAGCGACGTTTACCGACGTCTCATAGTGACGTCGCTAAGTTAAAAATATAGGTCATTTGAGTTTTCATTCCCCCCCATTATTTTGAAACCCCATTTGAGTTTTCATTCCACCGAAGACCTCCGGCCCTTCCCCCCTCGACGACCCTCCCCCCGGCCCCCGACCCTCCCCCTCGGCTCGGCGACCCTGCTCCCCCTCGGAGACCCTCCCTCCTCTGCCCCCGACCCTCCCCCTCGGCTCGGCGACCCTGCTCCCCTCCGTCTCTAGCTCCCTCCTTCTCCAATTCCCTACCGGCGACCCCCTCCCCCCTCGACGACCCGCTCCTCCTCGACTAGGTAAACCCTAACTCTCTTTTGGACACGACACTTTGACACAGTACACTTTGACACAGGACACGACTGGTTAATTAGTTAATTAACCAGGACACAGGACACTTTGTTGACACACGACACTTTAATTTCATTAAATTTCAGTTATAATTTCAGTTAATTAGTTAATTATGTTGACACAGGACACTTTGTTGCTTTAATTTCAGTTATAATTAGTTGATTATGTTGTATGAGTGTGTGTTCAAGTAGAGGAAACCAACAAGTCTGAGTGTGAGAGTGTTATTGTATAAGTGTGGCTTGTGTATGTAAAAGTGAGTGAAGAATGAAGCAAGTGTGTAGGCTGCCTGTGGCATTAGCATTATAAGGAGGGCAAGGCTTGGTTTGTGCAGGATTATTGGTGTATAGGAGAGAGTGATATTAGGTAATTTTGAGATGGGCACTTGGTTTACCTATATAGAAAAGGTAAGGTATTCCTGTAAGTATTAGCTATAGCTATATATATAGTGATGATCGGGATATGAATCTATGTAACATATATAGTTATAGTATGAGTATCATTGATATAAAAATGGTGTATGGGTAACCCCATAGGTATAGCCTATAGCAATGCATGCATTTATGGTAAATAGATAATTATAGGACTACATAGGTATAACATCATGGATAGACAACCATGGGTACCATATCTTGTATGCATATAGGGTATGGATTAAGAGGGTATGTCCATTGAGGTTGGGTTATACCTTAGGTAAGTGCCTTTAATAGAGTATCCTAGTATCCTTGGTATAGGGTATTAAGGGTGTTAAGGTTTTAGGCATAGGCTAAATGTAAATATGGGTAAAGGTGTCACGCCCAGAACCAGAATACTGGAGAGCGGGGGCAGACATAGCCAGATACGTATAATGAAATGGGATCCACTCCACTATACGGTCACGGTTGTCTAGATATATGAGGGTTTATCTACAAGCCAACAGTCTCTTAAGGTCATGAACAAGCCTAGTGTCTCAATCACAAGCAATAAGTAAATATTACAAGATGTAAGATCACCAAATATATAATAGTAAGGCGTCCCAAACATTACATATTCAGTTGATCATGAAGCTAGTCGTTACAAAATGTGAGGACTAGCAAGAGTTTAGTCATACATGACCAACCCTAGGTTGCCAATCATGTCACAGCCCGTAGGCAGACAGTAAGTAAAAATGTACACGAGCTAAAACTGGCTCGGCGGCTAAATACCTCGAAAGAATAATTTTACAATAGAGTGGGAGAGCCAAAATAAACCCAATCGTTGCCAGGATTCCGTCTAGTGGTCACCATGTGAATGGAGATTCGATAGATCCTCTGGAGCTGCTCTGGTAACTGGCCATACAAAACCAGCTGGGTCAGACCCCAGAAAGAGCAAGTACCACAAAGGAGGCTTCACTTAGGAACTAAAACCAGCAATTAGCACAAGAGTACAATTATAAATAAAAGACAGAAAATATGGAAAAACATGACGGGTGATATACGATGAGATAACCATGGGACTATTCAGATAACCAAGTTACAACCCGTAAACCAAACAAGGACCGGGGTTGTAACCCTTCGTCTGAACAAAACTTGGTTTCTCCCACCATTTATCGGCAAGATAAGAAAACAGGTTATGTAATAATCTTGTACAGGATCAAGACAAGAATAGAATGGTAAACTTCAACCAACATCCACGGCCAAGCAATAAGTACGGCTTGATACTTTAGCTAATTAGGGTTATCATAAGCCTAATTACTAACAAGATGCAGTGAGATTATTCCACAGCCACAAGCCTTGCAGACCAACCAGGCTATCCGGACGCAATTATGGATTGAATTCAAGTGGGTACATCGTCCAGGAAATACATGTACCCTTAGGTGACTTAGAGGGTGCAACACATGACAGTATGATAAAAATGTGCCCTACTCGACGGCAGGCTACAGATCCCAAGTGGGACGCCCAGATAACGGGATTGCCTGTAGCTGAAAAATCTCTTCATGACTACTGGATTATTCTAGTGATTAGCCTTAGTCGATTTCAATGGGTGCCCCTGACCGTGGCACTCAGGGATCCCCGTCCTAGACATGATGCAAGACAAGACGGGTTCATTTGTACAAGCACAATCGTCCATGGTGTCCAAGTCATTCAATCTTGTCATGTCGTGTTAGCCGTCGCAACAGCATTTCGAGAAATATATCATGTCAGGTTTATCATGTCAAGAGTGCGCCACTTCGGGCCACTATCAAGAATTATCATGTCAAGTCATCTTGTCAGGAGTGCACCACGGCGGGTCACTATCAAGTCATGCCCTTATCAAGAAGGGGAGAAACTTGCACAATTAAATAATAATATATTAATAATATATATATTCTTGAAGCCAAGGAGAAACTCTACAACTTTCATGTTGGGAGTGGGAAGAAATTCTGACCACAATTCAAGCAAATAAAACATTTAAACAATCAAAGTGGAACCCATGCGGTCCAAAAGTGGGAGAACAAACATGCGGTCAAAGAGAGTGGGAGGCCACCCATGTGGCCAGGAAACAATAAATAGGCCATAAAATCGAATAAGACAAAAGACAGTGGGACCCTCCTTAAATGCAAACTCCCACTTCAGCAAGCAAGTCAACTAAAGGAAGCTATGGGGGCCCCCCACAATTAATGCAATAAGAAAAGGTTTACGTGAGCTACCTAATTAATGGTTCACGTGGCCAAAATATTAGATAATGGGAGAAGGGAGCCTATGCGGCTCACCTTAGATTCCATGCAAATAATAATATTAAATGGCCAAGGCCATGCGGCCAACCGTGATTGCCTGCAAATGCAAGCAAGACTATTTTGTTAATATAATGCTTATTAAATAATGCATTCAGGCATGAGCCATGCGGCTAACCGTAACAATTCATGCGGCCAAGTATGAAGTAAATGACCAACACACATTAGTGTTAAAGCATTTAAACTAAGGGTGATGTGTTGATTGCAAATGCATTAAATGCAAAAGGCCTTAAATGCAAATACCTTAAAGGTTAAGACTAAAGCAAATGCATTAAATGCAAAGGCCTTAAATGCAAATACCTTAAAGGCTACGACTAAAGCAAATGCATTCCATTAAATAATGCCTGATGCATGCTAAAAGGATCATTTTGCTATGTATGCGGCCACCATGTTTAATGTAGTTCTACACCATGCGGCCGGAATGGGTGGAGCCGCATGCAAGCTAGGCTAGTCAACATGCAAGCTAGAAAGTATGCAAGCTAAATTCAATGGCCATGCATGCAAGCAATTGCATTAATTGACCACGAGCAGTTGCAACTATCTAAAGGCCATGCGGCTACAAGTGTTCGTATGCGGCCAACATTACTTGGTCATGCATATTTATTGTACGTAAGCACGTGCTTGCAGATGCATACAATGTAATATTAAGATAATAAGAAAGCCATGCGGCTCAAACCATTTAGAAATTCATGCGGCTCACCACTATATTATATGCATACAATTGTAAGCTGTACGTGGCAATTATTAATAGGCTTTACCTAAATTAATATGATGGCTAATAAATGCTATCATGTCAGGAAGCAAATAATGCTGCCATATCCATGCGGCTAAGCAAGACTCCTGCGGGCAAACAATGGTAAGCCAGCAACAATTTGTTGTCAACTGAGAAGAAGTTCATGGAAAATACCATGGCTTCTCCACACCACCCAATTTCCCATAGGAGTCCAAATTTAGACTTCCATAGGTCAAAATGGGGTAGAACGAAATTCTCTACAACATGGAACTATCAAAACTTGGAAATAATAAGGTTAAACAGATCAAACCCAAAAAAATCCAAAAATACCATAAAACTAGATTTACAAGAATGTAACCATGGAAATAAAAAATGCTAAGTACTAAAGTGGATCATAAACACATGAGAGAGACAATGGAACAATAAAATGGGGTTCCTCCATGAAGCAAGATGCACTTGCCTAAGCTCTCCACTCTCTCCTGGTAGGTGAAGAGTAAAGATGGAGAAGAAATGAGTAATGAGTAATAATGGAAGAGAGAGAGTGGGATTGATATTTATGGTGGGAGTGGTGGTAGGTGGGAGTGGTTCTCCACATAAAACCAAACCAAGCCAACCCACTAAACCGAACCAAACCAAGCCAATGCAATCCCATGATGAACCATGCTAATGCAATATGCAAAAATAAAAATCCAAGGCTAACTAATTATGACAAACCAAAAATATGGGCCCGAAATACGTACACGTATTCCCAATACGTAATACGAGATATGGGCATTACAACTCTACCCACCTTAAAAGAATTTCGTTCTCGAAATTTAATTAAGGGACTAGAGTGGCAAGGACAAGCTATACTAATCACAGGCAAGCTATACTAAGCAATTAATTATGCAATCGTGTATGTAAGCAAGAAAATTGAAGGCACGAGAAAGAGGGAAAACATCCTACTAGGAACCTCTCTGCTAGTTTTGGATCTGAGCTTGGACCTGGGCATACTGCTGGGGGCTCTGTAGCTGGAAGGCTAGGGCCTGAGACGGTAATAGCCTCGGAGGCTGGTACTGCTGCTGAAACACTTAGGCCTGAGGCGGCAAAGTCCTCGGCAATGGATACTGTTGCTGCTGCTGGACTGGGGCTGGTCCCCTTACCGAAGGACTAGTCTGGGCCGATGACGAACTGGCCCTATTCGGACAGGACCCTATCTTGTGGTCCGGCGCTCCACAAGCCAAACACAATCCCTGTGCTCTACGACACTCCGAAATAACGTGTCCTAGCTTCCCACAATGAGTGCAGCCCATTGTGGAAGACTGCTTCTGCTTCTATTGTGGAGGGGACGTGACCGACGTCACTGAGGCCGCCTGCCTCGGAGTTCCAATTGTCAAAGCCCTGACAGCCGGGGCTGGTGCTGTCGACTGGGTCATCTGGCCGTGAGATCGCTTTCGACCTCCGGTCCTGTCCACGATCCTGTGGAAGGTATATTCGTGCCTCCTGGCTGCTCTCAATACTGCATCAAAAGTCTGATGCTCTAACTGTTCCACTGCCAACAAAATCTCGAGGTGGAGCCTCTGCTGAAACCGTTGGGCTCTATCGAACTCGGTCGTTACCAAGGTGGGAGCAAACCGACTGAGTCTGAAAAACTCGGCCGCATATCCATCGACCGTCCTGCCTCCTTGCTTTAGATTGGTGAACTTGGTCTGAAGATCATACCGAGCCACCGCATCGAAATACTTAGTCTGGAATCTCTCTCTGAATAGTGCCCATGGAATAGGGGCCACTAATCCTACGGCCTGTGCTGCCCACCAGCTGCGGGCAAGATCCAGTAACTGTAGGCGTACCACGGCCACCTTCTCATCCTCGGGCGTCTTCGCTGCCTCTAGAATCACTTCGGTGTCCTGAAGCCATGCATCTGCAGCGATCGTATCTTCACTGCCGTCGAAGAATGAAGGGTTCAGGCGCTTAAAACTGTTCGTTGTACTGTTCCTTGGATGACCGCCTCTGTTCAGAGCATCCGCCACTGCCTGGTACAAGGCATCTCTTCTACGATCCTGGGAAGCTAACAAGGTCCGAATGAGTCCCACCAAGGTGCCATCATCAGGCTCTGCAGGCTGGACGGGCTGAACTGGGGGCTCTAGATCTCCAGGAGACATAACCCGGGAGGCTGCTCCTGAGTGCTGGGCCTGATCTTCTGGTTGCTGCTGGTCCACGGGAGGTGCTTCACCATGCTGATCGGTAGGACCAGGAACAATGCCACTGAAGAAGACGACATGGAAACAATAAGGAAGGACCAGGAAAGATCAACGATTACAAGCATGTGATCAGGACAAGAATTTTTAGGGATCAAGAGGATACGAGCAGAGATCAAGGACGAGTACAGATTGAGACATCTATTCGGTAAACCCTCACATATCTTGATTTACAAGACCTGCATGGGCCACCACTTAAACCATATCACGCCCCAGAACTAGAATACTGGAGAGCGGGGGCAGACATAGCCAGCTACGTATAATGAAATGGGATCCACTCCACTATACGGTCACGGCTGTCTAGATATATGAGGGTTTATCTACACGCCAACAGTCTCTTAAGGTCATGAACAAGCCTAGTGTCTCAATCACAAGCAAATAAGTAAATATTACAAGACGTAAGATCACCAAATATACAATAGTAAGGCGTCCCAAACATTACATATTCAGCTGATCATGAAGCTAGTCGTTACAAAATGTAAGGACTAGCAAGAGTTTAGTCATACATAATCAACCCTAGGTTGCCAATCATGTCACAGCCCGTAGGCAGACAGTAAGTAAAAATGTACACGAGCTAACACTGGCTCGGCGGCTAAACGCCTCGAAAGAATAATTTTACAATAGAGTGGGAGAGCCAAAATAAACCCACTCATTGCCAGGATTCCGTCTAGTAGTCACCATGTGGCTGGAGATTCGGTAGATCCTCTGGAGCTGCTCTGGTAACTGGCCATATAAAACCAGCTGGGTCAGACCCCAGAAAGAGCAAGTACCACAAAGAAGGCTTCACTTAGGAACTAAAACCAGCAATTAGCACAAGAGTACAATTATAAATAAAAGACAGAAAATATGGAAAAGAATGACGGGTGATATACGATGAGATAACCATGGGACTATTCAGATAACCAGGTTACAACCCGTAAACCAAACAAGGACCGGGGTTGTAACCCTTCGTCTGAACAGAACTTGGTTTCTCCCACCATTTATCGACAAGATAAGAAAATAGGTCATGTAATAATCTTGTATAGGATCAAGACAAGAATAGACTGGTAAACTTCATCCAACATCCACGGCCAAGCAATAAGTACGGCTTGATATTTTAGCTAATAAGGGTTATCACAAGCCTAATTACTAACAAGATGCAGTGAGATTATTCTACAGCCACAAGCCCTGCAGACCATCCAGGCTATCCGGACGCAATTAGGGATTGAATTCAAGTGGGTACATCATCCAGGAAACGCATGTACCCTTAGGTGACTTAGAGGGTGCAACACATGACAGTATACAGGAAATGTGCCCTACTCGACGGCAGGCTACAAATCCCAAGTGGGGCGTATAGGAGCGTAAAAAGTGCTTCAAAGAAAGAGTCATCTCATTCATAAATGATCTGCTTTACGCCTAGAGGAATGGGTAATCCCTTTACGTCCAAGATTAGGCTAATCGCTTTATGACTAAGCAAGTTGATCATTTTACGCTCGGGGTTACACCCATGGTTTTACGCCAAGGACAGAGCAGTCTACTTCACGCTGGACAAAGCTGTCAAGTCTAGCATTTAATACAAATTCTGACATGAAGATATTAATGATGGCATTTACCACAGAATTCAATAGGATTTGTCTTATACAAAAAAACCATTGTTGTCGTTTATGGAGATCGAGCTACTTTACGCTCATTGAACGGTTTCTTTTACGCACGGAGTTTTACATGAGTTCTTACGCTCACAAAACAATATGTGCGTAAAGTCTATTTGACCCATTTTACGCTCAAGGTTATTCAATAACCACTTTACGCAGGGAACCTACGACAGAGCTACTTTACGCTCATCTCACTGTTTTATGCTCAGAGGATGTTGGAGCTGTTTTTACGCCCTATTCTTTCTGGCCACTATGGAACGTGGTTTGCTTATATGGACTTCATGCCATATATTTCGAAGAACGTGTGTACATGCATCCTATTCTCACTGAAATGATGGTACACGTGTCAACATATGCAAAGGATGACTCTGATCATGGGTGGCAGTTGTTAGCGTAAAGACAGATCAAAGAAAGAGTCATCTCATTCATAAATGATCTGCTTTACGCCTAGAGGAATGGGTAATCCCTTTACGCCCAAGATTAGGCTAACCGCTTTATGACTAAGCAAGTTGATCATTTTACGCTCGGGGTTACACCCATGGTTTTACGCCAAGGACAGAGCAGTCTACTTCACGCTGGACAAAGCTGTCAAATCTAGCATTTAATGCAAATTCTGACATGAAGATATTAATGATGGCATTTACCACAGAATTCAATGGGATTTGTCTTATACAAAAAACCATTGTTGTCGTTTATGGAGATCGAGCTACTGTACGCTCATTGAATGGTTTATTTTACGCACGGAGTTTTATATGAGTTCTTATGCTCACAAAACAATGTGTGCGTAAAGTCTATTTGAGCCATTTTACGCTCAAGGTTATTCAATAACCACTTTACGCAGGGAACCTACGACAGAGCTACTTTACGCTCATCTTACTGTTTTACGCTCAGAGGATATTGGAGCTATTTTTACGCCCTATTCTTTCTGGCCACTATGGAACGTGGTTTGCTTACATGGCCTTCATGCCATATATTTCGAAGAACGTGTGTACATGCATCCTATTCTCACTAAAATGATGGGACGCGTGTCAACATATGCAAAGGATGACTCTGATTATGGGTGGAAGTTGTTAGCGTAAAGACAGATTTTGGTGTCTTTTTACGCACAGAAGCCCCAGTCTATAAATAGACTCATTTTTCTCAAACACAAGGACAGACAGAGAGAGAACAGAAGAGAATACAGAGATCAAGACTTCGAGATTTTGATTCTCCAGAGCATTCTTCTTCAACTTTTCTTTCAGAACAGAGTGAAGCAAAGTAGGAAAGCATTCGGCCTCGCCATCAGTGCCCAATTTCGTCGATACCTTTCTGGTGACTTAGTTCTTCCAAGTTGTTCTACTTCAAGCAGTGATCTTCTTCATCATCATATGGTCCAAGGAACAAAGTAATCATTTACGAATCAGACTTCCATAGCAATACTTTCCCAGAATCAAATTTGTACTTCTTGTACTTTTTTCGTTTTATTTTCAAAATCCAACACTTTTGTTTGGCGATTTTGTTAAATGAAACAAAATGGCGACTCTGCTGGGGACGACTTTCTCCTCCGACGAGGAAGTGATTGCCCAATATGATGATGTTTCAGTCGGTTCGACTAAGAAGACTCTGGTTTCATAGACCAGACTGCCTATGAAGAAATGCTCCAAACTGGGGGTGGTTCTCACCACTTCAATGTTCAAAAGTCTCGCAAACCACGAAAAGTTTGGGTTCCCAAATCCAAAGTGGTTTCTGATCTCTCTGTGACTTCTGGTGAAAATGGAATTCTTCCCACTCCTGTCGTAGGGGCTCCCGTTTGTAACGAGGCAGTCCTTACTTCAGAGTTACACTCAAAGTGTGATGATTTATCTCCCATTTGTAACGGAGAAGATAATCAGGTTTCACGCCCACTGCGTAAGAATCCAGTTTTACGCTCAGTGGGTAAAAACCAAATTTTACGCTCAAGGCATAAGAATGAGTCTCCCATTTGTAATGTGGCAGATTCTAATGTTTCTGAGTGTAAGAATCCATCTCCCGTCGGTGACGTGGTAGATTCACACAAATTACGCTCCTCGCGTAAAATAAAATCTCCCATCTGTGATGTGGTAGATAATCAATTTTTACGTTTTACGCGTAAAGGTAAGTCTCCTGTCTGTGACAGTGTAGATAAAATTCACAACGATGTTTGCACATCTAATGTGAATATACCTAAACGCATACAGCATAAAAGTGATATTGGTAAAACTTCTGTCCTACACCAACAACCTTCTTATACTGCTTTACGCAAAGTACCAAACTTGCAAATCACACGCCATGAAAATGGAGTCCTTCGTGCTAAATCTCAGGATTTACGCACACAACTCCAAACGTGTAAAAATGTACAGTTTGGTTCTGCGAATTCGGCTTATGACTGGTATCGTAGCTTACCCGATAACTCTATTTCGTCTTTTGACGAATTCAAGGCAATGTTTCTCTCCCGCTTCTATGAAGGAGGAATGGACATGAACATGTCCTCCTTAATAGAAATAAAACAAAAGGAGAAAGAAGATACTCGGACGTTCATTGAACGTTTCTGACAGGCTACTCTAAAGATGCCTCCTGGTATGCCAGATTCAGCGTTGATCGATACATGCAAGATGAATCTGCGACCATCCATTGCTGTCTTCACAGGTTCCCAATTCTCAGATTGGGCTTCATTTATCATAGCAGCAGTTTCTGCCGAAACCAATGGTAGGTTGGCTCGAGAACATGGGATGATTTTTGCTTCAGAGGATAAAGGAAAGAAGAGTAATCCTGGTAATAATCCTGGCAATCGTAATGTGAAAGGAACAGATACTCTTATGGTCAATCTTTCCAAGAACAAAACGACGTCAAGTAATCAGAAATCCTCCAGGTCAAAGGAAGAATACTCTTTTGACGAAAGTGATATTCCAGGGATATTTCAGTATCTGGTAAAAAGTGGCAAACTTCAGATTCCAGAGCCAAAAAGACCTAATGAGGTGAATCTGACTGATAATCCCAAATATTGTATCTATCATAGATACATTAATCATCCTACCAGTGCTTGCTACGTCTTGAAAAAGAAGATTCAAGAACTGATAAATGGTGGTGCTATCGCTTTAACCAATGATGACCATACGGTTACGACCAATATGGTTTCTCTTCAGTTTGGAGATTTTCCTCCACAGCAAGTCCCAGATGGAATTATTCCAATTTCGAAGGCGACGATGAAGATCGTAAATATCCCGCCCGCCAGGAAAGAAAATACAGGATTGTTGCCGCTCACATTGAAGAATGGTGAAATCATGTGGGTACATCCTGACTTAATACCTGAGTTGGAAAATGAAGGTAAAACTTTAAAATCCAAGAAAGGTAAGAAAGTCAAAACCTGCAACATGATTTTTTATGTTATTACAAATCCTGATGACTTGGATCATCTATGGGATGGCCTTCCTCTAGAAGATAGACTGAAAGGACTAAACATCTGTCCTCCAAGTCTAGCTCCTCCTACCAAGCTCAAGCTTACTCATCAGCAGTAGCTAGCCATGAATAGTATTCCTTTATATCGGGCACAATAAGTCTTTGCTGCTTTTGAAAAAGCTCCGACAGGGATTTTTCCTCATATTCCTAATCCTCCTCCTCCTGTAAATACAGAGACTTCTATTCTTCATTCTTCTGAGGTTACAGAAGGTCTTGCTTCTTCCTCTTCCTCTGTTGAAACACCTGTTAAAAGTCCGCTGCCCACTCACTTGTATAGTCAGCAATCTGTTCATCTCATAAAGAAGATGGGTTACGACTTTCAAAAGACAGAAGATTTGAATTATGATAAAGGAATACGACTTCCTTTACAAATTCAAAATCAGAATTCCACTGCTGGATTGGGTTCTGCAATGCCTCATAACAACCCTCATAAGAAGAAGGCTAAGGGAAAAAAGACTAAATCCTGTAATATGGTACTTCCTTCTCTTGAGTCTGAAGAAAAAACTTTTGCTGGTACAAGATCTGGGAAAGAGTACCACAAAGACTATGAGGGATCCTCCAAAGAAGCAGAAGATGTAGTGGAGACTCTACCAGTTCAACCTTCTCCTGTTCCTGTTAAACCGTCTACGGTTGAAAAGGGGAAACAGAAGGCAGTACGCTTTGATATCCCATTGAAGCCTGTTTCCAATCAGGAGGTGGTGATGAAGCCTTACAAATTTGACATTCTAGCTCAGTTAGCCAATACTCCGGCTAGACTTTCTATATTTGAATTGCTTCGTCTTTCCAGAGAAAGCAGAGAGACTTTGAGCGAAGCTTTACTTCAAGCAGATACATGCTTGGCACAACTCAAGACTCCTGATAATATACCAGTATCATGTCCGCAATGTCATAGTATGATGGAAGCAATTCCCAATATCACCTTTACACAAGAGGATATGCTATTGAAACATAACAAGCATGATAGGCCTCTGTGTTATACTGGATATATTGGATCTACTGAAATTGATAGGATCTACATCGATCCTGGGTCTTCAATTAGTATAATTCTTCAGAGTATGCTAAGACCCCTGAGGATTCCTACTAGTGAGCTGACTTACACTAGTACTACGATAGTCGGTTTTAACTCTGGCAAGAGCAAACCACAGGAGAAGTTTCGTCTGCAGATTCAGATTGGTGATCTTCGAACTATGGTAACTTTCTATGTTATCAACTCGGACGTATCCTACAATATTCTTCTTGGAAGACCGTGGATTTATGAGCACAATATTATGCCTTCAACTCTTCACCAATGTTTCAAATATGTGGACTCCCAAGGAGTTGTGAAAACTAAGTTTGCTGATATTAATCCATTCAAAGGTGTTGAAGCCTACTTCTCTGATTCAAGGCTTTATAAACAAGAGCATGTGAAAGATATATCAGACATGGCTGAAGATCAATCATCCTCTGAGGATCACTCTATTAATGAAGATCCGCCAGAGGAGCAACCTTTGAAGATCATAGTCAAGGGACGAATCCAATTCCAACATGTCAATGATCAACCTTTGATGATCAAGGTTAAAGGAAGAACTCAAACTTTATCTGAGGAATCAATAAATATTCCTGCTAAGAGCCAAGTTCAACCTTTTATGATTAAGGTCAAAGGACGTACTTCTTGCACGAATGATCCAGAACTACTGTTGATTGTCAATCTTGGCAAATCTACGCAGAAGACGGATGATGGTCCACTGTTGATTAATCTGAAGCGTAGCAATCAGACTGTAAATGATGTAAATATTGATCATTCTGTACTTTTTGATATCAATAAAGATTTCCTGTTCGAGTATATGGATGTCAAGTTTATTGAAAGAATGACTTTATCTTCTGATAATCAAAGTCATCAATATAAAGACAATATAGAACCGGAAGAAACTTTATACATTGATCATAAGGAGAATTCTTTCCCTCTTTATACAGATGTTGGACCGTATGCTCAAAGGTTCCTAACATCTTCTCCTTATCTTCTACCTGTGGCTGCTTCATCACAAGCTTGCATAACTTTTAGACGTCATGAAGAATCTTATTTTGTGGTTCCGTCTGATAAGAAAAACAAGCGCCAAATTGTGTTTGGCCTGGCTAGAAATATCCCTGCTGCTCAGATAGATGAGCTGAAGGATAAAGACAAAGGAAGAATCTGAATTGATAAATACAGCCAGCAATCTATCAAGATCATTCAGAACATGGGGTATGATTTGAAGACTATGCAAGGTCTCAATCAAGGTAAGGGCAGACGATTACCATTAGGTGGTGATCCGTTTTACCAAAAGACTCGCCATGGGTTGGGATATGACCCGTCCCACATGTTTTATGATGATATACAAGAAGAATTCTCTTCCAGCTCTTCACAATCATCAGATTCAGAGGAACTTCAATGAATCTGGGCAAGTACTCTCAGTCAATATGGTTCAAACTGATGGTGAATTCGAACCATTTGAAAATTTCCCTCGAGCCACCATCGGTTCATTTATTTCTCTCATATATATTTTCAACAACATCCGTCTTTTTAATCTCTAGCTACCAAAGTTTGGTTAAGCTGATTACTTGTCTCTTTGAAGAGAGATTTTGATCTTTTTAGTATATAAAGTTGGATTTATTATTTATCATGTTTTCATAACCTCTGGATAAATACTAAATCCACCTTCTTTTCCTATCTATCATGTTCATTTTGACCTCCGCACAGATATTAAATCTACTTTTCTTTGGGTTCTTACATACTGTCATGTTTATATTACATCTGATAGTATTATATGCTCTAAATAGAAAATAAGATTACATTATCTATCATGTTCATATTACCTCTGGATAGATATAATGTGTGAGTTTAGAAAATTTGTCATGTTCATATAACCTCTGATGAGTATTTTCTACCCCATACAAAACAAGATTTCATCATAGACTTATCACGTCCATATTACCTCTGATAAGTGCTTTCTATCTCCTACCTATTGTTTAAAATTCAACGATAGGATCGCAAAACAAATCTTTCATTCATTTCTGGTGGAAATACTACAGAATGATAAGACAAAAAGATGACAAAACACTCTCTTAAGGTGGAGTGGAAGCATCTTGGAGCAACTTTTTTAATTCTTCTAGCCGTCTGCCACGAGAACTCATAACCTTATTGGTAGCCTCTGCACATCGAGCTTCAGGAGTGCAAATACGGAAAAGCTCAGCGAAGGTGATTATCAAGTTGTCATTTGCTTCATCAAGAGTTCTGATGGTCGACTCAGCCCCAAAAGCCTTTTCTTCTAAAATTGAGCTTTGGGTGAGGTGTAGATTTCGAGCATCGATCATCTTCTCCCTTTCAGCCTTCAAGCAAGCTAGCTCTACCTCAACTTCGCAGATTCTGTCATTCTTGCTCTGAATATCTATGTTCAAAGCGTCATAAGCCACTCTGTGGCCATGCAGTGCAGGTTTTATGCCAGTCAAAAAGGCTTTCTCTTTAGCAACCTTCAGACTATGTTCACGGAGGGCTGCATTATATATAGTCTCTCGAGCAAGATAATCAGCTGTTAAGGCATCATATTCTTCCTCGATGAGACTTTCAACAGTTTTACTAGACATATTAAGATATTCTCTGATTGGCTGTTCAAGGTCTTCCACAATTTTCTCCAATGCGGCAGCTCTTTCAGTATCGTTGAACAAAGCAACGTTCTTGATGGTCGAAGCCATTGCCGTCTTCAGAGTCTCATAATTGAGGCCCTTATTTAGGACCATTATTATCAAGGTTGCCAGGCTTTTATAAAAGGTGTCAGTATAAATCTCAATGAGAAGATTCATTTCCGTGTTGGAACTTGGCGTGGCAACAATATCTAACAGATCCCTTTCTCGGAAATCAGGAACAGATGTTGATGGTACAATAGTAGGATGAAATGAAGTCGTTGTTGCTGCCATCGTTATAGCCAATTGATCCCTGGAAGCTTCAGGGATTATATCTCCAATCGGTGTAACAACAGATGGAGATGGAGCCGATGATGTTACTATTGTTGTCTGGTTCCCAAGGACCTCAGTATTAACGTCTTCAATATTTGTCACTCCAGCCGTTTTTGGAGTTCTGGCGGCGGTAATGTCGGTGGGTATGATGACAACTACAGGAGCTGGTTCAGATTCTGACATTGGCTTGTCAGAAATTGATACTGGATCAGTGACAACAGTAGAGGATGTTATCATCTCCTCAGCTTCTGTTGGAAGTTCAAGTATGCCTCCAACATCTCCTTCAGTTGATAGCTCCACAGGATTTCCCAATGTTTCAGCTATGGTAAAACTTTTTACAGCTAATTCTTTGTTCAATTCTGGATCACCTCTAGTAGTTCCATCATCACCTATAGTAGGATCGACTCTTGTCTCCTCTTGGTGCTGATCCTCAACAAGAGAAGACAATTCAGATTGTGCTTGTTGGGCCTCAAGTGATGGAGGATGTTCTTTTAGAGGCTCCATCTCAGGCTTTTGCACTCCCCCTTCTCCAGCATCTGAGTTTCCTAAAGAAGAAGCTTCCCCTTCAGACTCCTCATTTTCTTCATAGATTTCTTCTTCTTGAGGAGGAAGAACTACAGGCTTTGGTGCAATTATGACATCTGCAAAATGAACAAAAAATAAGTTAGTATACAAAACCATGATACATAATTCCGTATAGGTTTTGTATAATACTTGGAATATATGCGTTTTTTTCAAGATATGTGTCATAATCACCATCCCAGTCATCATCCTCAAAGTCAAGAGCCGGTTCGTCTGATGGAATACGATCTTGATCAGCAGTGGATACAGTAGTAGTACCTTCCGCAACTTATGCCTTGGACAGCAAAGATAAATGAAGCGAGGTGCTAAGACGTCCAGGGGACAAAAGTATTACAGATTCTGATCCAACTATCTGTGGAGGGGCTGAAGACCCTTCTCCAGGATGGATTGAGGAAGGACCGACGAGAGGATCTTCTTCAATATCCTCTTCTGGAGTGTGAACGCTTGGCTTGGAAGGTCCTTTTGTGGTAGACCTCTTCCTCTTTTCTGGAGTTTTTTCTGGAGATGTGGCGACTGCACTCTGTTTTCTTTTTCGGCCTTTACCAATAATGATAGGTTCTGCAGCTGGTTCCCCAACTCCTGTCGGGAAAACTACTAGAAATGGATCTGGGATGCCAGTATCGTCAGGGATGTCTGCTGGTACCCTGACCTGCTTCTCAATATCCCCTTCTTTAGGCCACCTTAGACTACCCTTCATATTGTAACCATGGGCAAAGGAACGAATTGAAGCATAGAAGTGGGCATACGTATGGAGTATACGTAGTTCTGTAGTGCTGGTGGCAGTCGAAATTCTAAATTTAGCACCAGTCCGACCAGTACCAAAATACCTCCAACCTCTAGCTCCGTCAAGTAATTTCCCATAGTAACGGAAATTAGTTAAAGGATTACCAACATGAAGTTGGTCGTATCCAAATTGGCGAGCAAACCTACTAGGTAAGTATGGTTCGAACGCACAATTATCTTCATTTCTGTACATCATATGAGATGGTCTGATGCACTGAAGCCACCTAAAGACTAACTGTGGCAATACAACTCTTCCGTCAACTTCATCTTCAAACTGGACACCGAAGCAATCTGCCGGAACATGCGGCCGGGTACAAAAGAAGTTCCAACCGTATGAATAATTCAAAACTGCTCGGGTATCTGCCACTGTTGTAGCAATCCATGTAGCTTTGCTGAATTTTTGGAGGAAGACCTCTGCATCATCGCCTGGGCCCGGCGGTAATAATCTGCAGTTGTGATGCAACAACCAGCCCATCAGATAAGTGTAGGGCATCTCTACTCTAGGGAAAATATTCCGACGAGGAGCATTGTTGATTAACTCCTCACCGAAGGTTCTCAAACCTATATTTATCCGACACACCATGGCCAACAGCAGGTTGATCCTGACTTTAAATACCAGACGTACTGCTGGCCATAGCACACTGCGATGAATTCTGTCAACAGTACCAATACCCGGTACAACCCATCTTCTCAACCATAAAGAAAGAAAGCTTGCTAGCAAAGCTCTCCGTGAGATTTTCTGACTACCATACCTGAGGAAGCTCAAGGCTTCAGTTCCTGCAGGAAATTCCCCAGTCTTCGTAGACAGATATTTATTTGGGAATTTGTAAGTAACCATCATATCCCGAACCTTGTAAGAAGGGATTGTCGAATCTATGTTGATTACTGGAGTTTTGTTTTCTTGAAACCTTTCTTTATCTTCCTTGGAGATCTTATCCTTATGGAAGAAAAGATAAGTCGTCCACTTGTTGATATACGCCAAATGGGATGTACTTTCATGCATCGTGGTACAAATCAGGTAGTGGCACATCAGTTCTTCGTATGTCTCGATTAACTGAGGGTTAACTCCTCTGATTTCAGCAAGCTCCCTGTTGGAGGGAACGTATTCTTCATATAGGGCCTCCCCCATTGGCAGCTTCGAGATAAACTGCATCTCATGAAGGGCAAGACCCATTTCACCTTTCGAGGTGGCAAAAGTTCCAGTTAAACTTAAATATAGCTCCATCAAGGCCAGAAATAAGTTTCCATTCGGAGGAATACCATAACTGGTGGAAGCTACTGCTTCGTATAAGCCAATATCTTTCAATTCTTCCTCAAAGTTCTTCATCATCTAAAGGCTTATCTGAATCCAACTCTGGTTGAATGGAGTCAACCATCCTGGCAGTCTGGGGTTGGTTTGAGGATATAATACAGCTTCCTTCATAAATTTATTGACAAACATCGGGGTTTGAACTGGCTGTATTAAGCCCGAATCTTTGCTAGGATTAGAGCCTGGCATAAGGCCGAAGGTAGAAGTAATACCTCCATTGGAAACACTAGCAAAGTATCCCATATCATTGGCACGCTCTCTCTTAAAGACAATTCTACCCGGGTGTCCGTGACTATTGGGAGTCAAATTCCACAACATTTGTCGAGGATGAGTAGCATGGACGAATGCCGATAAAGGATAATCTCTGTCCATATCTGGAAGATACATAGCTCTATTCCCAAATTTAAAAACCCAAGACTCTTTCTTGGGGTGTGTCTGGGATTTACAATCAATGGCATCTCCAAATAGAAAGGCTGGTTTTGCGAAGTGTTGTCCGTCTAGTAAATTCAACAATTCCCCATTTATCATGGATAACAATAATCTATCCCCTTGAGCTGCTATCAACTGTGCCCTCTCTGCCGGATACTCGAGGTTCGACTGAGAAAATTGGACATGAGATAAATCTTCCAAATAGTTCGAACCTACCATGCCAACTGATGATCCGAAAACTTCAGCGAGGGGATGAACATGTAAATCCACTGGTGAAATAACAAAAGAGATCAAGTTAGCTCGAAGTTTTAAGAGTTGATGAAAAAACTTATGCAGTATTGGTTCGACAAAATCTCTCAGAAAAGATTGGTTCACTTTACGCTACCACACAGTGACATGAGCGTAATGCAACTTTTTACGCTGGCATGTACAAACATGAGCGTAGTTAAGTTTTACGCTAGCATATTAGCTGTGGGTATAAAACCAAATTTTATGCTGACACGTGTAACGTGGGCGTATTCTTGTTAACTTTACGCTAACACGTACAACGTGGGCGTACAATGTTATTTCAACTTTACGCTAACACGTACAACGTGGGCGTAAAAAGCTGAAAGATTGGTTTATCTTCTTCTTCCCCGATGGATTTGTTTTCTCTCAACTGAAGATTAGGGTTTTACCTATCATAGGCGGAGCCACGGCCGGGTTAGGGTTTCGTTGTGGTAGTGATGACTGAGTAGGGGTTTTCATATGATCAGTCGAGGAGGAATCAATGGCTGGTTTCTTCCCTTTGCTACCGGCGGCGGATGATTTCTTAGGAGCCATCAGATCAGAGTTTCGAAGAAAGAAAAGGCAAAGAGATTCAAGAAGATGAGCAAAGGTGTTTTCTCTCTCTAAAATAGACCTATTTATAAGAGAGATTCAAAACCGACTGTTGGATATCCTTATAATTATGCCGACTGTTGGACATCCCCCGCTTTTACGTATATGGCTGTTGCGTATCCCAAATTTTACGCTGGCAGGTCAAATCTCAACTTTTACGCTTATGTTCAAAGTGTTTCAAATATTGGAGATATTTGAAAACTTTGAAGGGGGTCTTGTAGGAGCGTAAAAAGTACTTCAAAGAAAGAGTCATCTCATTCATAAATGATCTGCTTTACGCCTAGAGGAATGGGTAATCCCTTTACACCCAAGATTAGGCTAATCGCTTTATGACTAAGCAAGTTGATCATTTTACGCTCGGGGTTACACCCATAGTTTTACGCCAAGGACAGAGCAGTCTACTTCACGCTGGACAAAGCTGTCAAATCTAGCATTTAATGCAAATTCTGACATGAAGATATTAATGATGGCATTTACCACAGAATTCAATGGGATTTGTCTTATACAAAAAACTGTTGTTGTCGTTTATGGAGATCGAGCTACTTTACGCTCATTGAACGGTTTCTTTTATGCACGGAGTTTTACATGAGTTCTTACGCTCACAAAACAATGTGTGCGTAAAGTCTATTTGAGCCATTTTACGCTCAAGGTTTTTCAATAACCACTTTACGTAGGGAACCTACGACAGAGCTACTTTACGCTCATCTCACTGTTTTATGCTCAGAGGATGTTGGAGCTGTTTTTACGCCCTATTCTTTCTGGCCACTATGGAACGTGGTTTGCTTACATGGCCTTCATGCCATATATTTCGAAGAACGTGTGTACATGCATCCTATTCTCACTGAAATAATGGGACGCATGTCAACATATGCAAAGGATGACTCTGATCATGGGTGGCAGTTGTTAGCGTAAAGACAGATTTTGGTGTCTTTTTACGCACAAAAGCCCCAGTCTATAAATAGACTCATTTTTCTCAAACACAAGGACAGACAGAGAGAGAACAGGAGAGAATACAGAGATCAAGACTTTGAGATTTTGATTCTCCAGAGCACTCTTCTTCAACTTTTCTTCCAGAACAGAGTGAAGCAAAGCAGGAAAGCATTCGGCCTCGCCATCAGTGCCCAAGTGCGTCGATACCTTTCTGGTGACTTAGTTCTTCCAAGTTGTTCTACTTCAAGCAGTGATCTTCTTCATCATCATATGGTCCAAGGAACAAAGTGATCATTTACGAATCAGACTTCCATAGCAATACTTTTCTTGAATCAAATTTGTACTTCTTGTACTTTTTCTCGTTTTATTTTCAAAATCCAACACTTTTGTTGGCAATTTTGTTAAGTGAAACAGGGCGCCCAGATAACGGGATTGTCTATAGCTGGAAAATCTCTTCATGACTACTGGATTATTCTAGTGATTAGCCTTAGTCGATTTCAGTGGGTGCCCCTGACCGTGGTACTCAGGGATCCCCGTCCTAGACATGATGCAAGACAAGACGGGTTCATTTGTACAAGCACAATCGTCCACGGTATCCAAGTCATTTAATCTTCTCATGTCGTGTTAGCGGTCGCAACAGCATTTCGAGAAATATATCATGTCAGGTTTATCATGTCAAGAGTGCGCCACTTTGGGCCACTATCAAGAATTATCATGTCAAGTTATCATGTCAAATTGTCATGTCAAGTTATCTTGTCAGGAGTGCACCATGGCGGGTCACTATCAAGTCATGCCCTTATCAAGGAGGGAAGAAACTTGCACAATTAAATAATAATATATTAATAATATATATATTCTTGAAGCCAAGGAGAAACTCTACAACTTTCATGTTGGGAGTGGGAAGAAATTCTGACCACAATTCAAGCAAATAAAACATTTAAACAATCAAAGTGGAACCCATGCGGTCCAAAAGTGGGAGAAAAAACATGCGGTCAAAGAGAGTGGGAGGCCACCCATGCGGCCAGGAAACAATAAATAGGCCATAAAATCGAATAAGACAAAAGACAGTGGGACCCTCCTTAAATGCAAACTCCCACTTCAGCAAGCAAGTCAACTAAAGGAAGCTATGTGGGACCCCCCACAATTAATGCAATATGGTTTACGTGGACAAAATATTAGATAGTGGGGGAAGGGAGCCTATGCGGCTCACCTTAGATTCCATGCAAATAATAATATTAAATGGCCAAGGCCATGCGGCCAACTGTGATTGCCTGCAAATGCAAGCAAGACTATCTTCTTAATATAATGCTTATTAAATAATGCATTCAGGCATGAGCCATGCGGCTAACTGTAACAATTCATGCGGCCAAGTATGAAGTAAATGACCAACACACATTAGTGTTAAAGCATTTAAACTAAGGGTGATGTGTTGATTGCAAATGCATTAAATGCAAAAGGCCTTAAATACAAATACCTTAAAGGTTAAGACTAAAGCAAATGCATTAAATGCAAAGGCCGTAAATGCAAGTACCTTAAAGGCTACGACTAAAGCAAATGCATTCCATTAAATAATGCCTGATGCATGCTAAAAGGATCATTTTGCTATGCATGCGGCCAGCATGTTTAATGTAGTTCTACACCATGCGGCCGGAATGGGTGGAGCCGCATGCAAGCTAGGCTAGTCAACATGCAAGCTAGAAAGTATGCAAGCTAAATTCAATGGCCATGCATGCAAGCAATTGCATTAATTGACCACGAGAAGTTGCAACTATCTAAAGGCCATGCGGCTAGAAGTGTTCGTATGCGGCCAACATTACTTGGTCATGCATATTTAATGTACGTAAGCACGTGCTTGCAGATGCATATAATGTAATATTAAGATAATAAGAAAGCCATGCGACTCAAACCATTTAGAAATTCATGCGGCTCACCACTACATTATATGCATGCAATTGTAAGCTGTACGTGGCAATTATTAATAGGCTTTACCTAAATTAATATGATGGCTAATAAATGCAATCATGTCAGGAAGCAAATAATGCTGCCATGTCCATGCGGCTAAGCAAGACTCCTGCGGCCAAACAATGGTAAGCCAGCAACAATTTGTAGTCAACTGAGAAGAAGTTCATGAAAAATACCATGGCTTCTCCACACCACCCAATTTCCCACAGGAGTCCAAATTTGGACTTTCATAGGTCAAAATGGGGAAGAACGAAATTCTCTACAACATGGAACCATCAAAACTTGGAAATAATAAGGTTAAACAGATCAAACCCAAGTCCAAAAATATCACAAAACTAGATTTACAAGAATTTAACCATGGAAATAAAAAATGCTAAATACTAAAGTGGGTCAGAAACACATGAGAGAGACAATGGAACAATAAAATGGGGTTCCTCCATGAAGCAAGATGCACTTGCCTAAGCTCTCCACTCTCTCCTGGTAGGTAAAGAGTAAAGATGGAGAAGAAATGAGTAATGAGTAATAATGGAAGAGAGAGAGTGGGATTGATATTTATGGTGGGAGTGGTGGTAGGTGGGACTGGTTCTCCACATAAAACCAAACCAAGCCAAGCCAACCAACTAAACCGAACCAAACCAAGCTAATGCAATCCCATGATGAACCATGCTAATGCAACATGCAAAAATAAAAATCCAAGGCTAACTAATTATGACAAACCAAAAATATGGGCCCGAAATACGTACACGTATTCCTAATACGTAATACGAGATATGGACATTACAAAAAGGCATAGTGTGGTATCATAATATGGTACCATAAAGGTATACTTAATATGGGTAACTAGAGAGTAATGCATGTGTGTAGCATATGGTATGGCATGGTATAGGACAATAGAGAGTAAGTAAAGGGTAGATGGCTAAGGTAATTCCAAATAGTAGATATCTATAAATATAAATCAGATAGATACGTTTAACACACCGAATATCCTAGTATCCTAGTATCCTTGTATCCTAGTATCCTAGTATCCTTGTAATAGAGTATCCTAGTATCCTTGTTGTTTGTATCCTAGTACCCTAGCTAGTATCCTAGTATCCTCTAATAGAGTATCCTTGTTGTTTGTATACTTGTCTGACAGGTTTTTCGTTATCACACATCTGTCTGTTTTTACATTTTTACTTGTTCTCCCTATCACATAATTGTTCCTTATTTATCTGTTCTTCTATTTTGTACCTTGCCCCTTATAAATTGCTCATTAAGTGTTACATTACCTTTTACTGTTTCATAGCACTTGCCAACTAAGTTGGTGCTTGAGCTTACTCATGTATATATTAAATAAGTTCTTATTAAAGTTGTCATCCAAATCATTATTAGACTTCAAATGGAGACTTGAGAGCTTCTTGTGTTACATTATCGGAGGGCTACACCCTAAGGTCCAAGCACGAGCTTGCTAAACTTTATACATAAGCCCATGTCCATGTTTGATATGGACACGAATCTACCAAATTTATTGATTAAACACTACGCTAAAGAGACTAGGATTAATATTGGCAAAAATACTGACATATATCACGTCTTCATATTTAAACCTTTAACTTGACAATGCAAGACTTTATTTTTTGACATGCTATCAATAGCTTCTAACTCATCTCTTGGATAAAAAGGATAGATACATTCATATGCATGTGTTTCCACGATGTGCAATTGTACCTATCTTACAAAATTATCCTCAAATGGATATGGAGCTGAATTACTATCTGCGGAATCGTTCGTGGATGTACAGCCGTCATCCTGATGACATGTGCGGTGTGCGGGATGAATTCATAGAGGGTGTACAACAGTTCCTGCAGTTTGCCAAGGCGTTCCCTCAGTACATGGACGGTACCAAAATTAAGTATCCGTGTGTGAGATGTCGCAACTTAAAATATCATCCAAAAGTGGAAGTCATGTATCATTTATACTCAAAGAATTTTATGCCGAATTACTATCAGTGGAGCGCACACGGAGAACTTGTGTCCTTAGCATTGGAGTATGAGCCTTATGTGGATGTCTACAACCACGCTGCTTACGACGATGGGTTGGTGAACATGGTTTTTGATACGGTGGTACCTAGTTTCGATCCGGACAATCATGATGCACCTGAGGAGACACTGAACACCGATGCTGTAAAGTTCATGGAGTTGGTGGAGAATGCAAGGACTCCATTATATCCTGGTTGTCAGGATCATTCACCGTTGGAGGTGGTTACAAGATTGTTGAGCATCAAGTCCGATTTTAATATGTCGCAAGATTGCTACAACCGACTTATGGAGTTGATTATAGAAATACTGCCTGAGGGTGCTAAGTTGCCTAAAGACTTTTACCGGTCTAAGAAGATGGTGAGATCGTTCTGGATGGGATATGAGAAAATCGATGCATGTCGTAACGGGTGCATGTTGTACTACAAAGACGACAAGGATAAAGATGCCTGCAGATTTTGTGGTACTGATCGCTACAAAGGCAGTGGTAGTGGAAAGTCTGTCGGTGAAAGGAAGCCTACCGATTCGATGCACTACTTGCCGTTGACGCCGCGGTTGCAGCGGTTGTTTATGGTAAAGGAAACTGCAAAAAATATGAGTTGGCATAAGCGAGAACAGACTGAAGGAGTGTTGGATAACCCATCTGATGGAGAAGAATGGAAGTACTTTGATCGAGAGTATCCAGATTTTGCTTCTGATCTGCGTAATGTCAGATTGGGTCTCTGCTCCGACGATTTTACCCCATTCGGACTTTCGGGATCCAGTATTCGTGTTGGCCTGTGATCGTCACTCCGTACAATCTACCATCCTGGATGTGCGTGAAGACTCCGTATATGTTCCTCACCGTTATTATCCCAGGTCCGAACAATCCGAAAAGGAACATCGATGTGTATTTACAGCCATTGATTGATGAGTTGAATCAGCTGTAGGAAGTAGGTTCCAGCCCGTACGATGTATCTAGAAAACAAAATTTTTAGATGCGGACAGCACTTATGTGGACCATCAACGACTTTTTGGCCTATGGTATGTTATCTGGATGGAGCACGCATGCTCGTCTTTTAAGTCCGTATTGCATGGACCACACTATGGCTTTCCGTTTGAAACACGGAGGCAAACCGTGCTTCTTCGATTGTCATCGATAATTCCTGCCGAAGGATCATCCGTACCGGAGGAACATGAATGCTTCTCGTGCTGGCATTATGGAGAAGGCTAATCCCCCGCCAAGGTGGCCTGGATACACGATATGGAAAGAGGTAAAAGATTTACCAAGGGCTATTGAAGAGCCTGCTACGGGCTACAAGTGTGATAGATTTGGTCGCACTCATAACTGGATGAAGAGGAGTATATTCTAGGATCTGCCATATTGGAGCACCAATCTGATTAGACATAACCTTAATGTCATGCATATCGAGAAGAATATGTTTGACAACATAATTAATACTGTCATGGACGTAAAGAGGAAGATGAAAGACAATCCAAAGGCTAGATTGGACTTGGAAGAAATATGTAGACGTCCTGCATTGTATTTGATAGAGGAGGGGAATGGAAAGTTGAAGCAGCCTAAGGCAATTTTCTCACTGGAGAAGGAGGATAAAGTCAGACTTTGTAGGTGGATTCAAGGTCTGAAATTTCTAGACGGTCATGTTTCAAACTTGAGAAGATACGTCGACTTCAAGGAGAATAAACTGACAGGTATGAAGAGCCATGATTGTCACGTATTCATGAAGAGGTTAATTCCGATTGCATTTCGGGAATTCTTACCCTAGGTTGTTTGGGATCCATTGACCGAACTTAGCATATTCTTCAGAGATCTTTGTTCTACTAAGTTGCTCATCGATCGTCTAGAAAAGTAGGAGAACGATATTACAGTAACACTGTGCAAGCTCGAGAAGGTATTTCCTCCTGGATTCTTTGACTCCATGGAGCATTTGCCAATTCATCTTTCCTACGAGGCATGTGTTGGTAGGCCCGTCGATTATCGGTGGATGTACCCGTTTGAGCGGCATTTGAACCACCTAAAGAGGAAGGTGAAAACAAGGCTCGGGTCGAGGGTTCTATTTGTGAAGCCTATATTCTCGAGAAGATTACAAACTTCTGCTCGACGTATTTCAAACCTCATGTTGCTACGAATAGAACGAGGGCTCCGAGAAACGACGATGGATCATATCAAGAATCTAATGATGGAATACTGAAAGTATTCAATGCGTCCGAAAAGCCTTCGGGGAAAATGAAGAAAAGATATTTGAATGACGAAGAGCTAAGGGCTGCACAGTTGTATATATTACTCAATTGCGACGAGGATGAAGTAGAGAAGCTAAAAGGATAAGTAATTAATGATGAGTTTACGTCATCTCAATGTAATAGTATAAGCTAATATTATTGTACTAATCGGCGGTTGCTTCGTTTTTTCAGCACATATAATGATGAGTTGAGGTCGGTTAGACCCTACCTAACAGACGAAGCATTAGAACAAGAAATAAAACGTCATTTTCCTTCTTGGTTGAGCGAATATGTAAGCAACTCGGTAATTACTGGCCTCTTCTAATGCAACTGCGCAATAAAAAACTTACTATCTCTTCTTTGGTATTCAGGTCGATCGTCTAATTTCACCAGAGATTGAATTAATTAGAACTCTTGCCAAGGGACCAATTACTTTTGTTAAAATATGGCCAAGTTACTGTGTTAATGGCTTTAGGTTCAAGTCGACAAATGTTCCGATCAGAGACAGCTTCCTGGATCTTGATTCTACGAAAAATAGTTGTTTGTGTATCAAATCTTCGAACTACAAAGTCGTCGATCCAGGAAATGATTTTTTTGGCATCTTGCGAGAGATTGTGGAGTTGACATATAATTATGGTAGAGAACCAGCAAAGATCGTATTGTTCAAGTGTGAATGGTTCGATCCGACTGAAAATCAAGGTTGGAAAATTGACAAGCATGGTCTTGTGGATATAAACTACAAGCGTAGATATCAAGGCTATGAACCATTTGTCCTATCAACTCAGGCTCAGCTCGTGTACTTCACAGCTTATCCAAGACGGGGAGCAACGAAGTCTGACTGGTGGACAGTATGCAAGACTAAAGCTAGAGATACTTTTGATGTTGACGAAAAAACTTATCAGGAGGACGAGCTACCTCTTGTAACCAATATTGTTGATGTGGACTACACGAAAGTTACTCATTACATGACTAATATAGAAAATGTAGAATTATTCGAAGAGGAATGCGAAGCCGACGAAGGCGAAGATAAAACTGAAGATGAGGAGGAGGAGGAAGAGGAAGATGAGGTCGAGGAAGACGAACAAGATGAATATTCTGAAGATGATTGGGAGAGATGTACTTTCATTTTTTAGATGTTTCTTTTAGAATGTACTATCTGGACTTAGATATTTCTTGTAGAATGTACAATCTGAACTTAGATGTTTCTTGTAGAATATACTATCTGGACTTTGATGTTTTTTGTAAAATGTATCATCATATGTTGTCTTGGTTATTATCTTATCGTTGTTGTACTTTCATATTTCTAATGTACTATTATTTGTTGTATCTCATCATATATTGTTATCAGGTATGACAGGTCATCGCGGATCGTTCCGCATGTCCCGACATGGGGCACGGGGTACTACTGGCAGAGGACAGGGTACTCCTTCGGTACCTCCTACTGGTACCGGCTCTAGATCCTCGTCGCCCAGTACTCCTGTGTATCGGAAAGTACCTCCACCTGCCACGATGCTACGTGGCATATCTCCTGGGACGAGTAGTTCCAGGCCTGAGACTGCTTCGTCGTCTAGCGTTCCTCCTGCTGATATGACGATGGAGACAGATGAGCATATAGAGGAGGCTGAGTCGACGACCGACCAGTATCAGGCAGATGATGCATGCGCACCTCCAGATGAGACGAGGACGGAGATCTGGGCCGACGGTACAAAGTAAGTGTTTTGGTTTATCATTTTTTTCCTGTATTTATCATAAATGAACTTTTCGCTTGAATATAATAAATCTGTATAGATATCGTCCCCCGTCGGTACAGGGATGCGTAGGCCACTTCTTGATAACTAATTTTGGTGGTCCTTGGATAAACTACTCTGATGCTCCGGACGAGAGGAAGGCCTACTGGTTTGCGCGCTTTAAGGTTAAAATATATTTGCTTTTAACATGAATCATATAATTTTTGCATATTATATAACTGATAAATATTTGGTTTGTACTCTTCTAGGATATGTTTTTTTATCCACCGTACCGGACCGAGATGATCGAGGGGATGTTTCCTGTCGTCGCTGCTAAGCTGATCTGCGACGCTATTAATGATCAGAAGACTCGTGATCGTGCCGGAAAGCCGATCCAAGGTTGGATCACCCCTGAGCAGTGGACTGCGATGAAGACTCGATTCGACGAGCCAAGGTACAAAGAAAAGTCTGAGAAGGCCAAGACGGCTAGGAAGCAGGGGTCAAAGTAGTGCGGAGGGTCGATTCCGATGATGAAACATTTCCGTCGTTTGGTATGTTTTTTATTTCAGAAATATTATTTTAATGCAACTCCGATAAATTAGTAAAAGGTAATGTATTTAATTACAGGTAAGGAGGGGTGATGACGCCAATATGGTGACTGTCTTCCGGGCCACACATCGGAAGGGCGGGAAGCTTATTGACGAGAGGGCGGAGCAGGTCTATGTAAGTATTACTATTCTATTTATTAATTTTAATACTTCGTGTTAGTTTTGATATAACTTAGTAAATATGTATGCAAATAGATATTCATGTAGTTAGTAATAATAAGTACATTAGAAGTTATAGAGTATCCATGCTTTCTAGGTCGAGTTTCAACGGCTTAAGGAGCGGACGGCTGCTAGTGCACATGCTATGGGAGAGGCCGGTACTTCCTCGTAGCCCGCTCCAACTCTGTCGGAGGACGAGGTGTGGGTGACCGCCGCTGGTGGTCTCCAAAAGGGTACGTACTACGGTACGGGATCCTATGGCGCCCTAGTTGTGACACAGTCCTCTAGGGCCTCCCATGCCAGTGTGTATGGCCCACAGCCCTACCAGGAGTCTGCCCGAGTCCAGCAGATGGTGGAGTCTGTCCGTGACGAGCTGCTATGATGGATCCAGGAGCAGCACTAGACGGACGATGCTGCGCTCATAGCACGATTGGATACGCTCGACCACAGCATTATGGAGCTCAGGGATGTGACTGAGAGGACAGAGCGGGACGTCACTGATCTTAGAGCGTAGATAGAGCACAGCATGACAGATCTGCAGGCATCATAGCTGTCCATGGGCGAGAAGCTCACGTTGATGCAGGATTCGATGGCTGATAGGAGTACGAGGCTGTTATCTACCATAGATTCCTACCACCAGCGACTAGCAGCGTTGGAGCGTTATTATCCTCCGGGTATGCCTTCATCATCGTCGACTCCGCCGGCGTCACTACCTCCGACTCCACCGACGTCACTACCTTCTGCATTGATGACGATTTCAAGGGAGGAGTACGAGATGTTCCTATCCTTGAGGCGCGGCGGTGCCCCTCCTCCAGATCCGCAGTAGTCCGAGTTAGGACTGTTTTATGAGATTGTAGTATTTTTTTAGTGTTTGTTTATG
Source organism: Iris pallida (assembly GCA_029216955.1). NCBI lineage: Eukaryota > Viridiplantae > Streptophyta > Magnoliopsida > Asparagales > Iridaceae > Iris > Iris pallida. The sequence goes on from JANAVB010035019.1 coordinate 10,723,604, forward strand.
TTGTTTCAGTATTGGTTGTGGATTATTTGTTTGTGTAGACTTTCATTATTGGTTGTGGATTCATGTGGATATTGGTTGTATACTTTGGATCGACGATTACCGACTTTGGATATTTTACTCTTTTAGACTTTTACTCTTGTTTATGTTGATACATATGTATATTGTGATGTACCGGTGTTGAGTGTTCTACCGAAAGGGTCGGCGAACCCAGGATAAAAATATGCTCCTGTGTATTTATTGTTATTTATTAAACTGCAGGAAGAAAATGTGATTCTGTGGACATTCTGTAATTTATTTTTTTATTTTTTTGCATTTTAGCGACGTTTACCGATCGACGTCTATATGCGTCGCTAAACGTCAGTAAACGTCGCTAAATTACCAGGTATAGCGACGTTTACCGACCCAGTTTCCCTCTTCTACAGAGCCGGTAAATGTCGGTAAAAAGTAGCATACGTCGCTACATTCACCAACGTTGACCGACATCAGAGAGACGTCGCCATTTTTCTGACATGGTGTCGGTGAACGTCGGTGATTAGCGACGTTTATTTAGCATCGGTAATAGCGACGATTACCGACGTTTTGCCTGTCAGTGACATAGCTTTCCGCGACTACAGGAAAATATCGCTAAAAATGTCGGTAAATACGATTAGCGATGCTTTTTTGTCATTTTAGCGACATTTTCTGGCATCATTAATATGACCTATTCTGGTAGTGCCGGCTATCTCACAAGTTCACAAGTTCAATTGCTTTTACATATTCTCAAGCTTCTGTTTACTTAACATGTCTACACTTTACATTATGTTGCATGATAATTAATTTATATGCTCCAAGATGCTTACTTATTGTCTTCCTATGTTCGTGATAAGTGCATTGGTAGTGCACGAGTCTCGATCTGCCCTTACTCATTTGTATCTCTAATTGCTGATGTTAGTGATTGCTGATTTTAGTTCATAGTTTGGCATCCTTTGTGGTACTTGCTATTGGGTTCTGACCCCATTGGTTTTGTTTGGCCAGATCTGATAGAGAAGCCTAGAGGATCTTCCGCACCATCTATTCGACGGTGACCATCCAGAGCGCCAGAGTACCCAAGTGGGTTTCTCATTTTATTCTCCCACTAGTTATGTACATTATTCTTTTGTGGCATTTAGCCTCCGAGCACGTGTTTAGCTCGTGTTTTGGTCCTTGACATTTAGCCTACGGGCATAAACATGATGTGCGTATTCTAAACTGCAGCTAGAGCTATCATGTATGACTAATACTCTTGCTAGTTTCTCCATTTTGTATTACTAGCTTCATTATCATCCATGTATATATGGTTTGGGACGCTTTACTATTGTATGTCTGATGATCATACTTCTTGTACCTTGCATAGTTGCCTGTAATTGAGATACCTAGGATTGTTTTAACCTAGGATCGACTGTTGGCTTGTAGAAGTAACCCCCATGTCTTGACAGCTTATACGTAATTTTAGAGTACTGGTGTACTTTGGTATTGCGTAGCTGGCCATGTCCGTCCCCATTTGCCATTATTCTGGTTCTGGGACGTGACAATTAACACCCTTGCGGCCTCCTCCGAAGAAGATTCTCACTACCATTGAAAATATGTTCGCCAACTTCTTTTGGGGGCACGACGATGGGAAGTACAAACATTACTGGGCCAGCTGGGATACTATGGCCAAGCCCACGGATATGGAAGGTCTCAGTTTCTGAAGGTTGGCTCAGATCGTAGACGCTTGCTCAATGAAGATGTGGTGAAAACTCTGAGTGAATCAATCTCTATGGACGCGGTTCATGAAAGCTAGATATTTCAAGCACACTCACCTAGCTGTCGCCACCACGAATAGTAAATCATCCGCCGCGTAGAGACGTATGCTGAATGGTCGTCATCTCGATGAGCCTTTCATTCATCTTTGGCTTGGGCCAGGAGAGTCGTCTCTATTCCACGAGAATTGGCTCGACGATCACCTTCTCCTCCAACGTCCGGCACCCCTCTAATAGCGTTATCAGAGATGTCTGCACCAGCGTGGGTGGGTGGAATTGGGCTAAGGCTCGGGCCTGGAACGGGGATGACGATACGGAGAGTCTCGCTACTTTGGCTTGGAAATCGGCCTATCCCCTGATTCTTTGAGGTGGTCCCTTTCGACCCACGGCTCTTTCTCCGCAGCCTCTACGATCAACGTGATTCGTGGCAATGGTGGTCAGCATCACGTTATCGGACCCTTCTGGCAGATCTGTATTCCCAAATAATAGTCCATCATTACTACCAAAATATGTCAAAATTGCGACAAATTTAGCGACTCCATGAAAGGACGTCGCTAATTTTTGGGAATTTACCGACGTGGCAATTTGACGTCGCTATTCATCGCAGGTGGCGACTACTAGCGACGAATACCGACAGTAATTTATTAAATGAGAATCTGCGTCGCAATATCGTTGCTACATATCGCTAATTATTTAAATATAGCGACGTTTAGCGACGTCTCCTCATGACGTCGCTAAAGTTTTTTGCTTAGGGCACGCTGTTTTATTTTTTCCCCTCACTCGAAAATTTCTAAACTTTTTCTCTCCCCCTCCCCAGCGACCCCCTCGACCCCCAGCGACCCTCTACCCCCCAGGCGACTCCCTCCCCTCCGACGACCCTCCCCCCCCGGCGACACCTACCCCCCTCCCCTCCCCCCCGTCGAGCTCCTCCTCCTCGAGCTCCTCCTCCTCTTCCTCAGGTAAACCCTAACCTAACTCCTCTCCCTCATCCTCCTCCTCTTCCACGGACACACACACACACAGACACACACACACACGGACACACACACGGACACACACATACACACACGGACACACAGTTAGGGGTACAACTTGGGCGGGCTAAACCCGAACCCAATCGGATAAACCCATTAATGGGTCGGGTTAGGGTTGAAGATACTCGTGTTCGGGCTCGAATTTGGGCTAAAATATTTGAAGTTTAATATACATGTGTGTGTGTGTGTGTGTGTATGTGTGCACATGTGTGTGTGTATGTGTGGCAGCATACAGTAGTGTATGTGTGGCAGTAAAGACAGTGTGTGTTCTCAGCTTTGTGTGAATGTATGTTTGAGTTCATGTGTGAGTGAGTGACTCTATGTGTGTGTATAGATATCCAAAATTTATGTCTGTATGAGTGGACAGGGTGTTAGCAGTAATGTGTACACGTGTGTGTGTGAATAGGAAATCAGTAAGCTAGTTTCAGTCCAGGTTTACCAGTGTGTGTGTAAACAGTACCTAGGTTCTTAGGTCAGTGTGTGCATGAGTGTATATGTCACGACCCGCACCCATTTTTTTAGACGGATACGAGACGTGTCCAAGCCAGCCTACGCCGCAGTGTCGGCGGTAGAACGCTGTCACGGCCATGAAGATCAAAATCACAAATAATACTCATTCACACAATTAATTTAACTTATAATGATCACAAGTTTTACATTTGTAGAAAAATATAAACTTGTACAAGTAAATGAATGACTGCAACTCAACTATCTAACTAGTCTCTAGGCTTTTGTCTGCAAGTATTTCCGTCACTCCCCAAGCTAAGTGAATCCATGGCTAACCTGAAAATGTTGGTTTCCAGTCAGGAATGGAACGAGCACAATTCACTGAATACAATTTCAAATAAAGAAAATGACTATAAAACAAAGGTTAGACATCAATCCTGAGTTTTGAAAATAAACAGTAAATACGGAAAACTAATAGCAATAAATAGACACAAAATACTTTTCCCAACTGTTAGAAGTACCTTTGATATGTGATCGGTCTCGGGACAATTATGCGACACGGTCTACACGGTCTAAAGTTACACGGTCTACAGTTACACGGTCTACAAAAAAAATATTGCAATAAAGAAACACTATCTACATAATAATAATCACGAACTACACAGTTTAAATGCAATAATAAATCACTGTCTACACTGTCTACAAGAAATAAATGCAACACGGTCTACACGGTCTACAAGAAATAAATGCAACACGGTCTACAAGAAATAAATGCAACACGGTCTACACGGTCTACACGGTCTAAGGTCAGATCACACATCCTTGGTACTTCTCATTCCCGACTCAACAATTTATAATAGAAAATAATCACATAACCAATGGCCAATCAATGAAATATAGTAAAGGTCAATATCGAAATGCAGACAATAAACTGTACTCGCCTGTGGTCCTTTGCTGGTGAAACCGGCAATCTGAATTACTCAATGTGTCACTATAGTCAAAACCCGTACAACAGTCCCCGAAAGCTGAAATAAATAATACCAATAATCTCAGAATAGTCCAATTAGCTAGGATTGCCTGTCCTTACGTCCAATTCTGGACACAGGGGCAAAATGGTAATTTCGGGCCAAAACGGTATCCGTCGTTGGACCCGCTTTGCACCAAAAAGCGTGCCAGAGTCAACGGTCTCTAAAGTCGTCAAACTATATGTCTACGGATCCAGTTTTTCGATACGAACCCAACCGTATATCCAAAGTTGGATTCCGGCGGGCCGTGCACAAAATCGCCCGTTGAGTAGGACCGTGGGGCCCGCAAAACGACGATTTTATCAACGGTCTCAGAATTGGACCAAACTTGGCATGCAGGACCAGAAAAATGATACGATTCTGTTGGCGTAAGTTTTGTCTCGATCTGACGAGCGTGCACAAAGAAATTGAGTAATTTGCAAAGTGCACGATACGGTGAATTTCGACGGATACGCAACAAATTCGTCGCGCACACGCGACCAATTTGAATTCCGTCAAAGCCCACACGACCGCGAAACCGTTATGCAGCTTTCAGTGCTTTCGGTTCGCGACCACGTCGCCCGGATTGGTGGGACGCACGTCGTGTGGATGAGTTTTTCAAGTTTTTGAAACAGATTTTTCATGATTTTCGAGGTGAATAACTTCCTGTAAACTGAATGAAAAATTTATCTATCAGAAGGGTTTCGATCCCCTATATGTTGTCTTCTACTGTTTGAAGTTTGTTTTCGAAAACCCGGATTATTTAGTTCGAAAAACGCCTCTCAAGTTGGGGTTTTGGTTCGGTTTTAGAGCCCTGTTTTGGGCTGTTTTTCCTCGACTTCGTGTCGAATTTTCGACCAATCGATGGCAGTCATCTACAAACTAAAAGAACAAGTTTAAAGAGGGTTATATGAGGTTCATACCAGCGCTTACGAATCGTAAAACGATTGATCGAACTAGCGGGAAATCTGTCGCGAAGTCGGTCCTTCCGACTGCTGTCGTTGCTGTTACACCTCGCGTACATGCGCGTTCGCTGTGCGCGCGCTCGGCGACGCTGCCGACGGCCGGCCGTGGCCCAGGCGGCGTGCGCCGCACGGGCGTGCGCCCAGGCAGGACGTGCGCGGGGATGGGGGCACGAGGAGTTAGGGTTTGGGGAGTTTCGATCAATTCCTCTGTTATATATACAGTTATATATATATATATATATATATATATATATATATATATATATATATATATATAACTATCGTGGGCTCTCGGTTAATCTGAACAGGATTGGGGGCTTTAAGGTCGGGTCGGGGTTATGAGTCCCCTGTAGGCATGCTGGGTTAGTTAGTTTCCTTTGTGAGGAAACTTCACTCTGCTGCTTCTGTGAGACTTAGTCTCGGCCTGGGCTGGGCAAGTGAGCTGGGCTCGGTTTCTACTGCTTATTCCATTTCAAAAACTTCTTCTTTAATTAATAGCTATATATATATGTATTCATATATATATGCACGTATATACATATATATTCATACGTATATACGCCCATATATATATATATATATATATATATATATATATATATATATATATAACCATCCATGTATATTTATATATATATATATATATATATATATATATATATATATATATATATATATATATATATATATATATATATATATATATATATATATATATACACACACATATATATTTTATTGTATATATTTATATACACACATACAAGTACATATGTACACACATATATATATTCACATATAGACTTATTTCTATATTTCAATATATATATATCTATATATTTATATCTACCTATATGATACATATATACATTTCTATATATACCTATATTTCTATTTAGCCTATTACATGTATCTCCTATGAATACATTTCCACATATACAATAAATTATTATAACTATACTCAATACTAATAATATATAAGAGTAATAAATATATCATATTTTAATCAAATAAATAATATGAAAATATTTTGAAATTTTTTGGGAAGGGGGGCTACAGTATAGCAGTACATGAACATGTGTGTGTGTAAATGTGTTCTCAGTTCATTGGGTACATGTGTATGAGTGTGTGTATAGGGAAATCAGTGCAACAGTAGGTAGTATAGGTTCTCAGGTTTTAGTGTAATTGTGTGTAGATATCAGGAAATTAATTTTCAGTCGAGTGTACATGTATTCTCAGGTCAGTGACAGGCTTGTGAGTGTAAACATGTATGTGATACATGAGAAATCAACGTACACAATCAGTTTACAGTTTGACAATCCAAATGCAATTCGAAAACCCATAAATCCCTATGCATACATGAACCCTAACATGTATATTAAACTCACTATCAGTTTACAGGTTAGATAATATGTTAAGGAAAGGTTTGGTAATAGGATGTAGTTTGTGTTTGAGAGTGAGGAAATTGTGAAAGATATGTTAGTAAGGTTTTATATTATAAGTTTTGTATTAGAGTTAGATGTGGGCTAGAGTGAGCGTGACAGGTTGAGGTATCTTGTGATACCAAGATGATATCACAAGATAATTAGGATTTACCCTATGAAAGGGTAAAGTTCTAAGATACTTCAAGATATAAAATTAGAGTATCAAGATAACATGGTATGGTATCGAGATACGAGGGCATGGTATAAGGATACCATGTTGCAGTAGAAAAGTGCCTAGAAACTGTTGGCCCATTCCATGGTCACACCCGATTTTGATAATCGATATGCACTTAAGTCAATACACAAAATATGCAAACTGCTGCTAATCATTTCAGGGTATATGAAATCAATATCAACGGGCGTTGTACTGCATCAACAAAGCATAGATATCATCAATCTGAAGAAGAATTTCAATGGGATTTAGTTTGAGTCATTTTACAATTTATTCTGTATTTTATCTTTATTGAGTCTAGGACTTAAAATTGTAAAATCGACTAGGTAATACTGGCTTAGGTTTATCCCAGTCCAAAATTTCTAAAAAACCTACCTATTTCCATTTCATCTTTACAAATATTCCGAATTATTTTTACAAACAGTTTTTGACAAATATTTTAAAATTTCCCATGACAGAACTCAAAACCGAGTTTGGCCCGAGTTCGATCAGTTTGAATTCAAATGTCAGTTGCCTCCAAATCTGCATGCAACGTCTATATGCAAAATATTTGCATCAGAACTCTGCCAGAACTCTGCCCGAATTTGGTCCCAGAAAACACCTATAAATAGAAGATAGTTTTTTATTTCAAATCACTCATTCATTTCTTCATCTTCTCTTCTCTTCTTCAACAAGTGTTTTCAAACGTTCTAAAGCTTTCAAATCATACCTATACTTCTCTTAGCCAAAAGCCAGTAATATCTATGTTGATTTAGACTCTTTTGGTGTCCAAGAGTTGTAAAAAGGTCGTTCCAAGTACAACAACTATCTTCGTTGTGGAGCCGGTCGTGCGCTCGTCATCAAGCACGGTGTTGTGAAGTTGGTCGTGCACTTGTCACCAAGCACGGTATTGTAAGAGACTACAAGCTCTCATTTAGCTTGTGCCATAGTGGATTAACATCGAGCAAGAGTACTTGAGACTAGATTAGTCCTCTCAGAGGGATACCAGTATACATCGCTGTGTCACTGAGTTTGATCTCTCTATCTCTTGCTGCAATTATTTACTGTCTCTTATTTACTGCCATAGTTATAACTTTATTTTTTAATTGGTGATTATTTTTTGCTGCACACACACACACTTTATTCACCCCCCTCTAGAGGTGCTCAACGGTCCTACAATTGGTATCAGAGCAGGTTATATTCTAATATAACAAACCTCATAGAGTATATATGGCAACCGTGAAATCAATATTCAACGGTGAAGGGCAATCCACAAATAGACCCATATTATTTGATGGTACAAATTATACCTATTGGAAAACACGAATGACTTTCTTCTTAAAATCTCTTGACTTTGATCTTTGGTCTATAGTCATTGATGGTTATAAGAAACCAACACCCACAGTGGTTGAAGGCCAGCTTGTAGACAAGCCTCATGACAAATACACAGAAGTTGAAAAAGCTAAGGCTAATCTAGATGCTCGTGCCATCAATGCACTATTCTGTGCAAATGATAAAATGGAGTTCAACAGAGTTTCAACTTGAAAAAATCTCACGAAATTTGGAAACTTCTTGAGGTAACTCATAAAGGTACTTGTAACACCCACTTTTCTAAAATAAGGGTAATTTTGAACTTTTATAATTTTGATTAATCGATAATAAGATTTAACTCATGTTGTGATTTTTGATAATTTTTTAATCAATTTAAAACTATTTAAAATATTGAATTATGATTTTGACGGTTAACTAGTTAATCCCTAGTTTTGCTAAGCTTAGAGACTAACCATGGGGACCTAACCATGTGATTAGAATAACTATTTACAACTTTTTAGGCTAAGGGTATTTTAGTCATTTTGTGACTTTTAAATTATTTAGAATTTTGATTAATTGTTGAATTTTAGATTATTTTAATAATATTTAAATTGATGTATTATGATTTTGGTCATTTTTTATATTTTAATATTTTGGAAAAAATTTATATTTTTAATATTGTTTTTATTGGATTTGTTTAGTCGGGTTTGAGTTTCGTCTCGTTCCGACTTGTATTGTGACCCGGGTAGCTTGAACTCTAGATGGGACCCAATATTAAGTTAAGCATGGCTCACAAGACCCAACATTAAGTAAGTTAATTAAACTAATTTTTATCATGTTAGAATGGTTAAGTTAGAGACTGAAAACTAGATCATTTTGACCCCAAACTTGAACCTAGTCTAGACTTAACCATATGAGACTAGAGAGGGGCAATTAGGACATTTCCCATTAGCCCTAATGGACTCTTTATGGCAGCCACCTTTAGAAGAAAATGATTCATTTCATTCATTACAATCTTGCCTCTTTTATTTTCTTTTTGTTCTTCCCTAATTTTAGAGAGCCTTCCTATTGATTTGATCTCCAAATCAAATCATTCCTTCACCAAACCTTTCCTCAATCATTCCCATTCTCCAAGGGAAGGGTGCTACCAAGGATTGGAAGAGGAGTGCAAGGAGGAGTGTCCACTTTGAGGGATCTTCGTATCGGAGTCGTGTCCTAAAGAATTTTATTGGGATTCCACTCCCAATAGGTAAAACCCATCCTCTAAATCGATTTCCTTTGCATATAAATTAGTTTTGAATCCGTAGGATCCATCCTCTTGCATGTGTCCCATTTAGATTCAAATTTGAGGCCATTTGGAGCTCTCTTGAGGATTTTAGATATGTGTCTTGTGTCCTACTTGATAGATCCCAAATTAGGACACCCCATGTGTATGTATATATGATAATAGCTTAAATAGATATTTAAATTCAGTTATAATGGTTAGAGAGTGGATTGATCTTAGTTAGGATGGTTAGAATGAGTTTCATTTGGATACCTATGTTTGTATCCAAGTATCTTGGCCTATATGTGTTCAAATCCGTCATAATTTTCATCCACGTTTTTATTAATCAAAGCAACTTAGAAATATCATAACTTTTAGCTTAGAACTCCGATTTATCTTCCGTTTTTTTAAAAGAACTGTATCGAAGTTATATTTCCAAATATATATTTTAATAAGCCAAATTCTTTCTGTAACTTTCTGTAGAATTATTTGAGTGTCAGCTGTACGAAAGACGAACGTGTTTCGGTATTTTCGCGATTCTGGGAGCTTTCGGACATGAAAATGCGATCCGTTTAAAGTTTCGGAAATCTAACACAAAGGGCTATGACATACTTTAATCCTAGAATTCAGTAAATGCCCAATTGGTACAGTATTGGTTTTAAGTAGAAGAGTGACTATACGATATATGCATTTTGTGTAACCTATGAGCCTATGTAGTATGGATATTAAATGAATATAGAGTATGTAATACATGATATATTAGATGAATGAAATGATATATATTCTCTTTACATTAATGTATATATATGGTTGAATGCAAGCATGTAGGAATGCAATTAATATAATGCATATAAGCAATGCATGAATGAAAGAATGATATACAATGTATGCATGAAAGTATATAATGAATGCTAGATATGAATGCAAGATATATATGTAATGATAGATATGAATGCATAATGTATAAATATTGTAATGCAATATATAATGATAACATGTATGGTAATGTAGAGTATATGATGTAAGCATGAATGAATGGAGGAAATACATGTATATAGGTAATATAGAATGTAATATATGAATGCAAGCATGCAAGATAATGTAATATATGAAAGGAATGAATGATAATACATAACATGATATGTAAGATAATGCAAGGTATGAAATATATGATGTGTGCATGTTTGTATATCTCTATGTTAATGTATAAATGATATGAATATACAATGTATGCATATGTATAAAACATATAGGTAATGCATAGATGCATGAATGAAATGAATGTTTGCAATATGTTATATAAATACAAGTATCTAATATGCATGAATGTAAGTATAATATAATACAAGTATACATGTATGTATCATGTAAATGTAATATACATGATATGTATGTATGCATGTATACAAGGTAAGTAGGTATGTATGTAAACCTATAACCTTTTACACACATGCATTCATACACCCTTTGACATCATGTATTCCATGTCACATACACCTACCTATCACTAAATTTTAGAACATTAACACATATACTTTCACACACATGCCAAACATACACATACTCACTTACTCTTTTACCTCTCTTTCTCTCTCTATATATATGTATGTGCCTATATATATAGCTTTCCTATATATATATATATATATATATATATATATATATATATATATATATATATATATATATATATATATGAATATGTGAATAGTGATGCATATAAAATATATATATATATATATATATATATATATATATATATATATATATATATATATATATTGGATGTACATATAGGTAGCCTATATGTTATGAGTGTACTACAATATATCTATTATACAAAACACAGGTTTTTGAATCCTAGGGCTGACTGTGCCAAAATAAAGAGTGGTTGGGATTTAATCTTGGTGAATCAACGGTTGTGGGGTTTTATGGGGAATCCAAAGAGTGGGGTTTGCACTCATAATGGTTGTGTATGAGCATTGTTGAGAGTGGAGTTTTATGGAGAATCCAAATAGTGGGATTTGTACTCATAATGGTTGTGGATGAGCATTATTGAGAGTGGGGTTTTATGGGAAATCCAAAAAAAATTCACATCCAGCAGTGGTTGGGATTTAATATTTTGATGGAGGCCTCATAATTATTAGTTCGTTTAAAATTGGGGGCCCAAGATTTTGAGGGGGAATACCTTAAATGAACCATGCCCTATGGGCACGGGTTATGACTAGTTAGATATATATATTGTTATGTGTATATATGTTTGTGGTTTGGCTTAGGCATGATATAACCAATAGCCTAGGGCTCTTAGCCTATGGTGTGTCTGTTTACCTAGTGAGAGTTTATTAGACTTGTTTAATCTTGATTAGGCCTAGAATAGACTAGTTAGACTAGTATAGACTTATTTGGTTTAGGTTTGACCTAGTTAACCTAGTTTGACTAGTCTAGTTGACTAGAGTTGACCAAAGGTTGACTTTAGCCTAGATTGACCCCAAACTTCATGTAGATGTATTGTAGCAGTCTATTTCCTTATTTTTGACTTGTTGTGACTTGTGCTGTTCTAATAGGAGCCAGACACCACTCCTCGGACAGTACTTTCATCTTGGACATTCAGATAGCAGGCGAGTACATTCTCTGATAGTTCTTCCATTTACTTGTCGTTTACTATATTTCAGTTGTAGCTAGTTCTATCTGATTCTCTGTTTGAAACACGATTTGATATTACTGGATCCATTTCATGCGACACTCACTTATCTAAGTCTGGCCTCAATTTCTGGAACCACCTACTGGAACCACCCTGGAATCATTACTGGAACCATTCGTGTACTGGCTGGACTTATACCTATTTTTGTGTCGGATTATGGATTCACTTGTACTTGCTGGGCGGGGAAATATTGGAATAGGCATGTGAACATACCCAAATACTGGAACCACTCCCTTGGAATTATACTGGAACGATAGCCATCCCACACTTGGCCGAGTGTGCGGTGTGCCGTATTACCTACAGCCGTTCACATGTCGATCCCGATATTTTAAAACATACTGTTAGAGTATAGGCTGGACTCACCCTGGAATCATTGATCACTATGACTGGAATTATCTTATACTGGACTTATCTTGTACTGGAATCACCTGGTATCAGATTCATGTTGTCTGGATTTACTTGGGTTTTGTACTTGTTTACATTTACTACCTGGACTTATTATGTTACCTTAGTTCAGCTAGATTTATTTTACAGTCTTCATTGCCATTATTCTTCTCTTGTTTTAGTTACTTTACTTTTCTTGTATCTTACTGCTTCTCTATACTATCACTTAAATATAAACTGCCATATTCATCAATAAAACTGCTTATAACTGCTTTATAGTTCTCTGTCATTACTTGGGTTTTCTTGATGAGATGTACTCGTTCCCGTCCTGATTGGACCTGTTGAAAATTTTACAGAGGACGAGGAGGAGGCCTGCCTAGATACTTTCTATGGGACAGCCTTAGAGGACACTTGCGATCCGGACTTCCAGTCGGATCCCTTAGTTGTAGAGACTGTTGCTCTATAGATTTATTTATCATATTTCATATTACTGGAGATTGAGTTGTATATTTGGATCTGTATTATTTCTGGATGTTAGTGGAGTTTATCTAGACACTTAGCTTTCTCTCTATTGTATTTCCTGTGGATTTGGATCTTGCATCTTTTATATCATTCTATCTTTATCCTGTTCTAGCTTAGATGTGATTGAGATATATTCTGTTATGTCACCCCCATTCGGGGAGTATAACTGTTTATTACCTTAAACTGTTAGATGTTGTGACCTAGGACAGCGTTCTACCGTCGACAATGCGGCGTAGGCTGGACGTACCCACGTCTCGTGCCCTTACTCTAGGGTGCGGGTCGTGACACATTTTTAGTGGTGGCCCATGCAGGTCGAGTTTATGTAGTGGTATTCGAACTAGAGTATCACTACAGCCTGCAGTAGGATTAGGATATTTTGAAGGACTCAATCACAGTTAGGATTCCTTGAGAGATTTCTGGGACGACCCTTGAGAATCTTATTTAAACTTCAAATTGAAATCATTTCCCTTGTTTGTTGCTCTCACTCCTTGATTATTGAATTTGATTTTGTTGGATCGTTGTTGATTTTGATTTTCCTATCGAGATGAATTTTATGGCCTGAGTTACGATATTTTCTGATAACATATATTGACGGGAATAACAGGGATGGTAAAACGTCTACTTGATTATGGAACTTGTAGTTTATCGCAGCCATATTAACTGGCGTGGCGGAAACATAGAGACCTGACTTCGGATGTACGTATCTTACTTATGAGATTTGGAATTTCTCGCAGCTATACTAGTCGGCATAGCAAGAATTTCGGACGACATAATTATAGAGGTGCATGCCCCAGTTATGGAATCTATCGTTTATCACAGCCTTGCTTACTGGCATGGCGAGGACTCTGAGTAACATAATTTTGGACAGACGCATATGATTATCAGACTGTATCTTGAGGAGGCTTTTAAACATATCATCTCTATCATACCCTTCTGTTATTATAAATTGATGTAGTTCTTTCTTAGTATGATGATTTGATGACTTGTGATTAGGCCCTCATCTTAGGGATGATAGTATAGCCTGGCTTTAAAATAGTGACTCTTGTAGCTGGTTCTCCTTTGTTTATATTTCCCAGTTTTCATATGGAATGATAGACTGCCTTGCAGCCTTGATGATTGATTTACTCTTTTTCTTTTAGTATGGCACCCATGACCCGAGCCCGTCGCCTAAGAGCAGCTGCAGCTACTGAGAGTATGCTTCCACCTCCTATTGTTCAGGAGGTAGTGATCCTTCTATCTGACCAGGGGGTGGTGGCACCTCCTGCCATTGAGGAGATGGTGGAAGCCTCGCCAGAGAGTCTTTCTTCGTCTCCTGTCGTTCAGGAGAGAGCTGCAGATTTGTCTGAGACCGAGAGCCTTTCCCCACCCCTTGAGATGGTACCCCATACTGTACTACCCGAAGGTTTATTACTTGACGCAGTCCAGGTGTTTGGATATTTTCAAGAAAGGATGTTGGAGTCGCAGAGAGTTCATGATGAGGCCATGAGGGAGCAATACCAGAGGTTGCTACGTCTGCGGAACTCTGTGCTTCCAGGAAGAGAGCCTAGCTCCAAGAGGGCGAGGAACAGTACCCAGTCCTACCAAGAGCTTGAGGAGTACCCATATATCCAGCCTATATCATCATACCCAGTCCAGTCTCCTGTCCAACAGATGCCAGCTGAGCAAGAGCCTATCTGTACCTACTGTAAGAAGTCTGGACACAAGTGGAACTTCTGTAGAAAGAGACTAGGATTGTGCATATTCTGTGGGTCAGCTGCACACTGGTTGCAGCACTGTCCTGATATACCTGCCCCAACCAGGGCCCTGCTTCCAGGAGCGAGTTCTAGTTCTCAGACCTAGCTGGAGGTGAGTTTTGACCTAACCTTAGTATTTCTTTTTGAGAATATTTGATGCATCCCTTGCTTGTATGTTTGATACCCTATGACCCTTTTGGTTAGCATGACTAGTATACTTAGATGAGACTCTCACTACCACTATATGTCATGACCCTGCATGCCATCCTTTTTAATCGTATGATTTTGGTAAGTTCTGAGACCATGATTGTTGGGGACGAGACTCTAGAAGAAGTATGACCATCTTAATTTTGAGGACGAAATTCTTCTAAGGAGGGTAGACTTGTAGCACCCACTTTTCTAAAATGAGGGTAATTTTGAACTTTTATAATTTTGATTAATCGATAATAAGATTTAACTCATGTTGTGATTTTTGGTAATTTTTTAATCATTTTAAAACTATTTAAAATGTTGAATTATGATTTTGAAGGTTAACTAGTTAATCCCTAGTTTTGCTAAGCTTAGAGACTAACCATGGGGACCTAACCATGTGATTAGAATGACTATTTACAACTTTTTAGGCTAAGGGTATTTTGGTCATTTTGTGACTTTTGAATTATTTAGGATTTTAATTAATTGGTGAATTTTAGATTATTTTAATAATATTTAAATTGATGTATTATGATTTTGGTCATTTTTTATATTTTAATATTTTGGAAAAATTTTATATTTTTAATATTTATTTATTGGATTTGTTTAGTCGGGTTTGAGTTTCGTCTCGTTCCGACTTGTATTTTGACCCGGGTAGCTTGAACTCTAGATGGGACCCAATATTAAGTTAAGCATGGCTCACAAGACCCAACATTAAGTTAGTTAATTAAACTAATTTTTATCATGTTAGAATGGTTAAGTTAGAGACTGAAAACTAGATCATTTTGACCCCAAACTTGAACCTAGTCTAGACTTAACCATATGAGACTAGAGAGGGGCAATTAGGACATTTCCCATTAGCCCTAATAGACTCTTTATGGCAGCCACCTTTAGGAGAAAATGATTCATTTCATTCATTACAATCTTGCCTCTTTTATTTTTTTTTTGTTCTTCCCTAATTTTAGAGAGCCTTCTCTTTGATTTGATCTCCAAATCAAATCATTCCTTCACCAAAACTTTTCTCAATCATTCCCATTCTCCAAGGGAAGGGTGCTACCAAGGATTGGAAGAGGAGTGCAAGGAGGAGTGTCCACTTTGAGAGATCTTCGTATCGGAGCCGTGTCCTAAAGGATTTCATTGGGATTCTACTCCCAATAGGTAAAACCCATCCTCTAAATCGATTTTCTTTGTATATAAATTAGTTTTGAATCCGTAGGATCCATCCTCATGCATGTGTCCCATTTAGATTCAAATTTGAGGGCATTTGGAGCTCTCTTGAGGATTTTAGGTTTGTGTCTTGTGTCCTACTTGATAGATCCCAAATTAGGACACCCCATGTGTATGTATGTATAATTATAGTTTAAATAGATATTTAAATTCAGTTATAATGGTTAGAGAGTGGATTGATCTTAGTTAGGATGGTTAGAATGAGTTTTATTTGGATACCTATGTTTGTATCCAAGTATCTTGGCAAATCCGTCATAATTTTTATCCACGTTTTTATTAATCAAAGCAACTTAGAAATGTCATAACTTTTAGCTTAGAACTCCGATTTATCTTCCGTTTTTTTAAAAGAACTGTATCGAAGTTATCTTTCCAAATATATATTTTAATAAGCCAAATTCTTTCTGTAACTTTCTGTAGAATTATTTGAGTGTCAGCTGTACGAAAGACGAACGTGTTACGGTATTTTTGCGATTCCGGGAGCTTTCGTACACGAAAATGTGATCTGTTTAAAGTTTCGGAAAGCAAACACAAAGGGCTACGACATACTTTAATCCTAGAATTTAGTGAATGCCCAATTGCTACAGTATTGGTTTTAAGTAGAAGAGTGACTATACGATATATGCATTTTGTGTAACCTATGAGCCTATGTAGTATGGATATTAAATGAATATATAGTATGTAATGCATGATATGTTAGATGAATGAAATGATATATATATGATATATTCTCTTTAAATTAATGTATATATATGGTTGAATGCAAGCATGTAGGAATGTAATTAATTTAATGCATATAAGCAATGCATGAATAAAAGAATGATATACAACGTATGCATGAAAGTATATAATGAATGCTAGATATGAATGCAAGATATATATGTAATGATAGATATGAATGCATAATGTATAAATATTATAATACAATATATAATGATAACATGTATGGTAATGTAGAGTATATGATGCAAGAATGAATGAATGGAGGAAATACATGTATATAGGTAATATAGAATGTAATATATGAATGCAAGCATGCAAGATAATGTAATATATGAAAGGAATGAATGATAATATATAACATGATATGTAAGGTAATACAAGGTATGAAATATATGATGTGTGCATGTTTGTATGTCTCTATGTTAATGTATAAATGATATGAATATACAATATATGCAAATGTATAAAATATGTAGGTAATGCATAGATGCATGAATGAAATAAAGGTTTGCAATATGTTAATATAAATACAAGTATCTAATATGCATGAATGTAAGTATAATATAATACAAGTATACATGTATATATCATGTAAATGTAATATACATGATATATATGTATGCATGTATACAAGGTAAGTAGGTATGTATGTATTTCTATATACTGAGTTAACCTATAACCTTTTACACACATGCATTCATACACCCTTTGACATCATGTATTCCATGTCATATACACCTACCTATCACTAAATTTTAGAACATTAACACATATACTTTCACACACATGCCAAACACACACATACTCACTTACTCTTTTACCTCTCTTTCTCTCTCTCTCTCTCTCTCTCTCTCTCTCTCTCTCTCTCTCTCTATATATATATATATATATATATATATATATATATATATATATGTATGTATGTGCCTATATATATAGCTTTCCTATATATATATCTATGTATATGAATATGTGAATAGTGATGCATATATATATATATATAAAATATATATATATATATATATATATATATATATATATATATATATATATATATATATATGTGTGGGATGTACATATAGGTAGCCTAAATGTTATGAGTGTACTACAATATATTAGATATATATATTGTTATCTATATATGTGTTTGTGGTTTGGCTTAGGCATGATATAGCCTATAGCCTAGGGCTCTTAGCCTACGGTGTGTCTGTTTGCCTAGTGAGAGTTTAGTTAGACTAGTTTAGTCTTGATTAGGCCTAGAATAGACTAGTTAGACTAGTATAGACTTGTTTGGTTTAGGTTTGACCTAGTTAACCTAGTTTGACTAGACTAGTTGACTAGAGTTGACCAAAGGTTGACTTTAGCCTAGATTGACCCCAAACTTCATGTAGATGCATTGTAGCAGTCTATTTCCTTATTTTAGACTTTTTGTGACTTGTGCTGTTCTAATAGGAGCCAGATACCACTCCTCGGATAGTACTTTCATCTTGGACATTCAGATAGCAGGCGAGTACATTCTCTGATAGTTTTTCCATTTACTTGTCGTTTACTATATTTCAGTTGTAGCTAGTTCTATCTAATTCTCTGTTTCAAACACGATTTGATATTACTGGATCCATTTCATGCGACACTCACTTATCTAAGTCTGGCCTCTATTTCTGGAACCACCTTCTGGAACCACCCTGGAATCATTACTGGAACCATTCGTGTACTGGCTGGACTTATACCTATTTTTGTGTCGGATTATGGATTCACTTGTACTTGCTGGGCGGGGAAATATTGGAATAGGCATGTGAACATACCCAAATACTGGAACCACTCCCTTGGAATTATACTGGAACGATAGCCATCCCACACTTGGCCGAGTGTGCGGTGTGCCGTATTACCTACAGCCGTTCACATGTCGATCCCGATATTTTAAAACACATTGTTAGAGTATAGGCTGGACTCACCCTGGAATCATTGATCACTATGACTGGAATCATCTTATACTGGACTTATCTTGTACTGGAATCACCTGGTATCAGATTCATGTTGTCTGGATTTACTTGGGTTTTGCACTTGTTTACATTTACTACCTGGACTTATTATGTTACCTTAGTTCAGCTAGATTTATTTTACAGTCTTCATTGCCATCATTCTTCTCTTATTTTAGTTACTTTACTTTCCTTGTATCTTACTACTTCTCTATACTATCACCTAAATATAAACTGCCATATTCATCAATAAAACTGCTTATAACTGCTTTATAATTCTCTGTCATTACTTGGGTTTTCTTGATGAGATGTACTCGTTCCCGTCCTGATTGGACCTGTTGAAAATTTTACAGAGGACGAGGAGGAGGCATGCCTAGATACTTTCTATGGGACAGCCTTAGAGGATACTTGCGATCCGGACTTCCAGTCGGATCCCTTAGCTGCAGAGACTGTTGCTCTATAGATTTCTTTATCATATTTCATAGTACTGGAGTTTGAGTTGTATATTTGGATCTGTATTATTTCTGGATGTTAGTGGAGTTTATCTAGACACTTAGCTTTCTCTCTATTGTATTTTCTATGGATTTGGATCTTGCATCTTTTATATCATTCTATCTTTATCCTGTTCTACCTTAGATGTGATTGAAATATATTCTGTTATGTCACCCCATTCGGAGAGTATAACTGTTTATTACCTTAAACTGTTAGATGTTGTGACCTAGGACAGCGTTCTACCGTCGACACTGCGGCGTAGGCTGGACGTACCCACGTCTCGTGCCCTTACTCTAGGGTGCGGGTCGTGACAGTACTTCCCAAGTGAAGGAATCCAAAATTAGTAGACTAACACAGGAATATAAATCTTTCAAGATGAAACCCGGTGAGTCAATTACACAGATGTTCACACGTTTTCTTGATATAACTAATCCTTTACAATCTCTTGGTAAGGATTACAGCAATCATGAGAAGATCAGAAAAGTACTGCAGGCTCTAACCAAGAACTGGAATTCAAAAGCTACAGCAATCATTGAAGGAAACGATCTCACCACTATGTCCATGGAAACACTGATGGGCAAGCTCATGACCCATGAGCTTGATCTGCAAGAGTTTGAAGAAGCAACTCCAAAAGAAAAATCTATTGCCTTCAAAGCTCAAGCAAGAAAATCAACATGCAATGATTCTGATGAAGAATCATCAAGTGGTGATAAACAAGCCCTACTTGTGAAGAACTTCAAGAAATTCTTAAAGTTTGAGAAATCAAACAGAAGGAAGAGAGATATCCAAGAAAGCAATAAAGATGAAACCATTTGCTTTGGATGCAAGAAGACAGGGCACATGAAGAAGGACTGCCCAACTTCAAAGAAAAGCAGTCCGTATGACAGATAAAGATCAAGCAGAAAAGCAACAACCAGTCGAAAGTATGCCAACACAAGCATCTGGCATAAAAGTGATGCCAGTGATACAGAGGAAGAAGACAGACCCTGCGGAAATGCCAATGTTTGTCTTATGGCATTTGATAAGGCATCCTCAAACCCTCTATATGATGATTTTACTTTCGATGAATTAGAAAATGCCTTTAGCGTATTACTTGAAGATCACAGAACTGTGCTTGACAAGTATAAGCAATCTCGAAAAGAGATTAAGACATACACAACCGAGATAGCTAGACTGTCCAATCTTATTAAAGATATTAAAGAGACGTCTACTACCGGTAACACAAAAGAGATAGCCAAACTCAAGGTAGACTATCATGAGGCTATCCTCAAGATTGAAAAGAAAGAAAGAGATTATGTCAAGATGCAAGAATTATATGACAGAGAGAAAAAGAAGCACTTAGTCACAGAACAAAGACTCTCAGATATGACTGCTAGATATGAAGAGTCTGTTGCGATTTCTAAAAAGTTAGAAATCAAGTTAGGCAAATAGGCAATACCTGTGACAAAGCCTAAGTTTAGTCCTAATGCTAAGCATACACCTAAGAGGACTAAAAATAAGAAAGCACAGAAGAAACACGACTATCATCATGCTTTCACTTATAGGTTCTCTAAGAAACCAAACAAGCATATGAACACAGTTTTAACCACTACTGGTTCTAAACTAACTTGCACTTATTGTGGTACACACGGACACATATCACAGTATTGCTTGGCAAGGAAACTTGTTGACAATCACACTTTATTCTGGAGACCTAAAACTAATCATAATGGACCCTTCAGTAAATGGGTACCAAAGGATTCAACTACTTGTTTTGTTGGTGGACCCTCAACCCTCTCATGCTAAAAGTAAATGGATCATCGATAGCGGATGTTCGCGGCACATGACTGGTGATGTATCTTTGTTTGCCACGCTATCGATGAAGAAAGAAGGAAATAATTTGAGAGGTGATATTATTGGTAATGGTACTGTCGGTATTTCTCCTTATCCAGTAATAAAGGATGTTTGTCTAGTAACAGAATTGAAACATAACCTACTAAGCATAAGTCATTTGGCTGATAATGGTTATGGTATCAATTTTGTGAAAGACAAATGTACTATATATGATATGTCATCTGGTGATCCCGTATATAAAGGGATTAGATAAGACAATATTTATGTTTTCTTTTTGGAGATTACTAATAATGCAGGTAGATGCCTAGTAGCTAATCTAGATGAAAGCTGGCTATGACACATGAGACTAGGACATACAAATATAGACACTATCTCACGACTCAGTACTAAGAAGTTGGTAAAAGGACCCCGAGATTCCATTCAAGAGAGAGATGGTATGTGCTGACTGTGAAAAGAACAAAGCACATAGGTCTACATTTAAATCCATCAACGATGTCAGTACTTCTAGACCTTTGCAGTTGATTCATATGGATTTATTTGGTCCTAGTAGAGTCGTTAGTCTTGGCGGTAAGCTCTACGCTTTTGTTATTGTTGATGATTTCTCTCGTTTTACTTGGGTTTACTTTTTATCAAACAAAAGTGATGCTATTTTTGAATTTCAGATATTTTGCAAAAAGGTACAAAACGAAAAATGCTTCATGATTACTCGTATCCGAAGTGATCATGGTGGCGAATTCGTAAATTCTGATTTTAAAAAGTTTTATGATGATAGTGGATATTACCACGAATTTTCTTGTCCTAGAACTCCCCAACAGAATGGTGTTGTGGAGCGGAAGAATCGTACTCTAAGCGAAATGGCTAGAGTCATGCTGAATCAGCATAATCTTCCTAAGTATTTTTGGGCAGAAGCTGTTAGTACAGTATGTCATGTTTTGAATAGGGTGTTAATTCGACCTATCTCGAAGAAAACATCATATGAACTTTGGTTTGGAAGGATTCCAAATATTTCTTATTTAAAAGTTTTTGGATGTCGCTGTTTTATCCTGAACACCAAGGATAACTTGAAGAAGTTTGACTCTAAAGCAGATGAAGGAATATTTCTCGGATATGCTGCTAAGAGTAAGGGATATAGGATTTTTAATAAAAGATCTATGATTGTTGAAGAATCAATTAATGTTACTTTTGATGAGCTAAATAGTCACAGATCTAGCGACAGTGATGATAAAGATGCACATTCAAAAACTGAGAAGAGTCCTGTGGAAGATCTGACTCAAAAGGTTGATTCATTAAAGTTCTTACCAGATCATCCAGAGATACTCATTATAGGTGATGTGTCAAAAGGTGTAAGTACACGCTCCTCTCTTAAGGATTCTGAAATAGCAGCAAATGTAGCATTTTTTTCTCAAATAGAACCTAAGAATATAGATGATGCATTTTCTGATGAGTTTTGGATTGATGCCATGCAAGAGGAACTAAATCAATTTGAGAGAAACCAAGTTTGGGAACTTGTTCCTAAACCTATTGTTCAATCAATAATTGGTACCAAATGGGTGTTCCGAAATAAACTCAGTGAAGATGGACAAGTTCTACGCAACAAAGCACATCTAGTAGCACAAGGTTATAATCAAGAAGAAGGGATTGATTATGACGAGACTTATGCTCCTGTTGCTAGACTAGAAGCCATCCCCATGTTTTGTGTATTTGCATATTTTAATGATTTTAAATTATTTCAAATGGACGTAAAAAGTGCATTTTTGAACAGATTTTTAAAAGAGGAAGTTTTTGTGAAACAACCCCCTGGTTTTGAAGATTTTCAAAAACCTGATCACGTCTTCAAGCTTAAGAAAGCACTCTATGGACTCAAACAAGCACCTCGTGCTTGGTATGAACGCCTAAGTGCCTTCTTACTTGATAATGGTTTTTCAAAGGGAAAAGTTGATACTACTTTGTTTATCAAATCTTTAAATGATGACATTCTCCTTGTGCAAATTTATGTAGATGACATTATATTCGATTCTACTAATGAAAAACTTTGTCAAGATTTTGCTAAGTGTATGCAGAGTGAATTTGAGATGAGTATGATAGGAGAGCTAAACTTCTTCCTAGGACTTCAGATCAAACAGCATTCAAAGGGAACATTCATCAACCAAGCTAAGTACACGAAGGACATACTGAAAAAGTACGACTTCGAAAACGCAAAGCCAATCGGGACTCCAATGGCTACATCCACAAAGCTTGATTCTGATGAAAGTGGCAAACCTGTCGACCATCGTAAGTATCGAGGTATGATTGGTAGTTTATTATACTTAACTGCTAGTCGTCCTGATATTATGTTCAGTGTTTGCATATGTGCACATTATCAGACAAATCCTAAGGAATCACATTTAAGTGCCGTTAAGCGTATCTTTCGATACCTTAAAGGAACTTCTACAGTCGGCTTATGGTATCCTAAAACCAAATCCTTTGACCTGATAGGTTACTCGGATACAGATTTTGCAGGATGCAAAGTGGACCATAAAAGTACCAGCGGTACGTGTCATTTCCTAGGAAAGGCCTTAGTCTCTTGGTTTAGCAAGAAGCAAAATTTCGTAGCATTATCAACTACTGAGGCTGAGTATGTCGCCGCAGGTCGTTGCTGTGCTCAGATTTTATGGATGAAGCAAACCTTAGAAGACTATAATCTGCACTACACTAAGATTCCTATTTATTGCGACAACACTAGCACCATTAATCTGACTAAGAACCCTATTTATCACTCACGCACAAAACATATTGAGATACGTCATCACTTTTTACGTGATCATCAACAACACGGGGATATCTGCTTTGAGTTCATTGACACAGATCATCAACTAGCAAACATTTTCACAAAACCATTGGCTGAAGATCGGTTTAACATAATGAGGCGAGAGCTCGGTATACTTGAATTTTCAGATTCATATTGTAGTATGGCAATTAAATTTGATTTTATGACTTGAAACTTTGAAATTTATTTAACGGAAATTATTTTGGAGTAGAAGCCTAAAAAGGGTCTGTCTGTCACCACGATTATGATCGAAGCGAAGCGGTATTTAAGAGTTCCCCGGTGAACCTCCGTTAGCTGGGACAATACCCCTACAGCTAAACCTAAAATAATGCACGTTATTAAACATAGGAGTCAAAAAGTCATAAAGTTAAAATTCAAATACCAAAACTGCATTTATTGTCTCGGAAATGCAAGTAGCCGAACTCAGACCGAACTCTGACCGAGTTCGGGCCGATTTCGGTTGGCGCTGTATTTACTTCCAGAACTGAACAGCCAGCCCTAACCCATATTTAAACCCCACTTCTCCTCTTCTTTTTCACTTACCAAACCGAGAAATCATCTCCTTCCTCCCAAAAACACTTTCCTACTCCTTCTTTGCAAGTTTTCTAGGAGATCCTGTGGGCTACTCGATTTCGTTCTCTTCCTCCTTTTTTAAGGTACTTCACTTCCTTTTTCTTTTCTTCCATGGCTCCTAAACGTCAGACGGGATCAATTGATTCTTCCCAAGCTGGATCCTCTTCATCTGACTATACTCCAGGTAATCTATTTAGTCTGGCCAGACCAGTAGGATCAGAGGATTTTGATTCCACTTTATTTTCTGATAAAGAATTCTCTGACCTATGGTTTGATTCTTTCTTCGATCGAAAAATTTGTTATGGAGCTTTTGTTAACTTTATAATTTTTTCTGAGTATGCTCCTACCTTTGACCATCTAGGCTACCAAGATTTTTTTGAAGTAGCTGAAAACATCTTTGACAATGCAGTCCGTATGTTTTACTGCAACCTGCAAGTAAAACCTAACGGCAACTTCTATTCTTGCGTTGCTGGACAAGAATTGGAATTTAGTGCCACTGATATCAGTGAATACTTTCATGTTCCTGATGTGGGTGAAGCTCTGGTGGATATTCATCATGTCCAATTTCCAGAGTATGTCACCCTTACCTCCTTCAAGGAATTGATTTGTAATCCAAACCCCATTCCTCGAAGAGTATTTTCAAAACATCTAAACCAAAATTTTTATGAACTTCATCGTTTCATTTTCTTTGTACTCCTTCCTAAGAAAGGATCTACTGACGAGATTACTTTCGTAGAGCTCTCTGCTATGTACCATATTCATTTTGGTATTCCTTTCTCTATCCCCAAGACTATGATGGCCTGGATGCTGAACTGCAGAAATACAGGACACAACCTGGTGTATCCTATGCAACTGGCCTCTATCTTTCGCAGGTTTGATATTGATCCTCAAACCTGTGCCTACTCCTCCACTCCCATCGAGCTCACCAGATCTCGTAGATATCCTGCTCCACCTCTGCCTCCTAGAGCTCAGCCTGCTCCAGATGTCGGTGCTTAGGCTCCTGATGCTGCTCCTACTCCAGCTCCAGCTCCTGCTCCGGGATTCGATCCAGGATTCTATCAGAGATTTGACGACTTTGTTGCTCTTTCTGCACAACGTCATCAAAGCTATCTTGACTCGGAGTTTCGCCACATCTATCAGGCTCAGGTGTTGCGAAACGGGATTGCGGATCTTCACTGGAGACTTTCTCATGATCCAGTTCATCCAGTCACTATTCTTCCACACCCAGGCTTCAATGGTCCTAGGTTCGGAGAGGAGGCATCTTTTCATTACTTCGATCCTACTGCAGCTTATTTTCCTCCTGATGCTCCTGGCGGTGATGATCCCACTATGGGATGCAGACTCAGCTGATGGCTAGTGGATAGGATGTTAGTAGATGATCTTTTGCTATGATGTAGTTCTTTTTATTTTGTTATGTTTAAACTTCTTAGTTAGACATATTTAGTACTTCATGATTGTATCTTTGTACTTTTAGTGAGATATTTCAGTACTTTATTTTAGCACTTTATTTCCATACTAGTTCTCTATTTTTGCTGTGTTTATAGATATCTTCTGCTTTACTTTGTCTGTTTTTGGTTTAAATTGTTGGCTTCACACATTACGGGAGAGCCAAAGCCATTTTTATATTGACAAAGGGGGAGAAAGAGCCATACCAAATAGCACAAGAATAGCACAAGCATACTTTCAAATCAATCTATCCAAAACAAAACAAAACAAAACAAAACCAACCATCTCAGGTATTTTGTTTGTTCTATTTTTTTAAAGATATATTTGATATAGACTCAAGTTTGTCAATTATCAAAATGGAGGAGATTGTTGGCTCATTCCATGGTCATACCCGATTTTGATAATCGATATGCACTTAAGTCAATACACAAAATATACAAACTGCTGCTAATCATTTCAGGGTATATGAAATAAATATCAATGGGCGTTGTACTGCATCAACAAAGCATAGATATCATCAATCTGAAGATGAATTTCAATGGGATTTAGTTTGAGTCATTTTACAATTTATTCTATATTTTAACTTTAATGAGTCTAGGACTTAAAATTGTAAAATCTACTAGGTAATACTGGCTTAGGTTTATCCCAGTCCAAAATTTCTAAATAACCTACCTATTTCCATTTCATCTTTACAAATATTCCAAATTATTTTTATAAACAGTTTTTGAAAAATATTTCAAAATTTCCAATGATAGAACTCAAAATCGAGTTCGGCCCGAGTTCAGTCTGAACTCTGCCCGAGTTCGGTCAGTTTGAATTCAAATGTCAGTTGCCTCCAAATCTGCATGCAACGTCTATATGCAAAATATTTGCATCAGAACTCTGCCAGAACTCTACCCGAGTTCGGTCCCAAAAAACACCTATAAATAGAAGAGAGTTTTTTATTTCAAATCACTCATTCATT
The DNA here is from genome assembly GCA_029216955.1 of Iris pallida. Classification (NCBI taxonomy): domain Eukaryota; kingdom Viridiplantae; phylum Streptophyta; class Magnoliopsida; order Asparagales; family Iridaceae; genus Iris; species Iris pallida. The sequence continues at coordinate 10,750,590 of JANAVB010035019.1, forward strand.
TCTTCATCTTCTCTTCTCTTCTTCAATAAGTGTTTTCAAACATTTTAAAGCTTTCAAATCACACCTATACTTCTCTTAGCCAAAAGCCAGTAATATCTACGTTGATTTAGAGTCTTTTGGTGTCCAAGAGTTGTAAAAAGGTCGTTCCAAGTACAACAACTATCTTTGTTGTGAAGCCGGTCGTGCGCGCTCGTTATCAAGCACGGTGTTGTGAAGTTGGTCATGCACTTGTCACCAAGTACAGTGTTGTAAGAGACTGCAAGCTCTCATTTAGCTTGTGCCATAGTGGATTAACATCGAACAAGAGTACTCGAGACTGGATTAGTCCTTTCAGAGGGATACCAGTATACATCGTTGTGTCACTGAGTTTGATCTCTCTATCTCTTGCTGTATTTATTTACTGTCTCTTATTTACTGCCATAGTTATAGCTTTATTTTTTAATTGGTGATTATTTTGCGCTGCACACACACACACACTCTATTCACCCCCTCTAGAGGTGCTCAACGGTCCTACAGAAACTAAGATAGGGGCTTGATAGTGAGTTTACCATGGTAAGGTAATAGGGTAAGTTAAAGTAATTGCCTAGAAGCTAAGGTATGAGTCTAAGGTGTTAGGATATGGTTAGAAATTGATTGTCTTGGTTGGTAATGGTTAGGATTAGTGCTCTTAGACTAGTTTTGACCTCGGTTGACCGTTTTGACCAAAAGTTAACGAAAGTCAATTGAAAGTCAAACTTAGCCTAAAAGTGACTAAAATTGACCCGAAACCAAACCAGAGTTGACCAGTTGACTGAAAGTCAACAGTTGGTCAACATTACCCGATGGACCCGACCCAACCCGAGTTTAACCCGATCCTCCGGGCTTGGTCTTGGGCTTCATATGTTGAACCCGAGGACGGGCCGGGCTTGGGCTCGGGTTAGGCTTATGATTCATCTGGTTGGGCTCGGGTTGACCTCAAGCCCGACCCAACCCGCCCGAGTTGCACCCCTACACACGATTACCATGTCTCTCTACTGTAATATACACTAGAAAGTTCGGACACCGCAAATATCGGTGTTTGTTCCATGTCTATGTCTAGTGAAGGATAATTGCCTAGACTTAGTCAACTTCACCCAGTTTGACTAGTTTGTCCAAGATATTGACTAAGTCAACTCAACTTCACCCAGTTTGACTAGTTACTGCGCTGAACATGTGTCTCTATCTTTGCAAAATTATTTTCAAATGGATATGAATTACTACTTGCAGAATCGTTCATGGATGTACAATCATCGTCCTGATGATATGTGTGGTGTGCAGGATGAATACATAGCGGGAGTCGAGCAGTTCCTGCAGTTTGCTAAGGCGTTCCCTTAGTACATGGACGGTACCAAAATTAAGTGTCCGTGTGTGAAATGTCATAACGTAAAATATTATCAAGAAGTGGAAGTGACATATCATTTGTACTCGAGGGGTTTTACGCCTAATTACTATCAGTGGACCGCACACGAAGAACTTGTGTCTTTAGCATCAGAGCCGGAGCCTTATGTTGAGCCGTATATGCATACGGGATCTAATTTTGTTTCAGATAATCATGCATACGATGACGGGTGCGTGAACATGGTTTTCGACGCTGCGGGGTCTAGTTTCGTTCATGATGCAGCTGAGGAGGCACCGAATGTCGATGCTACAAAGTTCATAGAGTTGCTGGAGAATGCAAGGACTCCATTGTATCCTGGTTGTGAGGATCATTCACCGTTGGAGGTGGTTACAAGACTGTTGAGCATTAAGTCAGATTTTAATATGTCGGAAGAATGCTACAACCGAGTGTTGGAGTTGATTATAGGGATCTTGCCGGCGGGTGCTAAGTTACCTAAAGACTTCTATCGGTCTAAGAGGATGGTGAGATCGCTCTTGATGGGATACGATAAAATTGATAATTGTCGCAATGGGTGCATGCTGTACTACAAAGACGACAATGACGCAGATGTGTGCAGATTTTGTGGTGCTGATCGCTATAAGACAACTAGTATAGGAAGGTCTACCGGTGTAAGAAGACCGACCGATTCAATGCACTACTTGCCTTTAACGCCGCGGATGCAAAGAATATTTATGGTGAAAGAGACGGCCGAAAATATGAGTTGGCACATGCGAGAACAGATTGAAGGAGTGTTGGATCACACATCCGATGGAGAAGCGTGGAAGCACTTTGATCGAGTGTATCCTAATTTTGCTTCATATCCGCGTAATGTCAGGTTGGGGCTATCTTCTGACGGTTTTACTCCTTTTGGTCTTTCGGGATCCCAGTATTCGTGCTGGCCTGTGATTGTCACTCCGTATAACCTACCGTCTTGGATGTGGATGAAGACTCAGTACATATTTCTAACCGTTATAATTCCTGGTCCGAACAATCCCAAGAGGAACATTGATGTGTACTTACAGCCTTTGATAGATGAATGGGTTTAGGTCAACAACTTGTCCGATCAGAGACAACTTTGTAGATCTCGATTCTACCAAAAATAGCTATTTTTGTATCAGATCTTCGAACTACAAAGATGTTGATGCGGGCAACGATTTCTATGGCGTCCTACAGGAGATTATGGAGCTGACATATAGTTATGGAATAGAGCCTGCTAAGATTGTGTTATTCAGGTGTGATTGGTTCGATCCGATTGAAGGTCAAGGTTGGAAAGTTGACAAGTACGATCTTATGGATATAAACTATCGGCGTCGATATCAAGCCTATGAACCATTTGTCCTATCAAGTCAGGCTCAGCTCGTGTACTTCACAAGTTATCCTAAACGGGGAACAACAAGGTCGGACTGGTGGACAGTATGCAAGACCAAAGCTAGAAATACCTTTGAGGTTGACGATATAGCTTATCAAGAGGATAAACTACCTCTTGTAACAAATATTATAGAAGTGGACACGACGGAAGTTCCTCATTACACATCTAATTGTGTAGAAGAAGTAGAATTATCTGAAGAGGAAGATGCAGATGAAAGTGAAGATGTAGAGAAGGAAGAAGAAGAAAAAGAAGAAGAAGAAGATGAGCTAAACGAACTAGATGAATTTTCAGAAGAGGATTAAATTTGTACGTTTGTTTTATTATCATATTTGACACTTTAGTGACACTTTTGTGACTATGATATTTTTCAAAAACCTGTGATGTCTATCATATAAATACATATATTTGTTTTATTATCATATGTTATTATCAGGTATGACTAGACCCGGACGACGCGGAGGATATTATGTTAGGCAGTCCCGTGTGCGTCAGGCTGGAGATGCAGATTCCGTACCGTCATCCTCATCTCCGAGTATGCCAGTGTACCATTCTGTTTCCGGTCCATTACCGAAACAGGACAGTTCCAGCAGGTTGGCAACTCCTTCCTCGTCGTCCAGCATTCCTCCCACGTCCAGCATTCCTCCCGCATCCAGCATTCCTCCTGCCGACGGCTCCATGGGGAGAGCCGACGCCGAGCATATAGAGGACGGCGATCAGACTGATCCTGGTCAGACAGGAGGTGTGAGCGACCCTCCATGCGCTCCACCGGACGAGACGCATATGGAGATTTGGACGGACGGGCCTACGAAGTAAGTTAATTAGTTAATATATATTCTCAAATGATTATATGTACATATATATTCATGAAATTTATTATTGTATAGATATCGGCCTCCTGCAGTACAGAGACAGCTGGGGTTATTTCTGAGGCAGAACTATGGTGGGCCTTGGATTAACTACTCAGATGCTTCCGCAGATAGGAAGGCCTTTTGGTTGGCCCACTTCAAGGTAAAAAATTTGTTTATTTTTAAATTTTAATAATCATTTGTGTATATTATACAACTCTTTCTATTTTACTTCTTGTAGAGGACCTATTTCTATCCACCACATCGGGCAGCGAAAATCGAGGTCCAATTTTCTGCCGTTGCAGGCAAGCTCATCCGTGATGCGATCCACGACCAGAAGTCTCGTGATCGCTCCGGAAAGCCGATCCATGTTGGATCACGCCAAAGCAGTGGACTACAATGAAGGCTATATTCGGCGAGGCCAGGTACCAGGAGCGGTCTGACTAGGCCAAGGTGGCACGGTCGAGCGCCAGTAAGTGGTGTGGTGGCTCCATTCCTATGACGGAGCATTTTCGTCGTCTGGTACATTTCCTATGACGGATATTATTTTATATATAGTTGGATAGAATGTTTAATACTAATAACAGATAATGTATTTTAACAGGTAAAAAAGGGTGAGGACCCCAATATGGTGACCGTCTTCCTGGTCACCCATCGGAGGGATGGAGAGTTTATTGACGAGAGGGCGATGCAGGCATATGTACGTTCTATTCTTTATATTAATTTATTATAATTTAGAAAACAAAAAAATAGATATCAATATAGACTTTAGCAAACACTTAGACGTTAGCAAAGAGAGGGACTGGTACTTCCTTCCAGCCGCCTACAGCTCCATCGCCAGACGACATCTGGATGACCGCTGTTGGTGGTCTTCAGAAGGGTACGTACTACGGTACGGGATCCTACGACGCCTATTTGGCTTTAGAGTCATCCCGGGCCCCCTCTGTTAGTGCACAGTCTCCAACTTTACAGGCATCATCACGAGCTCAGGATATTGGTCGTCAGATCGACGAGCTGCGACGCGAGTTGCAGCAGCAGATTTCTTATCACCATACCGCAGAATGACGATCCGATGATCATCGGACGATTTGATGCGGTCGAGTGCAGTATACAGGAGCTAATGAGTCTGCAGTAGTCTACAGCTGCCAGCTTGTACACGCTCACCGAGTCTAAGGAGCGCACAGAGCGTAGACAGGTCAAGCTGGAGGGATCGTAGAGGACCATGTATGCCTCACTCACTCAGATACATACTTCGATTGAGGAGAGTTCTCAGAGGATGGTGAGTACCCTTGCTGCGCATGCTGAGCGACTGCGAGAGCTGGAGCAGATACGTCCTCTCGGTCCATCGATAGCACCGACTCCAGACGTTGCACTGCCTCCTACTGCCCCTATGGTGCAGCTCACACAAGAGCAGTATGAGTACATGCTATCTCAGATGCGCAGCAGGGGTCCTCAATGATCCAGTAGATTTTTTTATCATCTTTGTATGTATTGGCCCTGTGGGCCCATTGATTATTGGTACACTGATTTTCATTCTTATTTGACTCTGTTGGACATGTATGTTTGTTTTACATGTATGTTTGTGATATTTACTTTGTTGGTATTTTCATTGAGTATATGTATGATATTTAGTTGTAGACTGTTATGATGGGAGACCGTTATGATGGTAGACTGTTATTCATCTATTAGTTGTAGACTGTTATGATGGAAGACTGTTAATTATGATGATATCTGCGATAGGGATGACAAATATACCTACGCTGGGTTATAAGCGATGATCTGATATACAAAGGAGGTGCTGCCCAAATTTTAAAAAAATATAATGTGTATTTTTGTGATGATGTGTGTCTGCATTTTCAGTGTATGTGAAATGCAGTATTCGGAACCATCGATAGTTTCGATTACTGTTGTATGCTTTATCTTGGACAGAAAGAGCAACAGTTCATGGTGTACTTTTGAGAGCTTCATTTTTACATCCTTCACTTTCTCGGGACGTCGTTAAGGATCCCGAGAAGGTGAAGGACATGAAGAGGAAGCTTTGAGAAGTGCACCCTGAACTGTTGCTCTTTCTATCCAAGATAAAACATATAACAGTAAGCAAAACTGTCGATGGTTCGAACACTGCACTTCACACACACTATAAATACAGACACACAGCATAACAAAAATACACATTATATTTTTTAATTTTTTTATAATATCTGTGACGTATAGCGACGATCTGCGACGTATAGCGACGTATCCTGACGTCGCTAATTAGCACCATTACGTCGCGATCCGTCACAATCTGTCGCTTAGAAGCTGACGTGGCAGAGAGTTGACGTCGCTAATTTGGTCGTTGTACGTCGCTACACTGCTGACGTGGCAGGCATGCCATGTCATCACATAAAAAGAAATAACGTCGCTAAGTAGTCGTACTACGTCGCTAATTTGGCGACGTACAATTTCGTCGCCCTCCGTCGCTAATTTTGCGACGATCCAGCGACATTGTGGTGACGTCGCAAACAGCGACGGAGGGCGACGAATTTGTCATCTACGACTAGCTTTTCCGCGACCTTCATGTTTCGTCGCTAAAGTCGTCGCTAATTACGATTAGCGACGTATTTTTCTTAATTAGCGACGTATCCTGACGTCGCTAATTTGCCTTATTTTAGTAGTGCATGATCTGGAGAGCGCAGCGCTTAAAGCTTCCAACGGATGACGCTCTCACCACCATAGGGTTCAGCCTAGCATCAGCTTGTCACTGTTGCATGGAACGTAGTTTTGAAAATGCAAAACACATCCTTAAATCTGGGGACCTAGCTACGCTCCTGTGGAACACCTTCTCTCACAAATGCAACCAGAGTCGGGCGGGTGTGGGCTTCAACGATCTCATGTCGTCTTGGAGCTTGGCCTCTCATGGACACCAGATCGTCGCAGCCGCCATCATTTGGGTGATTTGGAAGAACCGTAACAAATTCAGATATGAAGGCCACCAATATTCTCCAAATCAACTGATCAAAGAGGTGCACAGGCAGATTAGCAAAATCAACAAACACTGCAAACACACCCGGCCAGAATTCTGGCATACAGTCCTGAATTAGTCCATCAGCATAGATTTTGGTTGGGCGAGAGGCGGTTGAGTCTTCATCCCCAGTTCTTTACTTTTTCCTTTATGGCCATTATTTTGGCTCATAGCATTGTAAAGGTTTCATCATTTTGCACCTTTATATGAATAGATTCCCCGGTTCTAGAAATATATATATATATATATATATATATATATATATATATATATATATATATATATATATATATATATATATATATAGATCTAATAAATTTCACTGACACCCATTTAAAAGAGACATTTTGAAGGAATTGACATATTACTTAAATCGAAAAGCTCATGCTACTTGCTAAGTCTTCTAAGTTATTACTACGAAATTCGAAGAGTTGAATCCATAACCTATATAATTAAAAATAGCAGAGTAAAACCAACTCATGAACATCATCCACTCCAAGTGTCTTTTAGTTTTTCTAATTATAATTTATAAATAATAAATACATACAACGCACGTGCATACACAAACACGCAATTTCAGCCGCACGTCAATAGAAATTAATGGTTTAGATTTAAAAATCATGCATGCATTGATTTAGATAATTAATAGGTTGCATATAAATCAATGAGCTCGCGATCTGACCGAGACCCAATCTGAACCTAATCCGATCTGACTCAAATCGGATTCTAAACTTGATTTCGAATTTTAGTCTTGCATGGACCAATCCGCTTGTCTAAGATCTGACTGGACTGTACAGACCAGCCCGACTCAATTCACACCTCTAGTTTAAGGTGTTGGGTGGGCCGCTCTGGGCCCGGGCCGGGCCGGGCTCAGACCGTGAGCGATAGCGGGCCGGTCTGGGCTAACCCGGAGGGGGGATGGCTGGACCCAGCCCGGACCCGAGGCCCGTTCGGTCGGGTCGGGCTGGGCCTTGACCGTGCCGGTTCAGCGGTGGACCGGTCGGCCCGGTTCATGTTAGGAAAACCCAAAAAAAATGATTTGCTTTCTAAAAAAAAAAATTTTGAATGACCAAATAAAATTTGAATGACCAAGTAAAATAAAACATAAACTACGATAAATAACTAATACATAAACTGCTATTAATGACTAATACAACATTACAAAGACTCATACAAGATTACCAGTACATAAACTGTGATTAATGACTGATACAAGATTTCTAGTACATAAACAGAGATGAATGACTAATACATGATTTCTAGATACTGATACATGATTTTAAATGTCGTCGTAGCTTTTCTATGCCATGACTATGGTCCCATTTTATTCGTTTCCTACAATGCAAATATTCAACACGAACTTTAGTGGTGTATCTTCTTTTGGTACCGCCACTTGCACAACGCTCATCGTAAACTCCGCTAAAATGATGCCAAATTTCTGAATCATCTAGCGATACCAATTGAGGTTGCGGTGCAAGTTGCGGTTGCTGATCTTGCGGTTGCTGCGGTAGTTGATCATTATCCATGATATAAATCGTCTCTTCACATGAGTTTGCTTGTAAAAATTGTAAGAGAAAAAAATTGTGGTGTGATTAAGTTTGAAAACTTATGGCCTATTTATAGGTTTTTTTGGTGCAAAATGACCTATTTTACCCCCAAAAAGAGTTGTTGTAAGGTATTTTTGGCCATTTCCAGAAAAATGACCAAAATACCCTTCCAACGGTCTAAAACAAACAAGTAAAATGGGATAAAAATGGTCATTTGGCATCCCAACATTTAAAAAACAAAAATCAAAATCAAAAAATCGTCCGAACCGGGCCGGTCCGGGTCGGGCTTGGGGGGTTTGCCCGGCCCGGACCCGCGCTCAAACCGGGCCGGACCGATCCGAACTAGTGGGTCTGGGAGAGAGGACTAGCACGCACGTATATTAGGACGGTTCAGGGCTGGTCTGGGTCGTTGACTAGGCTCGGGCCGGCCCGGACCGAATTTGGCAGAGCCGGGCTCGAGCCGGGGACCGGGCCGCCCGGCCCACACAACACGTTGACCTCTAGTATCCATGCAACATGAACAGCTGGCAGTGTTTGGTGGGGCCATTTCCGAATTTGAATATAAATCCCAGTTTTAGTATGGAAAATGCTAAGTTTACTACCAAATTTTTACAACCTACTTACAACTACTCTCTCACACCCCTTACACATGGGTCCCACCGGGTCCCACCACCACTCTCACCCCCCCTGCTACATGGGCTCCACCCGGTCCCACCATTTTTTTCCCTCCTCCAATCGAAGTCCGACACGTGTCCGGTTGTAGGAAAGTTGTAAATTTTGGTTGTAGGCATAGCAAAGCTCTTTTAGTATTGGTGGGGTACTACTACGAATTTGATAATAATTCAGTTTTGATCCGGCCAAAATATTTTGAGAACAGTGCAACAAGTTGTAGCAAACATGTGTTTGGGAACATTTTTTAGGAGGGGAAGAAAAATTCGAAGGAAAAGAAAATGGAGAAGAGTAAAATTAAGGTAAAATTAATTTTTCCTTCACTTGTTTGGATGACCAAAAGTGGAGGAAAAAAAATTTAAAAATAATTTTTTATTTGTTTGTGGAAATAGATATAATTCCTATTTAATCCTTGATTTTTTTTTCAAGTCATAAATAAAACTAACTTTTTTGAAGAATAGATGGATCATTTCTTCCACAATCCTCTCAACTCTCTTCATTTTCCTCCAACTTTTGAAAGAAAATTTTTTGAGTTGAACCCGCATAAATTTTCTTCCCAAAATCCTCTCCCTCTTCTTCCCTCCTCCCCCTTCCCAAACACCAATATTTTTAATTTTTCACTCATTTTTTTCTCAACATTTTTTTTTCCTCTATTTTTTTCCTCTTCCCAAACAATACCTTACTCGCATGCACTCAACTCACTTATCATAATCCATTATCATAATCCATGACCATTGAGGAATTGACTAGGGAAACATAATAGTAAAGAATCAGTCTGTTGAAGACAATACACCTATCAACCAATACACCGTACTTGATTTGCCTAATCAAATATCTGTATATATTCTCCAACAGCCACCACATTAAATGGGAACCCTATCTACGAGTCTCCCAATTGGCAAAACCAATCCACACGCTGTCAGCAGAAGCAGTCTAGTCCTCAAACCAGACAAATTGACAAAGCAAACAACTAAACAAAGTCCAACAATTCAAAAGTAGCCACAATTTACGCTGCTACTGCTGCTGCTGCTGCTGCTGCTTTATTGCCATAGCTAAAGCTCCTCCCTCCTTCCCGCCCTCCTCCTTGAGAACCGAGAAAGCAAGAAACGCTCCAAAGCAGACGCCATCATCCACAACACGCTACTCCCCGTGACCCTCTCTTTGACTCCTTTTTCTCCTCTCATTTCAAAAACTTTTTAAAACTCTCACTCATTTCATTCATTCATTAAGAAAGAGCTACATAATTAGTAATTACTACATATACTAATTATGAATTAATTATCCAAAAAGTACAAACTAGTACTAGTACAACAACAACTAAGAAGTTGCTTAGTTTGTAGATGTTGTTGTTGTTGTTGGTTTCCTGACGAAGTATCTGTAGGCAGCCACCTTCCTCCTCCTGGACCCGGTGTTGTCTATGGACAGCACCATCTTCCCGGCCTCCTTCGAGGTGAACACGTTGTGTATCGGCTCCTCCGTGCTCGCCGCTGCGATCCTCCTCGTCTTCTCCACCGCGATCGTGTAGCTCCCCTCCGCGCTCGGCTCGAACTCCGCCCCGTACTCCAGCTCCCATCCCCCCACCACTATGTCCCACGTTATCGTCGCCCCGGCCTAAGAACAACAATCAACGAAATGAAACTGTCGGCATTACTAAAACTAATCAAAACCAATCAAGTATTTAGAAGCTTAATGTCTTCAAGTAATGTGTATACCAACCTCAATGCCATCAATCTCAAGATTCACCTTCTCACCCCCTTTGATGGTGAACTCCGATGCCGGCTTCGGTGGTCCGTTCTCCAGGTCCCCCGGCCTGCTCAGCCCTCCGTACTGGACAGGAACAAACTCCGGCCTAATGAACCTGCATCCATGTATGTATGTATAGTTGGTGATTCGTTTGCTAATTGTATATATATATATATATATATATATATATATATATATATATATATATATATATATATATATAACAATTAAACTCGCTCACTTGTAGAGAGTCTCGACCACGTTCCCTTCCTTTGCGATCACGAACTTGCTCTTGGTCCTCTCCGTCAGAAAGGGGCTGATCACGGAGTAGAGCATGCTGAAATACCACGGCACATTGATGAACACCTGCCAATATATAATAGCAATCAACAACCAACCATGCATACATGATGTAAAATTGATGATGCATGAAGAAATTAAACGTTGTTCTAAATAAAGTACCTTTCTGGCGACCATCTCCGGGTAGTTGTCCTGGAAGAGCGAGAGTATCTGGTTGGAGGCGACCCTGAGCTCCCGCTTGGGCATGTCCTTGAGGTCGGTGACCTGTATGATCGAGTTGACGCCGCCGGGCCTGAGCTGCAGCAGCTTCACGCCCCTCTCCATCACCTGCACTCTCCACCTGAGAAACTTGGCCAGCTTCTCGGGGTCTCCGAACACCCTCTCGTACATGTCCCTCTCCTTGAACACGCCGTACGCGTTGTAGCAGACCGGATGCCCGTCTCTGTCCCACCCGTGCATGTACGCCACAATCCCTTCCAGGTCCTTGAACCCGAGCTCCTCCTCGAGGATGCCGTCGGCCTTGAAGCTCTCGCGCCACTCGACGCACCGGAGGAGCATGGAGTGGGCCTGGGCGGGGTTGAAGTCGCGGGCGCGGAGGAACTTGAGGAGGACGACGTCGGTGCGCTCGTCGTCGGGGGAGTCGGTGAGGGGGATGGACCATAGCGAGAGGGGCTTGGAGTTGGAGGAAGAGGAGAGGAGACTTTTGAGGTCGTTGAGGGCTTTGGTTTCGCTGGGCTTGAGGTGGGTGGGGAAGTAGGAGTCCTCCTTGAAGGAGGAGGAGCGGGTGAGGGTGGTGGAGGCCGCCTCCATTAAGGAGCTCATCAAGCTCCTCTTGGTGGGGGTGGGGGTGGGGGTGGGGGTGGGCTTTGGCAGTGGTGATTGCTTCTCCATTGAGGATGAGAGTGAGCTTCCTCTTCTACTACTACAACTACTACGGCTGTTTTTTTGGAGAGTAGTAAGGAGTGGAGGGGGTCGTGGAGAGTTTAAATTATTGAAGAGGGAGATGAGAGAGGAGGGGTGACATTATGATGATGGCGTGGGGGAATGGTTTGAGTTTTTATTTTTTGAGCGGTTTGGAGAGAAGCATGGGTGATCCGTGCTGCCTCAATGGTCAGTTTTGGCAGAGGCCAACCGAGCTTTAAGGTACCGGTTATAGTGGTCTCCGTCTTGGACATGGTGTGTAACATGACTAAATCTAAAACAGATGTTACTTTGAATTTGTTTCCATTGTTGTTTAACACACCAGTTATATTAAAAGTACAGAAAATTGCAGTAAAAACATATAACTTAATTTTTATGTACATTTTTATTACATAAAAGATACATAATCTGAAATTTTTTTAAATTGGACATAAAATTGTCCTAATTTATGACGTAAGTTTGAGTGACGCCCTAAATTAGGACGTAAGTTTACTGATGTGGATAATATTTTTTTTAACTACTTAGCTTCTCTTAAAATAAATTTTCTGCTTAGTTTGGCTTAATCAGCATGCCAAATTTAGAAATTAGTAACTTACATTTTAGGGCGTAAGTTTGGTAATTTGCTAATATTTTTTTCTAAATATTTTTGTGGACTTAATGTGGTACTAATTTGATATCTATTTTATTTAAAAAAAATTAACCACTTAGCTTCTCTTAAAATAAATTTTCTGCTTAGTTTGGCTTAATCTGCATGCCAAATTTAGAAATTAGTAACTTACGCCCTATTTTAGGGCGTAAGTTTGGTAATTTGCTAATATTTTTTTCTAAATATTTTTGTAGACTTAATGTGGTACTAATTTGATATCTATTTAGGCTTAACCGACTGATTAGTAACTTACGCCCTATTTTTGGGCGTAAGTTTGATAATTTGTTAATATTTTTTTCAAATATTTTTGTACACTTAATTTGGTATTAATTTAATATTAAACCGGCTGATTAGTGACTTACGTCCTAAATATGGGCGTAAGTTTACAATGCTACAGAGATTGGAACACATGGTGTTATGTTGGTAGCTAACATTTAGTTGGTAGCTAAGCTAGTAGCTAACATATAGGAAGCTAGTAGCTACATATAGGAAGCTAGCAATAATACATGTCTACTTGTGCTTTTTTCACTTGACCGAACAGCAATAATCAATATCTACTTTCTAATTATGTTAGCCTAATCATGTTTCAAAATCTGATATTTAAAACAAAACCAACTTACGCACCTTTTTTGGGCGTAAGAAACAAATCTGTTGGGTTACTCTCTAATCATGTTACCAAACATTTTTTCTAAAAACTCCAAAATAAAAAAACAAAGTTACGCCCTTTTTTGGGTGCAAGAGTTAACTTTGCTCTTAACCAACTAAGAGTGGTAAGAGGTTAAAAAAATTCTTAAATTTTTTTTTCCAACATCAACAAACTTACGCCCTAATTTAGGGCGTCATTCAAACTTATGTCCTAAATTAGGACAATTTTATGCTCAGTTTAAAATTTTGCCAAATTATATGCTTTTTATGTAATAAAAAATAACTTATATGCTTTCAGTGCAATTTTCTGTTAAAAGTACTATGGATTACTAAAAAAATCACTGCAATTTCACTGCAATTTTCTGTCCACACATTCAAATCACATCATTTCATACTGTGGATTACTAAAAAAATCCCTACAACATCGCTTACATACAACACAAAGAGTAATCTTGGTAATGCTAAGTAACAAAATAAAATCCTACATATAATAAATATTTTATTTTATTTTGGTTTACATGTATCCAAATATCTCTCCAAAAGTTATTAGTTTTGCCCCAAACAAATGTGATTTGCTAAGATATAATCAGATTTAGGATTAATCTATTAGATTTAAGTCTATCTTTACGTATCTTCTACTTCTATACGGATATGGATTTTTTTTTCCTATACGAATATTGATTTCTTCGCCTATACGAATTAAGATTTGTTCTCCATCTATATAAATGAATAGTTGTATGGCTCTTTTAATCATCAATTAATACAATCAACATTGTTGATTTATTTTATGGTATTAGAGATTATAATTTTTCAATCCTATCGTTGTCCTGTATCGTCGTCCTCTTATTTGTCTTATCTTTTATCGACGTCGTTATTTGGATCATAGTGACGATCTTCAATTGCCTATGCTCCTGTTGCAACTGCTTCGACGGTCTAATCAATCTCGCCCTCACTCTTATAAAGCTTGTAAGTTAATACCTCAGGAACCCATAGTGTAAGTTGTTAGTTAATGTAACTCCACTTTTCTGAATAATAAATTTTTGGGTATTTTCCTATGATTTTATATTTTCAACTTAAGATTTTAATTTATTTTTCTCAAAATTAAAGATTCTAACTGTTGTTTTTCTAAAAACTTTTATTAGAGGACATTCCCATAATTTAGATGGGTTAAATTTTTCTAATATCCTATTTAACTTCTTGATTAATTCAATGAAGGATTCATTTAATAATTCTCCTTAAACAACTTTAATTCTTCCAAACCCAGCAACCCAATTTGGGCCATCACAACCCAGCTCACCCCACTTCCTTAAATATGGGTTATTACCAATCACCTCTCATTTACCCATTCAAATTATTCATAAAGCTTTCTCCATTTAAATCTTATTCTACTCTGGGCCGCACAGCAGCTGAGCCCATCAACATTCATAAACTACTTAAGCCATTGAAGTTACACTCAACGTTCACTTATTCACTCAAATTTAATTCTTCTAATCCTTCCCTCCCTTATTCTCTAGACGACGACAACAGCAATAGAGCAGCACCGAGAGGAGGAGTCGGAGCATCCAGACCCTTCTTCTTCATCTTAACCAATGATTTCTAACCACCCATATCATCTCCACCGATCGATCGTAATAAACTCGTAACCGCCTAACTGATTCCTAACCACCTCTTCTCCGACGCTTGCTCGCCCAACTGCCTCGCCGCTGTCACGCCCTGCTCCCGTAGGAGCGATCGTCCTCGCTAAGACGTGATGTCGCACGAGCCTAGATTGCGCTCGTGCAAGGCGGGTTCCATAACGGCCGATTCCAACGGCTGCGACGGGGTCGTCGCACAGAAGTCTCATGCAGAGAAATTGAATAATAGCAGCAAAAATTAGAACAAAACACAAGTTATGCAAAAGAAGCTCTTTATTGATATTGAAACAAAGGTTATATTGGGGCACAAGGCCAAGATTACAAGTCTCTCATGCTCACTCATCTCACATTACAAGTCACTCAGCTCTCTCTCATCTCTCAATACAAGTCTTGAGTCCAGCGGAAGCTTCAGAAGGCGGCGTCCATACATTATGTCTCATATAAGTCTGACTCCATGCGGCCGCACGCTTCAAATCGTCAAGAAACTCCGTACCTCGACGCATCCAAGCGAGCTCCGTGCCACGAGCTTCTACCTGTGCCTGCACATGAAAACTATGTGGGTGTCAGTACTCAACTGTACTGGTGGAATGAGCTCCTCGCCCACCCATACAAACCTAACACGTTTGATTTAATTTGTGCAACATAGTCACTTCTTATCAATTGTCTTTCTAGTCTTGCCTTAGGATCAGTTTTATGACCGACGCCTTGCCTATTTTGTGTCTTTAGACCATCCCGTGCTTGTAACATAAATGTTAACTCAACAACGTTAACCTATCAAGTCGTGTTTGCCTTACGGCTTAAAATCAGAGACGCAACTACGCGATAAGGCTCCATTTCCGTGTGACCGTGCTACGAACCCTTGCTGAGGCTGTGCCTCACAACTCAATGAGACTCAATCATATCGTCGCCTCGTGGTAGGGCTGCGCACAATTAAGTCAAACCGACCAAATCGAACCAAGTCAAACCGAACCGATTGGTTTTAAACCGAATCGATAGTTCAGTTGGTTTGGTTCGGCTTCAATTTTTTCAAAATCGACCGACTCGGTTCGGTTCACGATTTGGTTATGCCAAAAACCGTCTAAACCGAACCGAACCAAATTCTTGTTAAATAATTATGATTGGCCAGTTGGGTATGGGTTCATTGGGTTGTATTCTACCGGTTTGGTTCATTTATTCACATCACAGACATTTATTAAGTTGAAGTTAAAAGTGCTCTCTCTCTCTCTCTAGTCTTAAAGAGGAGTACTTGCGGCTCCTATTCTTTTCTAATTGCTCGTGTGCACATGAAAGGGACTTTTGGTTGAATGTATATGATTTTTTATATGTATAATTGGCATTTTTCTCCACCTGTAAAGCACAAGTTGAATTGAAGCTGCTGAATTACATTTACTATTGCAAAGTACAAATTGACTGAGGTTTCACAAAAAAAAGTATACAGTCCATTTTTTTATGTGATCAAAACCGACCAAGTCGAACCGATCCAAACCGAACCAAGTCGGTCGGTTTCAAAACCGAACCGACCATTTGGTCGGTTTGGTTCGGTTTTGTTTATTTTCAAACCGATTAACTTCGGTTCGACTTCGGTTGGGACCAAATAGGTCGACCACCGACCGATGCACACCCCTACCTCGTGGCCCTTGCCGCCTCGCGGCCCTTGCCGCCTCGCGGCCCTTGCCGCCTCGTGGACCTTTGCTACTAAATCATCAACTGACCCATCCAACTTGTGAACTAAGGGTTACTCGACCAACTTTGCCTTGCGGCATCTCCTGACTTAAACTCATGACAACTCAAACCATAACTATGCAACTTATATGCCGACAACATAGGACTCGACGCCACGTTTCATGCCGAAGCACGGTGTCTTCGTTGCAGCCAAATCTTAGACCCAACATTGTATTCAAACTATACACACGCATTCAACTCGACTCCTTAATATAGTGTACTCAATACTCAACTCAATCCAAAGGCACACTCGCGGATTGTCGCCCGTGCCGACTCATCTATATGAGGTCACTAGCATGACAAGCTATTATGGACACATAGCTTGCGATTGGCCGGGACCCTTCCAGCGTAAGGAAGCTAGCCCCTGGAAGTTCCCGACTAACTTGGTGCTATCGAGTCAGCACAGCTATCACCGTGTTTCCTTTCTTGGCCGAAATGGTCCCATGGCCCTGGGTTGCCGTTACGGAGAAACTCTACCTTGTCGATAAGTTGTCCAATGACCATGCAAGACCCTTCACTCAAACTGACGTCTCACACAGTCATTGTACTCTCAGTGTTATCATCTATTTCCAAAACCAAGTTCAAATCTTCTATCCTTGAGACCCCTCAAGGACCCCTCGACGATCCACGATCGCGAGCATTCTTTCCATGTTACCATATCATTTAATTCAACTCAATGCCTATTCGATAGTCCTTTTTCCGAAAACTTATTAAATCAATCGTGTTTCATGCCTTAAACACTAAGTCCGTGCATCGTGCCTTAGGCCCATTGTGCTCTACGCGACACTATCGCCCAACTCATACTCCATACGACTAGCTTTGAAACCGTAGGACTTCGTAGCTATACTCAGCCGTAGAACTCATAGGACCGTGCTTGGAATGTCTTAGGTCGACCACCATCACTTGTCTAACTTAACCAAGCCTACAACTTAATCCAATGGACGAGCAAAGGCTATGTCAAGCCTTGCATCGTGGAAGCGTGCATGCTTTATCGAGCATTTACGCGGGCGACGCCTATGACTTAGGCTAAATCACAGTTTTGTGTCGAAGACCAACTTTTCTTCTCCCAAGCTACGGGACGAAGGACTGAGTGTCATTTTTAAAGCACGCCGTGCACCAACTCTAAGCCGACCGTTGGACCTTTCCATATTCTATCATAATTCGACCCATCGGGATTACTCCCTTTAGCTATGTGGATTCATCTCTTTTATTATTAAGCCTACTTGTGCAAGTTAAAAACATGCGATTTATTATATGAAGGCTAAGATGAGACAAGTTCACCGAAACTACCCCACCTGAGCGAGCGGTCGTCTCGATCGAGCGATGTCTTCGAGCAGCCGTTGCAAGTCTAAGTTCGAACGCCGTCAACGTTTTGATTCCTTCGATTGACGGAGCATGACGGGGCACTACAACCGCAGACTATAAATAAGCGCCCATACTTTTTTCTTCATTACCATCACTATCTTGGCGAAGCCCTGCTCCGTTCTCCACTGACCCCTCCTCGCAACCATGGACGAGCTCTGATTCTGTGAAGACTGACGGCCATGGTGATCCGAGTTTTGAGCTTTGCTCTGGGCGACAACGTGACGAAGAGCCTCCATGTTGCTTCATAGCATCGACTCCTCCCAATCGAGCTATATTCTTCAGAGTAGGTGAATTCGTCTACGACGAATCTTCTATAAATCTGCTATATTGATCGATTGATACTATGATTGATCAGGAATTTGCTTGGTGTCCGTTCAAGTCGAATCTCAATTGGATCTGATCAATCGAGCTCGACACCAATTCGGTGAGTTCTTCATTTTCTTCTTCCTTGATGATTTCCTTTTGAAATGATCGACTGGTTGCTTCAGTTCATGCAAATTTTCCTTGAAATGTTTGAATTATTCCTACTATATTGCCGGGATAATTGTGAGTTGATTCGATCGTTCAATGAACAGATTTTTGATTCGGTTTCGTATTTCTTGATCTCGATTGGTTGTGGTAATTTCTTGATTGTTTCCTGTAACACCCAGTTTTCCAGAAGAGGGTAATTTTGAAAGTTTGTAATTATTATTATTATTTAATGATATTTATTTCATATTATGATTTTTAGTGATTTTTAATTATTTTAAACTATTTAAATTCATGACTTGTGATTATGGTGTTTTGCTAGTGAACAGTAGAGACTGCTTACCCTAGAGCCTAGCCATGTGATTAGGGTATTTAGATATTTTTGGGGTTATTTGATTTTACTATAATTTATTTGAATTTATAGGAATTTTTAGAATTTATTTTGGGATTGTTTGAACGAGGGTTGACTAGGTTGACTTTGACTAGCAATGACCTTGGTAGGCTAACCTAGAAGCTAACCCTAGTTGTGTTTGGACTTGGTTAGGTTATGTAACTCTAGTTAACTTAAGTTAGTGAGGATTTACTCATTAGAATTAATTTAGAGAAAATAGGATTTGAATTGATTTAGAAATGGCTTGTGATTTCACAAGTCATGACTTGTGACTTAGGTTTAATAGCCCATAGGCCCACACCATGAACCAAACCTAACCCTAATCAGCCCATGGCAGCCAACCTAGGGTTTCCCACCCTATTTAATGCCTCTTCCATTTGTTCTTGCCTCCTTTATTATTTTTTTCTCAAGCTTTGGAAGAGGTGAGTCTCCATCTTCAAAAATCCCTAGAAAATCTATTTTACCTTATTTTTAATCCAAACAAATTGCAAAAGGTTCTAATTATTGTTTTATTGCTGTTGGAATTTGTTGTTCTCAGTTTTCTATCAATTTGAAGGAGTTTGGTGGCTTTTTGCAATCCTCATTGGAGGGGGTTTTTGTGTTGGAGAACACCATAGGTAAAATCCTAATCCACCCATTAAAATTCTATTTTCTTTGTATATAGACCTAGCCCTAAGTGTCCTGGTCCTGTAGGTTTGCCTAGACCTAGATTTCGTGTCCTTTCGTGTCCAAACAGGATACGAATCAGTGTACAGTTCTAAGTGTTTGATGAAATGCCCCAATGGGCATTTCGTGTGATTTTTTGAGATTATGTTTGAATAGGAAGTTAGTTTTAGGTCTCGCTTACACGTTTTTGTAATTTTTGTGGTGTCTTAGTGTCATGTCTAGGCTGCACGGACATGCGTACACACGGTCGTGCACACGCGCACGCAGGCAGTTCCTTGCCCTGCTGCTCGGGGCTGTTTGCTCTGTGCAGACGCCACTTCGAGACACGAAACTCGACCCACGTGTAGTTTCCATGACTGACACGGGGTCCCCCAAGTGGCACGACCCCTCGTGTCGTGTCGGACTTGATATTGCACGTGCACGAGTTATGCACTGTGCGTACACTGTGTGTACCAGTGTACTGAGTTTCTCTGTGTTTAATTCAGTTTTATTGGTTTTAATCATGTTATTATTTTCTAATTAGATCCTAATTATATTGTATATTCTATATTAGATTAGATTTACACATTAGAATTGGTTTGATGTGGGTTATTGGATTCGAATGGGTTATTTGCATGATACACTGACACAGGATTCTGATACATGGTTTTCCATTTCCTAACCTTTAATTC
Source organism: Iris pallida (assembly GCA_029216955.1). NCBI lineage: Eukaryota > Viridiplantae > Streptophyta > Magnoliopsida > Asparagales > Iridaceae > Iris > Iris pallida. The sequence continues at coordinate 10,770,592 of JANAVB010035019.1, forward strand.
TCAGTTGTTTTGTAATGTTTTCTCACTGTTTAATACCCCCACATGACTGTTAATATATGTGAATGAAATATTTTGATTCAAATTGGTTTTATGATGTGTTAATGGAAAAAAAAACCCCTATTTTCTGATATGCCTGTTAACAGTTCAAGCGTAAACATGGATTTTGAATTTGATTTCTTTTAATAAGTTTTCAATTATGATTCAAGGTTTAGATTATGTTTCAGATTGTTCAGGATCGGGTTTCATGTTTTGTATTGGTTTTCGAAATTGATTGATAATATATTGGTTTGTATGAACTGTCAAGTTTCTGAAATTCCTGAGTTACTTCCTGAATTTTTAAACTGAGATTTAGATTTGACTATAGTTGACATGTTAGATTCATGCATATGTATTAATACCTGTTAGATAGGTTTATAGATTAGGATCTATGATTCTGAAATGAATTTTGAGCATTGAGTTGGACTGGTTGATATGAAAACTGATACTGACATCCAGTTTTGGATTCGATTTTTATTCCTAATTAAACTGAATGCTACTCACTGATTTCCTTCATTTTATTCAATGGTGTTCTCCTTGAAACCTGAGATTGGTAGGGACTGAAATGAATTTGAAAACCTGAGTTTGTTTCCCTAAAATTCCTGTGAATAGAAAACCTGAGATTGGTTCTTAAATATCACCTAAATTGATTTCCATTTCTGTTCTCTATTTCAGTCCTAAAAACTGAGACTAAGTCCCATTCCTGAGAGTGGGTTCATATAGGCAAATATGTTCCTGTTTTTCCAGTTTTCATATTAACCTGAGAATGCTATGAATAAACTGAAATCTAAATTTGTATGGGCTGTTAAAACTAATTTTTGGGGGTTTTGTTTGAACTGTGAATGAGTGTTTGGCTGGAAAACTGAGTTATTAGTGCACTGTTTTGAACTGTTGTGGGGTTTCATTAAATTGTACATGTGTTCTCTAATGTATTTAAACTGGGCTTTATGATTGGGACTGTTTTGGATGTGGTTGGGCTTGAAAAACTGAGATTTAGGGAAGGGGCTGAACTGAGTTGGTTCTCAGTTTTCTTCACTGTTTCATGTCCTTTCTTTCACACACATACACCTATATGTTTTCCCATTCTTGTTTCACACTCTCTATCACACATACACTAGTATATATCTATGACACCCTCTTGACACACTAATGTGAATTATTACACACACTCTATCACACACGCTAGCTTAGGTTTCATGTTACACACATGTCTTCCCTCACATGCCTCACTTCACCCACACACATTGATACTTCTCAAATACTCATGTACACACATTCCTACCACTAACACACAGGTTTCACCATATTATACACACAGGAACACCCTGCTACTATATATATATGTATATAATATCTCTGATAGTTGAATGAATAACTGAGAATGCAATGTCCTAATAACTGAGAACAAACTCTCTACACACACACATGCCTCTTTTAATTTCACACACACAAGCCCTCATGCTAACACACACTCACATGTCCCTCACACACACACATAAGTATCTCACTACACTGTTTACTGTGCACTGTTTGTTCTTCCCTGTTTTCCTGATTTTACACATGTTATATTACACCCTCGAGTGACACTCTCATGTCACTTCATACACACACACACATGTACACAAATCATATTTCCTTTCCTTGTTTCCTATGTATATATATATATGATATGTGAGATGTTTATATAGATATATACCTATATAGTAATTGTATAGATATATATATAATTGAATGGGTGTATGTAGAGTATAGACTATATGTGATATGTGATAGCCTATAGGGTTGTATATAGGGTTTTGTTATAGGTTACCTATAGGCTATATGCCATATGCTAGCAAGTGTAGATGTAGTATATATTCATGCTATACAGGTATACATGAATATTGGTTAGCCTAGAATTGTTTAACTTAGACTTTGTTAGACCTAGTAGAGTCTAGATTAGTCTTGTACAGTCTTGTTAGACTTGGAATAGGCTAGTTTAGCCTAGGTTAGACTAGTATAGACTTGATTAGCCTAGATTAGTCTTGTTTGACCTAGTTTGACTTCTAGGGTTGACCAGAGTTGACCAAGAGTTGACTTTGGCCTAGATTGACCTAGAATCATGTAGAATGCATATTAGGACTTCATTATATCATTTTAGATTTGTTGTGACGTGTGCTGTTCTGATTAGGAGCCAGACACCTCTCTTCGGACAGTACATTTACTTCAGGCATTCAGATACAGGCGAGTACATTCTCTGATCATTTCATATCCTGCTTAGAATTATTTTCCTACATTAAATTACTTTAATTGATACTGGCACATTGGTCACACGGATTAGTACAATATGGATCCCACCCTGAGATGTTATCCCTTCAGGGAGCATTGGGTACTCTATGTTTTGTGCGTTTCACTTACATAGCGTATCATATGCTTTTTGGTTCTTTGATCACTTGTGACAAATACCCATATGATCACAGAGTCTTCTTTAAATCCTTATCCCATTTATGGGACTACTATATATCACTTTTCGGAGGCTTATCACCCTTTGGGGGCATATCACCCTTTGGGGGCTTATCACCTTTCGGAGGCTTATCACCCTTTGGGGGCTTACCACCTTTCGGAGGCTTACCACCCTTCGGGGGCTGTTACATAGAATCATAACATAACCTGGTTGGATCCTTGTGTATTAATTGGGGTACGGGAGAGTATAAATAGCCATGTGAATAATTCCAAAGTAGAATAGCCATGTACGCCTCTTTAGTATAGCCATGTACAAATCAAGCCATTCACATGTCGACGTTATGCTTTAAATCACTAGTCACTGGTAGCTCTCTACTTATAGTAGATATTTCTATTATAGTTCCCTCTCTCTGTTTACATACTGCATTTCTTCAGTATCTATATCTTACTTTACTGCATGATTATATTTTCTAACCTGCTATGAACTGTTGAGATGTACTGTACTCGCTCCTATCCTGACTGGACCTGTTGAAAATATTACAGAGGACGAGAAGGAGGCCTGCGAGGATACCTTCTACGGGACAGCTCTAGCTGAGGACATCACCCCCACTGCCTAGACTAGTTTAGTTAGGCCTTATCTTATTTTTTTATGTTGTCTTGAGTCTGTTTAGCTAGACTTTACTTCTGTTCAGAGATGTTGAGTTGTATATATTCTTCATTTTCAGTAGCTGAGATATGTACTCTGGATATTTGCTGGGATTTTATCCTAGACTATTCTATCTTCTGTATTTCCTTGAGTTCTATATCATATCGTGCTTTCTTCCTCCTTAGTTGTGATTGAGTTCATTTACTGTTTAGTATCATATTGCTAGATGTATGTTGACCTAGGACAGCGTTCTACCGCCGACACTGCGGCGTAGGCTGGGCGTCGTGACGTTCTCGTACCCTCACAGTGGGTGCGGGTCGTGACACGTTTTTAGTGGTGGCCCATGCAGGTCGAGTTTATGTAGTGATATTCGAACTAGAGTATCACTACAGCCTGCAGTAGGATTAGGATATATATTTTGAAGGTACTCAATCACAGTTAGGATTCCTTGAAAGATTCCTGGGATGACCCCTGAGAATCTTATTTAAACTTTAATTTGAATCATTTCCCTTGCTTTGTTGCTCTCACTCCTTGATTATTGAATTTGATTTTGTTGGATCATTGTTGATTTGATTTTCCTATCGAGATAAATTTTTATGGCCTGAGTTACGATATTTTTCTGATAACATATGTCGACGGGAATACAGGGATGGTAAAACGTCTACTTGGTTATGGAACCTAGAGTTTATCGCAGCTATATTAGCTGGCGTGGCGGAAACATAGAGACCTGACTTCGGATGTACGTATCTTGGTCATGAGATTTGGAATTCCTCGCAGCTATACTAGTCGGCATAGCGAGAATTCCAGACGACATGATTATAGAGGTGCATGCCCCTGTTATGGACTCTACCGTTTATCGCAGCCTTGCTTACTAGCGTGGCGGGGATTCTGAGTATCATAATTTTTGGACAGACGCATATGATTATCAGATTGTATCTTGGAAAGGTTCTTAAATATATCGTCTCTGTCTTCATTCAAGTTATTATAAATTGTTTCCATCATCAAATAATTTAGGAGTAGAGATCTTTTTAGCTTTATAGAGCTTATGCATATGTAGTTCTTTCTTAGTGTGGTAATTTGATGACTTGTGATTAGGCCCTTATCTTAGGAATGATAGTATAACCTGGTTTTAAATAGTGATTCTTGTAGCTAGTTCTCCTTTGTTGATATTTACTAGTTTTTCAGCCTTGATGATTGATTTATTTTATTTTATTTTCTTTTCTTTCAGTATGGCACCCATGACCCAAGTCCGTTGCCTGAGAGTAGCTGCAGCTACTGAGAGTGTGCCTCCACCTCCTACTGTTCAGGAGATAGTTATCCCTCTATCTGATCAGGGGGGTGGTGGCACCTCCTGCCATTGAGGAGATGGTGGTTGCCTCGCCAGAGAGTCTTCCTTCATCTCTTGTCATTCAGGAGAGAGCTACGAATTTGCCTGAGACCGAGAGCCCTTCACTACCCTCTGTACTCCATACTGTACCACCCGGGGGTTTGCTACTTGACGCAGCCCAGGTGTTTGCATTTTTCCAAGAAAGGTTGATGGAGTTACAGAGAGTTCATGAGGAAGCCATGAGGGAGAAAATCCAGAGGTTGCTACGTCTGCGAGACTCTGTGCTTCTAGGAGGAGAGCCTAGCTCCAAGAGGGCGAGAAGCAGTACCCAGTCCTACCCAGAGTTTGAGGAGTACCCATTTATCCAGCCTATATCATCATACCCAGCCCAGTCTCCTGTCCAGCAGAGGTCAGCTGAGCCAGAGCCTATCTGTGCCTACTGCAAGAAGTCTGGACACAAGTGGAACAACTGTAGAAAAAGACTAGGATTGTGCCTAATCTGTGGTTCTGCTGCACACTGGGTGCAGCACTGCCCTGCTATACCTGCCCCAACCAGGGCCCTGCTTCCAGGAGGAAGTTCTGGTTCTCAGAGCTAGCTGGAGGTGAGTTTTGACCTAACCTTACTATTTCCTTCTAGAGAATTTTGATGCATCCCTTACTTGTATGTTTTGACACCTTGTGATTGCCTAGTACTGTAGCATGGTTGGTATAACTAGATGAGACCCCAGACTGATATTACATGCCATGACCCCCATAGGTTACACTTTTCAACTGTATGATTTAAGATAGATTTCTGAGACTGATTGTTGGGGGTTTAACCTAGAAAGGGTACGATCATCTTAATTTCGAGGACGAAATTTTTATAAGGTGGGTAGGATTGTAACACCCAGTTTTTCAGAAGAGGGTAATTTTGAAATTTTGTAATTATTATTATTATTTAATGATATTTATTTCATATTATAATTTTTAGTGATTTTTAATTATTTTTAAACTATTTAAATTCATGACTTGTGATTATGGTGTTTTGCTAGTGAACAGTAGAGACTGCCTACCCTAGAGCCTAGCCATGTGATTAGGGTATTTAGACATTTTTGGGGCTATTTGATTTTATTATAATTTATTTGAATTTATGAGAATTTTTAGAATTTATTTTGGGATTGTTTGAACGAGGGTTGACTAGGTTGACTTTGACTAGCAATGACCTTGGTAGGCTAACCTAGAAGCTAACCCTAGTTGTGTTTGGACTTGGTTAGGTTATGTAACTCTAGTTAACCTAAGTAAGTGTAGATTTACTCATTAGAATTAATTTGGAGAAAATAGGATTTGAATTGATTTAGAAATGGCTTGTGATTTCACAAGTCATGACTTGTGACTTAGGTTTAATAGCCCATAGGCCCACACCATGAACCAAACCTAACCCTAATCAGCCCATGGCAGCCAACCTAGGGTTTTCCACCCTATTTAATGCCTCTTCCATTTGTTCTTGCCTCCTTTATTATTTTTTTCTCAAGCTTTGGAAGAGGTGAGTCTCCATCTTCAAAAATCCCTAGAAAATCTATTTTACCTCCTTTTTAATCCAAACAAATTGCAATAGGTTCTAATTATTTTTTTATTGTTGTTGGAATTTGTTTTTCTCAGTTTTCTATCAATTTGAAGGAATTTGGTGACTTTTTTGGAATCCTCATTGGAAGGAGTTTTTGTGTTGGAGAACACCATAGGTAAAATCCTAATCCACCCATTAAAATTCTAGTTTCTTTGCATGTAGACCTAGACCTAAGTGTCCTGGTCCTGTAGGTATGCCTAGACCTAGATTTCGTGTCCTTACGTGTCCAAACAGGACACGTATCAGTGCACAGTTCTAAGTGTTTGATGAAATGCCCCAATGGGCATTTCGTGTGATTTTTTGAGATTATGTTTGAATAGGAAGTTAGTTTTAGGTCTCGCTTACACGTTTCTGTAATTTTTGTGGTGTCTTAGTGTCGTGTTTAGGCTGCACGGACACGCGTACACACGGTCGTGCACACGCGCGCGCAGGCAGTTCCTTGTCCTGCTGCTCGGGGCTGTTTGCTCTGTACAGACGCCACTTCGAGACACGAAACTCGACACACGTATAGTGTCCATGACTGACACGGGGTCCCCCAAGTGGCACGACCCCTCATGTCGTGTCGGACACGATATTGCACGTGCACGAGTTATGCACTGTGCGTGCACTGTGTGTACCAGTGTACTGAGTTTGTTTCTCTGTGTTTAATTCGGTTTTATTGGTTTTAATCATGTTATTATTTTCTAATTAGATCCTAATTATATTTTATATTTTATATTAGATTAGATTTACACATTAGAATTGGTTTGATGTGGGTTATTGGATTCGAATGGGTTATTTGCATGATACACTGACACAGGATTCTGATACATGGTTTTCCATTTCCAAACCTTTAATTCTCAGTTGTTTTGTAATGTTTTCTCACTGTTTAATACCCCCACATGACTGTTAATATATGTGAATGAAATATTTCGATTCAAATTGGTTTTATGATGTGTTAATGGGAAAAAAACCCCTATTTTCTGATATGCATGTTAACGGTTCAAGAGTAAACAGGGATTTTGAATTCGATTTCTTTTAATAAGTTTTCAATTATGATTCAAGGTTTAGATTATGTTTCAGATTGTTCAGGATCGGGTTTCATGTTTTGTATTGGTTTTTGAAATTGATTGATAATATATTGGTTTGTATGAACTGTCAAGTTTCTGAAATTCCTGAGTTACTTCCTGAATTTTTAAACTGAGATTTAGATTTGATTATAGTTGACATGTTAGATTCATGCATATGTATTAATACCTGTTAGATAGGTTTACATGATAGATTAGGATCTATGATTCTGAAATAAATTTTGAGCATTGAGTTGGACTGGTTGATATGAAAACTGATACTGACATCCAGTTTTGGATTCAATTTTTATTCCTAATTAAACTGAATGCTACTCACTGATTTCCTTCATTTTATTCAATGGTGTTCTTCTTGAAACCTGAGATTGGTAGGGACTGAAATGAATTTGAAAACCTGAGTTTGTTTCCCGAAAATTCCTGTGAATAGAAAACCTGAGATTGGTTCTTAAATATCACCTAAATTGATTTCCATTTCTGTTCTCTATTTCAGTCCTAAAAACTGAGACTAAGTCCCATTCCTGAGAGTGGGTTCATATAGGTAAATGTGTTCATGTTTTTCCAGTCTTCATATTAACCTGAGAATGCTATGAATGAACTGAAATCTGAATTTGTATGGGCTGTTAAAACTAATTTTTGGGGGTTTTGTTTGAACTGTGAATGAGTGTTTGGCTGGAAAACTGAGTTATTAGTGCACTGTTTTGAACTGTTGTGGGGTTTCATTGAATTGTACATGTGTTCTCTAATGTATTTAAACTGGGCTTTATGGTTGGGACTGTTTTGGATGTGGTTGGGCTTGAAAAACTGAGATTTAGGGAAGGGGCTGAACTGAGTTGGTTCTCAGTTTTCTTCACTGTTTCATGTCCTTTCTTTCACACACACACCTATATGTTTTCCCATTCTTGTTTCACACTCTCTATCACACATACACTAGTATATATCTATGACACCCTCTTGACACACTAATGTGAATCGTTACACATGCTAGCTTAGGTTTCATGTTACACACATGTCTTCCCTTACATGTGTAACACCCAGTTTTCCAGATGAGGGTAATTTTGAAATTTTGTAATTATGACTATTGTTATTGATATTTAATTCACATTATGATTTTTAGTGATTTTTAATAAATTTTAAACTATTTTAAAACTGGTTTAAGTCATGACTTGTGATTTTGATGTGCTGCTAGTGAAACCTGAGAGACTGCATGACCTAGAGCCTAACCATGTCATTAGGATGATTAATTATCATTTTTAGCCTAGGGTTATTTTGGTCATTTTGACTTATTTGAATTATTTAGTGATTTGTTGAATTGGTGAATTCTAGTTTGACTTTGACTTGTTGAGACCTAGTGGACTAGCCTAGAACCTAACCCTAGCCATGGTGACCCTAGTCTAGGTTGAGTTAACCTATTTTAGTCATTAGAGAATAGTTTTAGAATGAGGGGATGTGGTTTGGTGAATTTAAGTCATGGCTTATGACTAAATGGTCTAATTGATCATGACTTAAGCCCATGGGCCATTTAGTGAACCCTAACCCTAATTAATGAACCTATGAGCAGCCACATAGGGATCCCCACCCTATTTAAACACTTGTTTATTAGGGCTTGCCTCTTTTTATCATTCCTACACTTGGAGAAAAGAAAGGTAAGTTTTCCCCTTCCAAAAAAATCCCATTTTATTCATTTGATCTCCTTTTTCATCCTAGTCTTTTGCGTTGGGTTCTAAATTGAGTTTATGGACTGTTGGTGGAGAGCCATTTCAGTTTGGGATCAATTTGGAGCTTTTGGCCATCAAGAAGAACACCCCCCATTTGGAGCTTTCCATGCAATTTGCACCTATAGGTAAAACCCTTTAAATTGATTTAAATTTCAGTTTTCTTTGCATGTAGGGCTAGATCTAGGAGTCCCCTAGGTGTCCCTAAAATTTGGGTGAATTTCGTGTCCGTTTGGTGTCCGTATCGGACACGTGTCGTATTGTATATTAGGTGTTCGATGAAATGCCTCTTAGGAAATTATTTTCGATTTCTGTAAATCTCATTATACGAATTTGTAGATCAATATATGTACATTAAATTCTGTGAAGGATGTTAGGTGTTTTGGTGTCGTTTTGTGTCATTTTTTCGTGTTGGACACGCGTGCACGACACGAGCGCGCTGTCCTGCTGCTCGGGGTCTATAACTCTCGACACAGGACACGTGGACACGCCATTTTTGGCAAGGGGCTTGGGGCATCGTCTGCCACCATCCTCCCAAAAGATGGGAGCGTATGGTTTTGTGTGCGAGGAGAAATCCTCTTCGCACTGGTCGTACTGGCCTCGAGCGCACACTGTACGCGCGGGTAAAACCCCCACTGATACGCACGCTAAACTCGGACACGACACACTTTAGACATGAACAGACACTTTTATCCCTAGCCCTATACCTACCCTAGGGTTGGACACGAGCACGAGGCTCCAGGGTCGACACACGAGCCCCTGGGTTGCTCGACACCACAGCACGAGGATTTTTCCTGAACAATGTCACTGCTGTGTTAAAATTTGTTTTGGACACCCCGTGTCCTGATTCTTGGACTCGTGGGTGTCCCTTTGGACACGAGGGGTATGTCCCTATGCCTGTACACCTTGTCCTTCCATTTTTCTGACTCGAATTGGCCTTGGATATCGGGTTCGACACTCTGATACACGTTTCAGTCAACTGTTTCCCTTTTGATGATGTTGTTCTCTGATTTTTCCTGTTTGATTCGATTAATTGTGTTAATGTAGTAGCTAACATAATTAATAGGATGTTGTGTACATGTTAGTCTAGCCTAGGGTTCACTGATATTAAGTTTTAGCATTTGGTTATGCTTTCGAATTTCCTTCTTTTCCCTGAACTGTCCTATTTTCTGATACCCTGTGTTTAAAATCAAAGTTTCTGAATTGATTTCCTTTCAATCTGTTTTATATGATGTTTAATTCCCTGGATTGATTCCTACATATGTATTATATATTGATAGTTGGTTTTCATGTTTGATTTGATGTTTTACTTGGTTTGATTCGATTTTGATTGGGTATTGGGTTGAAGTGTGAGGTTCTCCCAATGTCAACTGGCACACTTTGTTCTGTTATTGCAGTCTGTTTTGAACTTGGTATTGGGTGTTTGGGGTTCAAATGATATGTGGTTATGTGGGATTCAATTTGCAGGTTCCTAATATATATATATATATATATATATATATATATATATATATATATATATATATATATATATATATATATGTTAGTTTCGATTGTTCAATCCCTAAGTTTAGATGTATAGGAACTGTTATGGAATGTATGAGCTGCCATTTAATTTTCTGAGCACATCTCACACATGGTGGTGTTTCACTTGCATTTGAGCCTGTGATCAGTGAGGGCTTGGCCATTTCAGGTATGTGAGAGTGAGTGAAGTGTGTCAGTTAGGTATCAAGGTGAGGGGACTCCCTGTTCGAGCCCAGTTTGAGGCCATAGGCCTATGGGTGTTGGTGTCCAGATGGACTCTTCCTATGATATGTATGTATTGGATGAGAGATCAGTAAGAAGAAGGTGTTAGCATTGGCTTTGGGTTTGATCCTGAGGGTTAGTTCCTGGGACTTGTTGGAAAGAGGCAGCAGTAGGCAATGCTTGTCCTGCCTTAGTCCTGCTTTTGAGTCCTAGATCAGCTGGATGTCGAGTTCAAGCCACTCCTTTAAAAGTCAGTTGTGATGCATAGGCCTTTAGCTATATTGTGTATAGGTATGTTTGTATATGGGTTATAGAAAGTGAGTTATCTGTTGTGATTATGTAGTAGTTGTATTATAGGAGTCAGAGGTATTATAGTGAACTGGAAAAAGGTTCCCAGGCCATGGCATGACATTGACAGCTAGGTATGGTTGAGATATGAGGGTATTCCTATGTGAGTATGATATATATAAATATAGGTTTGAACCTATGAACTGTACAATGTTTCCTGATTTCCCTTACACATACACATTCCTATTTAAATACTGAGAACAGCCCTTCTATACACTCATATTCCTGGAATACATATCACTGTAAGGTAACACACACCACCACACTCCCTTACACTAAACCCCCCTTGCCATGCCACCTATACATGCTCACACACACTCATTAACTTACACCATATCACCCACACACACATGAGAACTATAATGACACTCTCACTCATGACACACACATACTTGGACACAATATATGTTTTCCTATTCTCTATACATAGGTATATATATATGTATTGATATGTGTATATATATTATGGTATCCTATAATATATCTGTGTGTGTATTAGATAAATATTGCCATATGTTATGTGTAGATGTGATTATAGGTTGGTTTTAGGCATGTTATAGCCTAGGCTCTTGGCCTATGGGTGACTTGAATGTCTAGTGTAGAGTCTAGATAGACTTGTTTAGTCATGTGAGACCTAGAATGGACTAGTTAGACTAGTATAGACCAGGTTGACTTGGGTTGACCTAGTTTGACCTAGACAGTTGACCAGGGTTAACTTAGAGTTGACTTGACCTAGAATTGATTTAGAATCATGTAGATTGCATCGTAGACTCCATTTATCTTACTTTAAACACATTATAACATGTACTGTTCTATTTAGGACATTGTGACTCCGGTGCAGACATCTGACATTATACTACTCTTTTCAGAGTATCAGGCGAGTACATTCTCTGATAGTTCTCTCATTTATTTGCCAGTTACTGTATTTCAGTTCTATTTAGTTTTATGTGATTCTCTGATACCACACGTATGGATATTTCTGGATTCATGTATGCGACACACTCACCATGTTATCTGGCCGCTATTACTGGAATCACTGGAATCATTCTGTAATCTATTTCTGGAATCATTATATTTTGGCTAGACTCATCTCGATTCTCGTGTCGAATTCTGGATTCACTTGTTTACTGGGCGGGAAAATATTGAGTAAGACATGTAGATATACCCCAAATCTGGAATCTCTCTACTGGAATCTACTGGAAGCATAGCCATCTCTCGCTTGATCAGTGAGAGGTGTGCCTGATTACCCACAGCCGTCTACATGTCAATCTCGGTATTTTAAAACACACTATTAGATTAGCTGGACTCACCTGGATTCTTGATCACTACCTAGAATCATCTGGTACTGGATTCATCTTGTATTAGATTTATCTCGTACTGGATTATAGCAGTTTACACTTGTTTTACATTTACTGCCTGGACTTATCATGTTACCTTAGTTCAGCTAAATTTATTTACAGTCGTCATTGCCATCATTCTTCTCTTGTTTAGTTACTTTACTTTCCTTGTATCTTACTGCTTCTCTATACCATCACCTGTATATAAACTGCCATATTCATCAATAAAACTGTTTATAACTGCTTTATAGTTCCCTGTCATTTACTTGGGTTTTCTTGATGAGTTGTACTCGTTCCTCTCCTGACTGGACCTGTTGAAAATTTTACAGATGATTGCCCTGAGGACACATGCCCTACATTTTACTGAGAAGATGGCTTAGCTACCTATAGCCCCAACACTCAGGAGTGATCGGGAGTTTAGTTAGTCTGTCTTGTTTTACTTTTCCTGTTTAGATCTGGAGTTGTATATAGAGATTTGAGACTTGAGATGTATTTGAGTTTTGAGTTTGTTGTTTTTTTATCAGTAGTTTTGTTGTCTTCAATTCTTAGTTATACTTCTGTGATATCTTATCGTGCTTAGACTGTGGTTGAGTTACACCGTATCTATTACTTGTCCTCCGTTCGGAGTTGATCATGATGAGTACATTATATACTGCATGAGTTGATGGTTAGTTAGAGACTTAGAACAGCGTTCTACCATCGACACTGCGGCGTACGCTGGGCATTGTTACGTGCTCGTACCCTCACAGTGGGTGCGGGTCGTGACACATTTTTAGTGGTGGCCCATGCAGGTCGAGAGTCGCATTAGTGCGATATCGTGGTAGTACGGCGACTTAGTTGTACTGCTGCGAGCCTGCGATAGGATTGAGAGATAGGCTTTAACGGAGAGGTACTCAATCACAGTTAGGAAAAATTCTGCTTCAATTCATGCCATCTACATATCTTACTGATTGTCTTCTTTGAAATAAACTGTCCTCCTTGATTTTATCGATTCCTGCTCAGTATTGACTTCCTTTTCGATCTGTCTTCAGGATGGTGGAGACACGATCACATCGCTCTGGTACAGTAGCCGCTGCAGAGGGGTCTGCCACCTCTCACCTTCAGCAGCCAACCTCTGGTACCGCAGCCCCAGTCATGCCAGCTGGGGTGGATATTTCAGTAGCTTTCGGAGATCCATCAGCTGGGGTGGGTGTTCCATCAGCTGGGAGACAGAGTCCGGTGCTTCCCGAGATTCTTCCACCGCAGCAGCCTCCACCTGCGGGGATGGTAGATGCTGCTCATCTATTTTCTTTCGTGGAGAGGATTCTGGCGTCTCACCAGCAGCAGCAGCAGCAGCAGCAGACTGTCGATTATCGTCAGGGGATTGATGAGGCCCACCAGCTGGTTCATGCTACAGTAGAGATGGTGACTGCTCAGGGGGAGCAGCAGCAGCCTCGTCGGAAGGAGAAAGATATACAGGACTTTCAGAAGATGTACCCCAGAGAGTCCCTGGGCACGGAGGGCATTCATTATGCAGACGACTGGATAGAGCATATTGAGGAGATATTCAGGCTAGCAGAGATACCAGATCGACTCCATATCGAGGCAGCGGGCAGTCAGATGCAGGATTTAGCCCGTGCGTGGTACCAGACAGATCCTAGAGTGGAAGTTGAGGGCCAGACTTGGGCCCAGTTCAAGGAACTGTTCAAGGAGCAGTTCTTTCCTGATGTGGCCTTGGGAGGCATAGAGGCACAGTTTGAGGGTCTGGTTCATGGAAACCAGACGGTAGCTGAGTACGCCGGAGAGTTTTATCGATTGGCCCGGTTCATAGATGACTTGACTGAGAAGACGAAGACGAGAAAGTTCCGCCGAGGCTTGATTCGAGAGGTTCGGTCGCTGACTAAGAGCGACCGGAACGCTACCTTTGTAGAGATATTTTCTGGGGCGATTGCAGCGGAGGACGACCTGGGGTTGAAGTTGAAGAGGGATCGTGACTTCCAAAGTGGTAGCAGCAGCGGAGGCCAGGCCAAAAGGCCTCTCGTTCAGATTCAGCAGACCCGGGCACCAGTGATGGTTCAGCAGGTGCAGCATCAGTATCAGGGTCAGGACCCGAAGACGATCAGTTGTTCCTACTGCAGGAAGTTGGGACACACCAGGGAACAGTATAGGAAGAGACTGAAGGTTTGCTATTCCTGTGGGTCTGAAGCCCACCAGAAGATAGACTGTCCCTTTGCACCTCCTCTTGAGGGGGCTAGGCCACCTGTAGCTCAGCACCATAGGGGTGGAGCTTTTGCGATGGCGGTCGAGGAGACCGACGCTGCAGGTGATGGGTTAGCAGGTTTGTCCTTCTCATTCTTCTTCCCACTTTCCTGTGTGATTCCATTAGTACCTGCCAGGATATTGTTTTGATTGCTGGATAGTGTAGCTACCCCGTTCAAGACTGTGAAATCACGACCAGTAGGATTGTGTTGCTTCGACCTTGATTTGCTGGGGGTTTGACCTAGGACGGGTGCGATCATCTTAATTTCGAGGACGAAATTTTTCTAAGGTGGGTAGGATTGTAACACCCAGTTTTCCAGATGAGGGTAATTTTGAAATTTTGTAATTATGACTATTGTTATTGATATTTAATTCACATTATAATTTTTAGTGATTTTTAATAAATTTTAAACTATTTTAAAACTGGTTTAAGTCATGACTTGTGATTTTGATGTACTGCTAGTGAAACCTGAGAGACTGCATGACCTAGAGCCTAACCATGTCATTAGGATGATTAATTATCATTTTTAGCCTAGGGGTATTTTGGTCATTTTGACTTATTTGAATTATTTGGTGATTTGTTGAATTGGTGAATTCTAGTTTGACTTTGACTTGTTGAGACCTAATGGACTAGCCTAGAACCTAACCCTAGCCATGGTGACCCTAGTCTAGGTTGAGTTAACCTATTTTAGTCATTAGAGAATAGTTTTAGAATGAGGGGATGTGGTTTGGTGAATTTAAGTCATGGCTTATGACTAAATGGTTTAATTGATCATGACTTAAGCCCATGGGCCATTTAGTGAACCCTAACCCTAATTAATGAACCTATGAGCAGCTACATAGGGATCCCCACCCTATTTAAACACTTGTTTATTAGGGCTTGCCTCTTTTTATCATTCCTACACTTGGAGAAAAGAAAGGCAAGTTTCCCCCTTCCAAAAAATCCTATTTTATTCATTTGATCTCCTTTTTCATTCTAGTCTTTTGCATTGGGTTCTAAATTGAGTTTATGGACTGTTGGTGGAGAGCCATTTCAGTTTGGGATCAATTTGGAGCTTTTGGCCATTAAGAAGAACACCCCCCATTTGGAGCTTTCCATGCAATTTGCACCTATAGGTAAAACCCTTTAAATTGATTTAAATTTCAATTTTCTTTGCATGTAGGGCTAGATCTAGGAGTTCCCTAGGTGTCCCTAAAATTTGGGTGAATTTCGTGTCTGTTTGGTGTCTGTATCGGACACGTGTCGTATTGTATGTTAGGTGTTCGATGAAATGCCTCTTAGGAAATTATTTTCGATTTCTGTAAATCTAATTATATGAATTTGTAGATCAATATATATACATTAAATTCTGTGAAGGATGTTAGGTGTTTTGGTGTCGTTTAGTGTCGTTTTTTCGTATTGGACACGTGTGTACGACACGAGCACGCTGCCCTGCTGCTCGGGGTCTATAACTCTCGACACAGGACACGTGGACACGCCATTTTTGGCGAGGGGCTTGGGACATCATCTTCCACCACCCTCCCAAAAGATGGGAGCGTATGGTTTTGTGTGCGAGGAGAAATCCTCCTCGTACTGGTCGTACTGGCCTCGCACGCGCACTGTACGCGCGGGTAAAACCCCCACTGATACGCACGCTAAACTCGGACACGACACACTTTAGACACGATACAGACACTTGTATCCCTAGCCCTATACCTACCCTAGGGTTGGACACGAGCACGAGGCTCCAGGGTCGACACATGAGCCCCTGGGTTGCTCGACACCACAGCACGAGGATTTTTCCTGAACAGTGTCACTGCTGTGTTAAAATTTGTTTTGGACACCCCGTGTCCTGATTCTTGGACTCGTGGGTGTCCCTTTGGACATGAGGGGTATGCCCTATGCCTGTACACCTTGTCCTTCCATTTTTCTGACTCGAATTGGCCTTGGATATCGGGTTCGACACTCTGATACACATTTCAGTCTACTGTTTCCCTTTTGATGATGTTGTTCTCTAATTTTTCCTGTTTGATTCGATTAATTGTGTTAATGTAGTAGCTAACATAATTAATAGGATGTTGTATACATGTTAGTCTAGCCTAGGGTTCACTGATATTAAGTTTTAGCATTTGGTTATGCTTTCGAATTCCCTTCTTTTCCCTGAACTGTCCTATTTTCTAATACCCTGTGTTTAAAATCAAAGTTTCTGAATTGATTTCCTTTCAATCTATTTTATATGATGTTTAATTCCCTGGATTGATTCCTACATATGTATTATATATTGATAGTTGGTTTTCATGTTTGATTTGATGTTTTACTTGGTTTGATTCGATTTTGATTGGGTATTAGGTTGAAGTATGAGGTTCTTCCAATGTCAACTGGCACACATTGTTCTGTTATTGCAGTCTGTTTTGAACTTGGTATTGGGTGTTTGGGGTTCAAATGATATGTGGTTGTGTGGGATTCAATTTGCAGGTTCCTGATATATATATATATATATATATATATATATATATATATATATATATATATATATATATATATGTTAGTTTCGATTGTTCAATCCCTAAGTTTAGATGTATAGGAACTGTTATGGAATGTATGAGCTGCCATTTAATTTCCTAAGCACATCTCACACATGGTGGGGTTTCACTTGCATTTGAGCCTGTGATCAGTGAGGGCTTGGCCATTTCAGGTATGTGAGAGTGAGTGAAGTGTGTCAGTTAGGTATCAAGGTGAGGGGACTCCCTGTTCGAGCCCAGTTTGAGGCCATAGGCCTATGGGTGTTGGTGTCCAGATGGACTCTTCCTATGATATGTATGTATTGGATGAGAGATCAGTAAGAAGAAGGTGTTAGCATTGGCTTTGGGTTTGATCCTGAGGGTTAGTTCCTGGGACTTGTTGGGAAGAGGCAGCAGTAGGCAATGCTTGCCCTGCCTTAGTCCTGCTTTTGAGTCCTAGATCAGCTGGATGTCGAGTTCAAGCCACTCCTTTATGAGTCAGTTGTGATGCATAGGCCTTTAGCTATATTGTGTATAGGTATGTTTGTATATGGGTTATAGAAAGTGAGTTATCTGTTGTGATTAAGTAGTAGTTGTATTAGAGGAGTCAGAGGTATTAGAGTGAACTGGAAAAAGGTTCCCAGGCCATGGCATGACATTGACAGCTAGGTATGGTTGAGATATGAGGGTATTCCTATGTGAGTATGAAATATAGGTTTGAACCTATGAACTGTACAATGTTTCCTGATTTCCCTTACACATACACATTCCTATTTAAATACTAAGAACAGCCCTTCTATACACTCATATTCCTGGAATACATATCACTGTAAGGTAACACACACCACCACACTCCCTTACACTAAACCCCCCTTGCCATGCCACCTATACATGCTCACACACACTCATTAACTTACACCATATCACCCACACACACATGAGAACTATAATGACACTCTCACTCATGACACACACATACTTGGACACAATATATGTTTTCCTATTCTCTATACATAGGTATATATATATGTATTGATATGTGTATATATATTATGGTATCCTATAATATATCTGTGTGTGTATTAGATAAATATTGCCATATGTTATGTGTAGATGTGATTATAGGTTGGTTTTAGGCATGTTATAGCCTAGGCTCTTGGCCTATGGGTGACTTGAATGTCTAGTGTAGAGTCTAGATAGACTTGTTTAGTCATGTGAGACCTAGAATGGACTAGTTAGACTAGTATAGACCAGGTTGACTTAGGTTGACCTAGTTTGACATAGACAGTTGACCAGGGTTGACTTAGAGTTGACTTGACCTAGAATTGATTTAGAATCATGTAGATTGCATCGTAGACTCCATTTATCTTACTTTAAACACATTATAACCTGTACTGTTCTATTTAGGATATTGTGACTCCGGTGCAGACATCTGACATTACACTACTCTTTTCAGAGTATCAGGCGAGTACATTCTCTGATAGTTCTCTCATTTATTTGCCAGTTACTGTATTTCAGTTCTATTTAGTTTTATGTGATTCTCTGATACCACACGTATGGATATTTCTGGATTCATGTATGCGACACACTCACCATGTTATCTGGCCGCTATTACTGGAATCACTAGAATCATTCTGGAATCTATTTCTGGAATCATTATATTTTGGCTGGACTCATCTCGATTCTCATGTCGAATTCTGGATTCACTTGTTTACGGGGCGGGGAAATATTGAGTAAGACATGTAGATATACCCCAAATCTGGAATCTCCCTACTGGAATCTACTGGAAGCATAGCCATCTCTCGCCTGATCAGTGAGAGGTGTGCCTGATTACCCACAGCCGTCTACATGTCAATCTCGGTATTTTAAAACACACTATTAGATTAGCTGGACTCACCTGGATTCTTGATCACTACCTAGAATCATCTGGTACTGGATTCATCTTGTATTAGATTCATCTCGTACTGGATTATAGCAGTTTACACTTGTTTTACATTTACTGCCTGGACTTATCATGTTACCTTAGTTCAGCTAGATTTATTTACAGTCGTCATTGCCATCATTCTTCTCTTGTTTAGTTACTTTACTTTCCTTGTATCTTACTGCTTCTCTATACCATCACATGTATATAAACTGCCATATTCATCAATAAAACTATTTATAACTGCTTTATAGTTTTCTGTCATTTACTTGGGTTTTCTTGATGAGTTGTACTCGTTCCTGTCCTGACTGGACCTGTTAAAATTTTTACAGATGATTGCCCTGAGGACACATGCCCTACATTTTACTGAGGAGATGGCTTAGCTACCTATGGCCCCGACACTCAGGAGTGATCGGGAGTTTAGTTAGTCTGTCTTGTTTTACTTTTCCTGTTTAGATCTGGAGTTGTATATAGAGATTTGAGACTTGAGATGTATTTGAGTTTTGAGTTTGTTGTTTTTTTATCAGTAGTTTTATTGTCTTCAATTCTTAGTTATACTTCTGTGATATCTTATCGTACTTAGACTGTGGTTGAGTTACACCGTATCTATTACTTGTCCTCAGTTCGGAGTTGATCATGATGAGTATATTATATACTGCATGAGTTGATGGTTAGTTAGAGACTTAGAACAGCGTTCTACCGCCGACACTGCGGCGTAGGCTGGGCGTTGTTACGTGCTCGTACCCTCACAGTGGATGCGGGTCGTGACAACATGCCTCACTTCACCCACATACATTGATACTTCTCAAATACTCATGTACACACATTCCTACCACTAACACACAGGTTTCACCACATTATACACACAGGAACACCCTGCTACTATATATATATGTATATAATATCTCTGATAGTTGAATGAATAACTGAGAATGCAATGTCCTAATAACTGAGAACAAACTCTCTACACACACACATGCCTCTTGTAATTTCACACACACAAGCCCTCATGCTAACACACACTCACATGTCCCTCACATACACACACAAGTATCCCACTACACTATTTGCTGTGCGCTGTTTGTTCTTCCATGTTTTCCTGATTTTACACATGTTATATTACACCCTCGAGTGACACTCTCATGTCACTTCATACACACACACATGTACACAAATCACATTTCCTTTCCTTGTTTCCTATGTATATATATATGATATGTGAGATGTTTATATAGATATACCTATATAGTAATTGTATAGATATATGTTTATATATAATTGAATGGGTGTATGTAGAGTATAGACTATATGTGATATGTGATAGCCTATAGGGTTGTATATAGGGTTTTGTTATAGGTTACCTATAGGCTATATGCCATATGCTAGCAAGTGTAGATGTAGTATATATTCATGCTATACAGGTATACATGAATATTGGTTAGCCTAGAATTGTTTAACTTAGACTTTGTTAGACCTAGTAGAGTCTAGATTAGTCTTGTACAGTCTTGTTAGACTTGGAATAGGCTAGTTTAGCCTAGGTTAGACTAGTATAGACTTGATTAGCCTAGATTAGTCTTGTTTGACCTAGTTTGACTTCTAGGGTTGACCAGAGTTGACCAAGAGTTGACTTTGGCCTAGATTGACCTAGAATCATGTAGAATGCATATTAGGACTTCATTATATCATTTTAGATTTGTTGTGACGTGTGCTGTTCTGATTAGGAGCCAGACACCTCTCTTCGGACAGTACATTTACTTCAGGCATTCAGATACAGGCGAGTACATTCTCTGATCATTTCATATCCTGCTTAGAATTATTTTCCTACATTAAATTACTTTAATTGATACTGGCACGTTGGTCACACGGATTAGTACAATATGGATCCCACCCTGAGATGTTATCCCTTCAGGGAGCATTGGGTACTCTATATTTTGTGCGTTTCACTTACATAGCGTATCATATGCTTTTTGGTTCTTTGATCACTTGTGACAAATACCCATATGATCACAGAGTCTTCTTTAAATCCTTATCCCATTTATGGGACTACTATATATCACTTTTCGGAGGCTTATCACCCTTTGGGGGCATATCACCCTTTGGGGGCTTATCACCTTTCGGAGGCTTATCACCCTTTGGGGGCTTACCACCTTTCGGAGGCTTACCACCCTTCGGGGGCTGTTACATAGAATCATAACATAACCTGGTTGGATCCTTGTGTATTAATTGGGGTACGGGAGAGTATAAATAGCCATGTGAATAATTCCAAAGTAGAATAGCCATGTACGCCTCTTTAGTATAGCCATGTACAAATCAAGCCATTCACATGTCGACGTTATGCTTTAAATCACTAGTCACTGGTAGCTCTCTACTTATAGTAGATATTTCTATTATAGTTCCCTCTCTCTGTTTACATACTGCATTTCTTCAGTATCTATATCTTACTTTACTGCATGATTATATTTTCTAACCTGCTATGAACTGTTGAGATATACTGTACTCGCTCCTATCTTGACTTGAAAATATTACAGAGGACGAGAAGGAGGCCTGCGAGGATACCTTCTACGGGACAGCTCTAGCTGAGGACATCACCCCCACTGCCTAGACTAGTTTAGTTAGGCCTTATCTTATTTTTTTATGTTGTCTTGAGTCTGTTTAGCTAGACTTTACTTCTGTTCAGAGATGTTGAGTTGTATATATTCTTCATTTTCAGTAGCTGAGATATGTACTCTGGATATTTGCTGGGATTTTATCCTAGACTATTCTATCTTCTGTATTTCCTTGAGTTCTATATCATATCGTGCTTTCTTCCTCCTTAGTTGTGATTGAGTTCATTTACTGTTTAGTATCATATTGCTAGATGTATGTTGACCTAGGACAGCGTTCTACCGCCGACACTGCGGCGTAGGCTGGGCGTTGTGATGTTCTCGTACCCTCACAGTAGGTGCGGGTCGTGACATTTCCCAAATTTTTGGATCACGAATATTTTAAATTGATCTCATGATGTTGCATTCTTTTCTTGCACATCACCCGTTCGGTGAAATGTCTAGTTGGACTCTGTCATCGGTTGTGGACTCGAGGATACTTGTATCGGACACGAAGGAGCTTTGGGATTCATCTCAGTACACTGTAGGTAACTTTCTTGTACTTCTTCTTTATTGATAGATTATTGGTTAAATAGCGAATGGATGAATTCTTGGACAACAGTTGGCTCGTGTCCAGATTTCAGCTAAGGGTTGGACACATGGTAAGGGACACAAGGAGTCTGAACTCACGACAGGGAATAACAGTCCATCTTTGTAGGTTGCTGTATACAAGTATTAGTGTACCATGGTCTTTACAATTTGAATTACTAGCTTAGCTGTTAGAGGAAGGTTAATTTGAAGAGTGATTGTTTTGCTCAGTGAATGATTAACTCTGTATACTGGGTTGATTGTTGGGTTCCATGACCCAATGGAGGATTGGGCCAGCAGCCTTGGGCTATTGATTGGCCAACATGAAGGTTAATAGCAGCTGTGGGAATTTGTTGATTTATTGGGCTAGTATTTCTTTTACTAGATAGTAGTGATGAGCCATGGGCCTAACAGGCTTTGCTTTGGGTTATTGTTAGTATAAAGTAATTGTATTTTCCACTATTTCTTGACAGTTGACTTGTCAAGCTTATAAAGGATTGTGATAGGCTAAGTTATTGGAGTATACTAGTAAGGGACTTAAATGTCAGGTTGGACCCAGTAGTATGAGTTATAGGTTGGGTTGATTAATAGAAAGGGAAGTACTAGTTGTTAAGTAATAGACCAGTAAACACAATAGTTAGTAATAGAGGCTTTTGATAATTCAAACTAGTTAAAGAAGATTAATTAATATTTTCTAATTCCATGTTCCCTATTTAGGTGATCTATAAGACTTGGACAAAATCCCAAAATCAAGGCAAGTACATGTACTCAGTATTACCATCATTGCATGCATTGCACTCACATTGTCTCTTGTCATTATTTTATTGTTCTTGTTCGATTGATTGCATTATTTCTCGTGCCGGGTGGGAGACGTTCTAGAGACATGTGATTGACTAATATTGGATAAATATTGCCTGATAGCATACACCGTATGCCTGATATCCACTTCATGTGTGACTGATAGCATTGTCGTCAGACATGCCTGATTTTTGCGTGACTGAAAGCATTGTCGTCAGACATGCCTGATTATTGATTGACTGATAGCATATTCTATATGTCTGATTACATATTAGTTTTCACATGTTGATAACGTCCAATTGTACATGTACACATAGCTAGTGCATATTTTATACTCATTTTGTTTCCTATCTTTCAGTTATATTTTGATATACCGTTCCATTGATCTTCATGGTGAGTTTTATTGAGTTATATTGTGCTTTGCTCCTTTTCTGACTGGATCGTTGATTACAGGTGAGATGGATCTTTAGATTGTCATGGTTGGCATTGGAGCTCACTTGACATTGAGATATCTAGTTTCATGTATAGGAGATTGATTTAGTGTATTTGATTATATGTTGTTATTGTAGCATTTATCTTTTATCGGCTTTGTACCCGGTCATTCATGTATAAGTTGTAATAATTGTATAGTGGATTGCTGTGATGGTTAGTATAAATTTCAAGATTTGATGCTGTGATGAGATTATTCTTGTTATTGATGACTAGATGGCTCACTACCGCTGTCAACGACAGTGTAGGCCGGGCATGCATCGGCCCGTACTCGATTATTCGAAGCGAGGCATGACAGTTAAGGCCAAGGAGTATGGACTAAATGCTTATTTATTTACTTATTTCGGCACATTTTATGTTATTAACTGTTGGAGTTTATCTTATAAAAAATGTTTTTATTTGAGCAGCACCAAGATTTTCTTCTTTCTTCCACTTTCGAGAAGGCTTGTGCTCCCAAAATTCTTCTCATCCTCTATGTACCAATTACAGAAAGCATGGTCATTCTGCTACTACTTGCTATGCTCGTCAGTAGTCTGGTCTAATTTGTTCCCACTGCCATAAGCATGGTCACTCGATGGATGATTATTTTTTGCTTCATCCATATTTAAAAACTCAATTTCTCGAACGAATAAAGTGTGAGACTCGTCTCACCATTTCAATATTTGCATACGATTACGGATTTATGTGTCGTATATTATGATTTCCTGGTTTCGGTGATTTTTTGGTTTCCTATTTTGGAGAAAACACTTAATAACTTATACAACATATTAATTTCATGAGTTTGTGACAACCATGTTTATCATCACCCTGCTAGAGACTTGTAGAATATCTATTGACATTGTCATAGACCCGTATTAGGACCCGTGCGTAGAACGAAGAATCCTGGACTTTCCCGAAGTGAGAATTTTTCCTTCAGACCGATATACCACCGATATACCGCAACATACCACTGGTATACCGTCTGGGGATAATTTGCCTTTTTGAATAGTGTTTGATTCTCCCTTTCGTCCAATAGTTTTTTGGTTCTGAGTCACCCTATATCGTCCATTAGTTTTTTTTTTTGCTTTCTTTATGGATGGATGAGTGTAAACCTCCCCCCTCCCACCAAAATAATAGTAATAATATTTGGCTTAATTAATTTATTTTGTGGTATTTTTTTTAAAAAATACTATTATATATAGGATTAATTTAAATCGTGATTATGTGTATGTGTATAATGTTTGCATGTGGTTAAGAGGCATGGAATGGTTGGTATAGCAATATTCCATGTCATATGTATAAAGTCAAGTTCAAATGTGGCATATCTCATATTTATATTGATAGGCAAAAATGCCTTTATATTTAGATAAGACTTCCTATAAATATATACTACTTTATATATATATATCCAATCTAAACCAAATATTTCCTTTTCCACACACACATATGTGTGTGTGTGTGTGTGTGTAGAATTCGGATCAAAAGCCCAGTCGCGGTAGCCCTGCCGAAGTCCCCCATGCACCATTGGATTGGGGGGGAGGGCTCTCCATCCAACGATCGAGGGGCGGACGGGGCTTTTGCGGGGCTTCCGATCCAGACCCATGTGTGTGTGTGTGTGTGTGTGTGTGTGTGTGTGTGTGTGTGTGTGTGTGTGTGTGTGTTACAATATATATACTCATATATACTTGTATATACTTGAGATAAGATCATATATATTGGAGATAAGTTCATATATATACTCATGTATATATGAGTTTCCAAATATAAAACTTCCATATGTACATATATAATAAATCCTACTCCAAATCCTAACAAAACCCAAACAAGAGCAACCTTCTGGCCGACCCTACCCCAGCCTAGCAGCTGTCCGACCCTACAAACAGCAGCCATCCCCTTTATTTGGGCCAACATACACCCATAAACTCTTCTTATTTAACCCCACACCCTCCTATTGTTTGCCATTAACAAAAAATTGAACAAACTTTTGTATTACAAATGAGAATAAGTACCAAGAAATCCTAAACAAGAGATCTAAGTACAATATTTTTTTTATTATGGAAAAGTGTGATGATGAAGATCGAGTATTGCTGATAACTTTTTTACTCCGTTGACGATCTGACGATGAAAGAGAATTGCAAGCCTCTGCTCACTGGCAAGAACAACAATAATAGGGTTCTCTCAATTTCATGCAAGCTTTCCGTGTATGGGACGAAGGAAGGCTTATTCTATTTATAGATTTCTAGAATAAGATATTCATGCGTGCACGAGTGTTGTGCGCTTGATTTAGGCTGCCGTATGGTGCTCTGAACAGAATGTGATTATAATTATGTGAATATGTTACAGCCTAACTGCCATGTGGCATTGATTAAGATCTGATTATTGCTAAGTTCTTGGGTTATTGGCACTCGTCGTGTACATTCTAAGTCATTGACATGTGACATGCGCTAATTATGCCAAAATTTTGGCCATTTACAACAGAAAGATTCTTCCGCATGGAGTTTCATGGAAATGATGTCACATGATAATCTGGTGTATAGGATTTTAACTTTATGGGAGAATCGACGCATGAAAGGACTTGCCGCATAGGGGACTTTACTGCATGGAAGGACTTATCGTATGGAAGAATTTGCCGCATGGGAAGTTTTGTCATTTCTAACCACATGGCTCTATACAATTGTAGCCGTTAAATGGTCATCATGGCAATGGCGTAAGCATTGACATTTTGCTGTAAGCCCGTACTTCGAAACATTTTGTCTATGGGATGACTTCTATGTGCCGAGTTTTCCCTACCGCATGACAATGATGCCTCATGGGAGTATGGCACATGGGGCCATAAATGCAGACATGTAGTCGACGTTTAGGTGTATTTCGAGATGCATGGCCATCGCAGGAATCCTTTCACAGTTGGTAAGGGAAGAAGAGATAAGTTGAGATAGAACTCCTTACCTTTATAGATTACAATTTGAACGGTACAACAAATCCTTAACAGTAAAGATTTGCTAGTACAAAAATAGATTATGGAGAAATGTGACGATAGAGATCAAGTACTATAATGACCCCTTTATTCTGTTGAATATCTGATACTTAGTAGCTTCTCAAAATGCTCTATGTGACTCTCTTTCCTGTGTATTTGGTGCCCTTCTACTTGGTGGTTGCTGATGCTCTCCGGTGATCGTTATTGTTGTGTTGATGGTATATACCTCCTTTTATAGTTGTCTTTAGAGGACAAGCCATAAAAGATGTAATGATAGGGAAGGATCTCCTGCGTGGAGGATGCCATTTGGG
The DNA here is from genome assembly GCA_029216955.1 of Iris pallida. NCBI lineage: Eukaryota > Viridiplantae > Streptophyta > Magnoliopsida > Asparagales > Iridaceae > Iris > Iris pallida. The sequence goes on from JANAVB010035019.1 coordinate 10,797,214, forward strand.
TTGTTACAGCTGTTTAGGCAGGCTGTTTAACCACTCGGCCTGGTCGAGGCACTGATTGGGATTTTATTGCTGTAAAAGCTCCGAGGGAGGACTTTAAGGGTCTGTTTGGCAATTGTAGGGGTAGCGGTTATGATGTATTTTTAGATTACTGGTTATGAGCGGTTATGAGGGGTCCGAGTTTGGGTGGTTTTTAAGTAGCAGCTTTTAAACCGGTCCAATCTATGCTTGGTAATTCACTAACAAGTGGTTCGAAAATTTTTTTACACGAATAAAATTAAATAGGGAAGGATATTAGTAGTGATAATTATATATTTTTGGTGAGGATATAAATGGAATAAAATTATAAAACATCTCAAAATCTACCGATTTGGGGTGTTTATAAAGCCATCCAAAGTTACATTACACCAATTTTGGGGGGGGGGTTTGAGCTGACTAAAACCGGTGCCCCAAAAAAATTAACAAACAGGGGTTTTCATAAACGTTCAGTTTAAAAATACCCGAAAAGTGATGAAAACACCTTTACCAAGCAGACTCTAGGGATCCTCGAATGTAATTATCAATATTTATGACTGTCCATCTACACAGCTAGATCACATATGACATAGCATGTACGAGTGTTCAGGACAACCTGTCGCTTGAATGGTACGATTATATAATGCACGTGCCATAAATGAGACTTAAATCAGATGACATGATCTTTGGTTGATGTGTGGCGTTGGCCTTGATTTGGAGAGAATCTCCGATTTGAGTGGGGCGGTTATGGTGCACACACCATAAACTAGTATTGATCCTTTCAGTCATTACCAATGAGATTTAAGGTGATCCAGTTCGGGGTACAAACCAGTTGTATTGATGATTGGGGTTGACCCAGCCGAGGGCGTGAGCCATTTGTCTTGAAGTAGAGGTCTTATGAGGCTACCTGAGCCGCTTTCCTCTTGGGCCGCATAAAGGCTTCTTGGAATTAGGGAAGTCGCATGGTGTCTGGGCCGCATCGTCCTACTTACAGGGTCCTGGTCACATGGAGTGGACTGGCTGTCTTTAGTTCTGTAAGGGCAACATGCTTTGGGGCACTGTGCTGCTCGGACTTTGGCATCTCACAGGAGCTCCCTGGGCTTGAGTGTACCGCGTCTGATGTGGTTCGAGCTTGATTGAGATTAGACAATTTATTTGCTTCTACAAGACTCCCGTCAAAGTTTTTAAACTTGGCAATGAGTTTGTAGTACTTTGAACAGAAGCATGGGCTCTTCAGGGTTCTTGGATCCTTTGATCTGGTCCGCCAAGGGCCTCAAGCCTTTGGTAGGCTTCTGGACTTCTTATGACACTGTTTCATTCGAGTGCACCTTTCTTTGAAATATTGCCAGGCTGGCAAGTTTTTATTGATACCTGCTTTGTGATTTGATGAAATCTCGCCTCAGGCTATGTTCTTCCGTCGTTTAGAGGATATCAAATTACGCCTTGAGGGAATTGAGGTGTCTTTCTTCATTATGATTGCTCCCTGTCATAAATGTGTGTATTTGAATGGTTGGTAGCCTTCCATATATAAAGAGATCATCGTCCCTAGATTGCTTCATCTTGTCCATGTCTCGAGAGGGGACTTCTCGTCATAGGCGCTTCAGGAGGTCAAGATGGGTGGCATCTTCTGCCTCCGTCACGTGACCCGTAGTGACGCTTCCTCTACCGCCTTCTCCTAAGTTGAGGTTGAGCAGGCCGGAGGAGGGGGAGCTACTGCTGAGGGCCAGGCGACTCCTGGGCTACATTGGCATGTCCATGGGGGACCTTGGCAGGCCGTTAGGTGTTTCCCTGATTTTAGTTCCCCCCAGGGAGATGGAATTGGGGAAGGGAAGGTAGCTTTCCGCCATCTTTTCTATACTGTCGAGATTCTGTCGCTCCAAGATCTTACAGATGTATCATACCCTAGTTCCAAAATATATAGGAGCTCAAGAAATTAGCATGCCAGTTGTACGCTAGAATAAGTATTCCCAATTTAATGGACTTATTCTAATCGTAGTATGCTGAATCCTATATCTTAAATACAACAGTCACAGGTAAACTAATATCTCCACAATAACAACACTATAATCTCATCCACAGAATGATAATATCAACACAGAAGAAGATAATAAATGTTTTACTGAAATAGAATATAAGTCTGAATAATCAAATATAAAATCTGTCTGAGATAATCAAGTCTGGCGAAAGTATATCCACCGAAACAAAGTACAATACTGGAATGCTAAAATACTGAAATAAAGAAATAGCCAGGACATAGCTAGCTAGATAAAATATCCATGACTCTAATCATCTATCAACCCCTGGATCAGAGAAACTCATCGGGCACAACCCCTAGGTCCTCTGCAAGATATCCGAGCTCGATGCCTGATCCGTAAACTATAGGATAAAGGTACTCGTTTGAATCTGGGAAATAACCAGGTCCTTATAGGACATAACAAGATAAAAATCTCGCCACAATATGAACAGTAAAAATAATATATATGAACATGAATATAACTGACAAGGTAAACTATCCATCTAAGTGTAATACACTTGAAGCCTACTTTGGTACGCATGAGTAGGTGAAGGAGTAAAATATAGCATTCTCTAGAGGCTTATGTATATACTTGCATACCTCCTGTAACTCATATTTTCGAATTTTTATTTTATTTATTTTATTTTATTATGATTAATTTTATGATCATTGGGAGTCATACCGAAGCTTGTAGATGAGCTATGACCATATTAAGGTCATATGACCTCTAGATAGCTTCTATATGTATTATTTAGCTATTTTATATTTTTCTTTAATTTATGGATATTTGTTTAGTTATTTAATTATGAGGATTTATTATTTTGAAGGACTTTCAGGATTTATTGTAAGGTCATTCGAGGGTATTTTGGGACCAAATATTTTTATTGGGCTCTAGATGACTAGAAATATTTTCTAGAATATTCTAGGATTTTTCTAGATTTTTCTAGAATTTTTGAGAATTTTAGATAATTAAAACCCATATAATTTATTTTTCATAGGCTTTTGGAATTTATTGCAGGATCACACGTTGATATTTTGAGTTAAAATATTTTTATTAGGTTCTAGACACTTAGAAATATTTCCTAGAATTTTCTAAGAATTTTTTAGATTTTTCTGTAATTTATTTGAATTTATTTGGAGTTAAAATAAATTTTAAATAGTTTTCTGTAATTAAATAAATAATTACACAGTCAACAGTCATCCAGCCAGGGCTGGCCCACCTGTCGGCGCTCAATCGCCTCTCTCTCTCTCATATATATATATATATATATATATATATATATATATATATATATATATATATATATATATATATATATATATATATATATAAACCCTAGTTTATTTCCTTGGCCGATTTTCGAGTTTTGATCTTGGTGATTCCCTGACTTCCCGCCGATTTTCGAGTTTTGATCTTGGTGATTCCCCGACTTCCCGGATAGATTGCAGAAAGTCCCAATCTCGTTTTCGTGCGCCATTTTTTGATTAGATTAATCTCGAGGTTAGATTTTAGAATATATATTTTATTTTTTGAGATCTTGATTATGAATTTCTAGAGAATTATTTTACTGTTGGTTGTCCAAAACTCGACACGTCGTACGGTTTTCGAGATCCCGGGAGATCCCGAACTCTGATTTGCGATCCGTTTGAAGTTTTAGAAAGATAATACGATGATATTCGACATATAAGTTTTTCAAAATTTCAGAGGTTAGTTTATTATTTTATTTATTATGTTGAACTCAGATTTGATCGATAAATCACCGATTTGATCACGGTTAGGCATAACGGCGATATCTTTTGACCAAAGCATGATTTTGTGGCATGGTCAATTCCTGTGCACTAATGGTACTGAAATCTACCAAGATACACTTTCAAAATCTTGAGTTCATAACGTTTGACTAGTTAGTCAATGACACGCCTTGATTTGCGTGCTATGGTTTCCAAAATTAGAAATATGACTTTCTATGGTCAAAATTCCTCATTTAAGTTTTATTTTAGACTAATATTAGATTAAATTAGGTTTTTAATTTATTTATTCCCGAATTAATTATTATTAGATAAGTTAAACTATTAACCACTTATTCCATGATTTTAGAATTAGAATATTTGAATTGACTTGTGGTTTTCGTGCATGGTTCGTGGTACGATGGTGTGATATGGGTTGATAGCTTCTAGGTCAAAGTTTCTTTAATCCTTGACATGTGATTACAGTTTGTCCAAGAAATCAGACAAGTTTCACTATGGCATTATATTATCTTTATTTTGTACTACATGTATCGTTTTTGTTATCTTTTTACTGTTACATCTTTATATTACTTGTTATCACTGTTCTTGATTGATCATGATTACTTCTTATACATGAGAGTTAGAGTCGCTAGAGTATATGTACATGTTCATACCTTACTTCTAGTTTATCGTGATCATCGTTTATCTTATTGTTAATGTTTATCGTGTTGGACTTGTACTTGTGAGTTAGTCAGGTTGGAGAACACAACTAGTAGACATGTGGTACCCCAGTGTAGCCCATAGTTTATTCGTTCGGGGGACCATCTTACAGAGTTTATTCAGTCAATACATCTTACGTGTTGACTGTCCGATTCCTAACCCAACCACATATTGAACGTTAGTATTCTAAAACACATTGGACACGTGTCTTCGATTCTTGTTGCTATATTGCTTAAAGGTTCATCTCTTTTGAGTATACTTTCATAGAGTTAATGTATCATAGTTGATCTCTTCTTCTTATATCATATCATGTTTACAGTTCATATTCATTTTATTGTTTCTCCTCATGCTTGTATATTATATTGTATAGTGTAGTGTTATGGTAAACTTGTTCCAATCCTGACTGGGTATTTTTTTCAGTTGATAGATTCTTGATGACTTGCTATCTTGCTTTGGGTTCCTTCGGGTGGAGTCAGAGATATATTGAAGGCCAAAGCCTATAGACTAGTTAGATAGTTTAATTTTGTTGTATTAGATTTTCTGAGATATTGTATTTGGTTAAATATAAATCTTATAAATTTTGTAATTGATTTAGCATTATGAATGAGCAAATAGATGTAATTTTGTTATATATGAGTTTGACCTTGAGACCTAGACATCGTACTACCATCGATGCTGCAGCATAGGTTGGACTTGGCTACGAACTCGTATCCGAAAAGGGGTACGGGTCGTCACAAGTTTTTTGGTAGCCCATGCAGGTCTATTTTTGCAAAATTGTATGAACTCACGGTAGTACTTAAGTTAGTCATACTATTATGAGACTGCGATTAGGAAGTGCTCAATCAAAATTAGGATTGATTTGATTTTAGGAGAATGACTAGGACTAGGAGTCCCTTATCAATTTGACTGTTGGATAGTCAAGGTTGTCACATAGGCCATATGATTTAGGTAATGATTTATTAAATTCTAAACCCTATTAGATAACTTGAGGAATTTTTCTAGTACTATTGTGTTTCGACATGATAGTAGGATCAAAGGTGGGTAGACTATTCGCTTGGTAAATTAGGATTTCCTAGGATTCAATTCCTATTCTTGATCATTTGTGCAACTTTATCTTATGCCTTCTCTAAACATCGTCATATCATACGGACCGTCTTACTTATTTATTTCCATGACCATAGGTAATTATTTTTCTAAAGAGTATATTTATTTCCATCTATTGACTTTTGAGCCCAACATGATTCGATTATCCATATCTTAATTTTGAGTCTGCTTTCTGAAATTCAAAATATATATGATTTATATTTCTCTTGCCTTTGATTGTTTTATTCCTAATCGATCGTATATTTTCCTCTAAGGACAAATAATTACATTTCTATCATGATCAACTTGTTGAAGTTCTAAAAGCTCCTTTGAAATTCTTATGGATATAGTTGAAATAATTTTTGGTAACTTATAATGGCAAGGCAGATGCGCACTATCGCCATTTATTTGAATCATGGAGACTACGGGTTACTACAGCTAGCAGCGCACTAGCGAGGTATGACCCCTAAGTTGAAGTAATTTCAGGTAAGCGTAGGTTATCGAATACTATTAAAATTATGTCTTAGTTGTCCTATTTGATCCTAGTTATCTTTATGTCAATGATGGATAGAGTTGATAGGGTATTCGATACCATTATCATATTTGAGTCATGAAACCAAGGGTTACTGCAGCCAGATGCATACTGGCGAGGCATAAATTCTTGGTAAAGTGACTTCATATATACATACTATTTTCGAATATTATAAAGACTACTTCCTTTTTGGCATATGATTATTGATTTTCATGATTCACAATTTCATGCACTCTCGCTTAAAATTTGATTAGTTCTTATCCTTTCATTTCTTGAACCTTTCTTTTGATATTTTATTTTTGTATCGTTATTAGGTTTCCTAGAAATCATTTAAACCTATTTTGATCCCATTCCACCGGTCTTATGATCGTGCCTAGATGGTTGATCGTGCCAAAATGACTTCGAATTGATCATTCTTAAACGACCTTGATCATGACTAAACTATTTTCACAACAGTCATAGTCGTTCCTATATTTCAAACTCTATTACTTCTAATATTTAGATTTTATTCCATTATGATCATAACTATTTTGATCATGTTCATGCTTGTGCCAACTTTTAATTTTGATCATGCTTCGATGGCTTGTATGATTAAACCTTGATCGTGACTGGATCTTAGTTGTATCCAAGTGATTTTAACCATGTTTAGACTTTGTCTAAATTTTGATCGTTGACCACGCTTACATAATTCCAACAGTATTTAATCGTGTCTAACAACTTTTTATTGTTTAACTAATCCTATTCGATTATATCCTTGACTATTGTGACTAGACCCTTTGACTATACTTTAATTGTGCCATGTGGTATCTTTTCTTAAGTTTCCATTCTATTCACGATCTAACTCATTTTTATCATTAATCGTACCATTTTCTTGATTATATTCTTAGTCGTACCTAATCGTGCCATTTGAAATTTTGAGGATAAATTTTTTAAGGTGGGTAGATTTGTAACCCCTCTTCCCAATTTTTATTTTATTTTATTTTATTTTATTTATTATGATTAATTTTATGATCATTGGGAGTCATGCTGAAGCTTGTAGGTGAGCTATGACCATATTAAGGTCATATGACCTCTAGATAGGTTCTATATGTATTATTTAGCTATTTTATATTTTTCTATAATTTACGGATATTTTTTTAGTTATTTATTTATAAGGATTTATTATTTTTAAGGACTTTCAGGGTTTATTGTAAGGTTATTCAGGGGTATTTCGGGACCAAATATTTTTATTTGGGCTGTAGTTGACTAACAATATTTTCTAGAATATTTTTGGATTTTTCTGGATTTTTTTAGATTTTTCTAGAATTTTTAAGAATTCTTAGATAATTAAAACCTATAGAATTTATTTTTTCATAGGTTTTTAGAATTTAATGTTGGATCAAACGATGATATTTTGAGTTAAAATATTTTTATTTAGTTTCTAGACTCTTAGAAATGTTTTCTAGAATTTTTTAGGAATTTTCTAGATTTTCTGCAATTTATTTGGAGTAAAATAATTTTTAAATAATTTTTTGTAATTAAATAAATAATTACACAGTTACCCAGCCGGGGCTGGCCCACCTGTTGGCGCTCAACCGCCTCTCTCTCTTCCCCCTATATATATATACATATATATCCAAAAACCCTAGTTTATTTACTTGGCCGATTTTGGAGTTTTGATCTTGGTGATTTCCCGACTTTCCGGAGCGGTTGCGGACAGCCCCGACCTCGTTTTCGTGTGCCATTTTTTTGTTGGATTCGTCTCAAGGTTAGATTTTAGAATAAATATTTATTTTTTGAGATTTTGCTTCTAAATTTTTGGAGAATTATTTTAGTGTTGGTTGTCCAAAATTTGATACGTCGCACGGTTTTCGAGATCCCGTGAGATCCCGAACTCCGATTTGCGATCTGTTTGAAATTTTGGGAAACTAAATGACGATCTTCAACCCATAATTTCTATATAATTTTAGAGATTATTTTATTATTTTATTTATTACGTTGAACTCAGATTTGATCGATAAATCACCGATTTGGTCACGGTTAGCCATAACGGCGATATCTTTTGACCAAAGCCTGATTTTGTGGCACGTCAATTCCTGGGCATTCGTGACACTGAAATCTGCCAAGATGAACTTTCAAAATCTCGAGTTCATTATATTTGGCTAGTTAGTTAACGACACGTCTCGATTTGCATGCCATTTTTCTAAAATTAGAAATATGACTTTTTATGGTCAAAATTCCTCGTTTAAGTTTTATTTTAGATTAATATTAGGTTAAATTAGGTTTTTAAGTTATTTATTCTAGAATTAATTATTATTAGGTAAGTTAAACTTTTAACCACTTATTCTATGATTTTAGAATTGACTTGTGGTTTTCGTGCACGGTTCGTGGTACGATGGTGTGATATGGGTTGATAGCTTCTAGGTCGAAGTTCCTTTCATCCTCGACTTGTGATTACAGTTTGTCCAAGAAATTAGACAAGTTTCACTATGGTATTATATTACCTTTATTTTGTACTGCATGTATCCTTTTTATCGTCTTTTCATTGTTACATCTTTATATTGCTTGTTGTCACTGTTCTTGATTGATCATGATTACTGCTTGTACACGAGAGTTAGAGTCGCTAGAGTATATGTACATGTTCATGTCTTACTTCTAGTTTATCGTGATCATCGTTTATCATATTGTTAATGTTTATCGTGTTGGACATGTACTTGTGAGTTAGTCGGGTAGGAGAATACAACTAATAGACATGTGGTACCCTAGTGTAGGCCAAAGTTTATTCGGTCGAGGGACCATCTTACAGAGTTTGTCCAGTCAATACATCTCACGTGTTGACTATTCGATTCCTAACCCAACCACATGTTGAACGTTAGTATTCTAAATACATTGGATACATGTCTTCAATTCTTGTTGCTATATTGCTTAGAGGTTGATCGTTAGTATTCTAAATACATTGGATACGTGTCTTCAATTATTGTTGCTATATTGCTTAGAGGTTGATCTCTTTTGAGTATACTTTCATAGAGTTAATGTGTCATAGTTGATCTCTTCTTCTTATATCGTATCATGTTTATAGTTGATCTTCCTTTTACTGTTTCTCCTCATGCTTGTATATTATATTATATTGTGTAGTATAGTGTTAAGGTAAACTTGTTCCAATCCTGACTAGATTTTTTTTTCAGTTGACAGATTCTTAATGATTTGCTATCTTGCTTTGGGTTCCTTCGGGTGGAGTTAGAGATATCTTGAAGGCCAAAACCTAGAGACTAGTTAGATAGTTTAAATTTTGTGAGACATTGTATTTGGTTAAATATAAATATTATAAATTTTGTAATTGATTTAACATTGTAAATGAGCAAATAGATGTGATTTTCTTATATTTGAGTTTGACCTTGAGACCTAGATAGCGTACTACCGTCGATGCTGTGGCGTAGGCTGGACTTGGCTACGAACTCGTATCTGAAAAGAGGGTGCGGGTCGTGACACCTCCAGACCGTGTTCTGATGCGTGGTTAGCGGCTGCTGCCGGATATATACTCTAGCAATACATCCGTAACTGAGAAACTATAAACCCATAACTGGGCAACTATGAGGCTAAAAAGGTGGCTATCTCATACGCCTACTAATAGTCTTCCCCGAACAGTAGTAGTACAAGATCATGTTCATGACTCGCATGGCTCGTATCTCACATGCAAGTCCTCTAACTAACATAAATAATCATATATGATCCGTCACACAAACCACTTTTACCGGCCAAGTATAGGGTGCATGCCAATACTAATGTAACTCTCACTCCAAATGTCGTGTAATGAGTCGTGTCAAAGTCATAGAAGTCAGTGAAGAATAACTTCAACACGAGGAAGTCTACTAGCATGCTAGGTCACACAGACACCCACTATCAGTCATCGATGGTATCATCGACTGCACCCAAGTTACACTTGGACGCCCTCCTAACGCATCTAATCCTAACACACAACAAAACGTCCATGTATAACAGAAAATAAAATAAAATCACAATGACACGGTATCTTGCCTGGATTTGCAGCAAAGGATATCGATTCGACGTCACCCTCCACAGTCACGGTCTCGCGAACTCCTATAAATTTATACAACTAATATTAATAATCATTCTAACATTATTACTATTATTGACATATCTATCTATACATACTAAGTAGGGCTATCTACTATATATATTAGTTATAATAACATAACTAGTCATAATATTCCTATTAGGGCTTACAAAATTCCACAAAATATATGTATAAATATTTAATATTAATTCTAAAATATAACAATAATATTATGACAATAAATATTATATTTTTAATATTGCATACAAATACTTAGAAATCCTTTAGATTTATTTCATGATCAAACTAACATCCACATTAATAAATCAACGCTGTTAGAACTTGTTTAACCATAAATAAAATAACTTTAATATTCTAAAATAAATGGTAAAAAAATAATCCAAATTAACAAATATTTATGATCATGAGTTGAGGATCAATGATATGGAGCATTGGTTGCACACAAAAATTATTTTTGGGCTCACAAGATGATAATTTAGATAGTTCATTTACGTCAAAATTTTGTCCTTCAAAGATCGAGTGATTCAAGCATTAAAACAGAAAAATTATGAAAAACTCATTGAACGAGAATTGTAGGTAATCGAAACATGGTCGTTTTTATATATGATATCGATGGTAAAAGTGAAGTTATACAGTTCAAAACTACCCCGCAATGAATAGTGCCAATTGCGAACACACTTTGTTTAAACGTGTGCCCCGACCAATATAGAAAGAATTTCGACATGAGTTTTCATATGAAGGTAGTAGACAGATAGGAGAACCCAGTATTTTTTGTCCCATAAGATTTCAATTTCTAGAAGTGGAGAAAACGTAGTTGCAAAAAGGGTTACCTGTCGTAACTTTTGGATAGCAAAGTATAGGGGTCTTGTGCGGACTATAGCAGCTTGTATAGCTATTTCAGACCTTGTAGATCCTTGGGGTGATAGAGGAGTGTCTTGGAAGCATCGAGTCTAAGGTTTTCAGGCTTGGAGTGGTCGACAAGTCGGCACACAGCAGCAAGAAGGAGAAGAAATGGCAGCAGTCGACAAAGAAAGGGGGCTCGGGTTTTAAGGTTTAGGTAATGGACTTTCGGGTAGAGTTAGGATATATATATATATATATATATATATATATATATATATATATATATATATATATATATATATATAAGGTTTGCTAGGGGGTCAGGTATGGGCTGAGGTAGGATAGTTTTGTATATGTTTTTGTTTGGGTTTGGAGTCCAAATGCAAGATAGATTGATACATGAATCTATAGGTTTCCAAATGAATAATGCTATTTGTCCCTCCAAATTGTACCTCCAAACTGTCCCTCCTTACGTGGCAGCTGACGTGGCATGTTGATGTGGCAGCTGACGTGGCAAATTTTAAAATTAAAATTAACATTAACATTAAATTAACATTAACATTAATATTAACATTAACATTAAAATTAATATTAACGTTGACATTAACATTAACATTAACAATAATATTAATATTAATATTAACATTAAAATTAACAATAAAATCAACATTAACATTAATATTAACATTAATTAATAATAATATTAATTAATATTAATATTAAATTAATATTAATATTAATATTAAATTAACATGGACAAAATTGGGTAATTAACTTTTTGGGTTAAAATTTTCCATGTCATCGACCACGTCAGATGACACATAATATTATTTAACATGCCACGTCAGCTGCCACATAAGGAGGGATGTATTGGAGGGACAATTTGGAGGTACGAATAGCATTACTCTTTCCAAATATAGGAACTAAGATTTATTGAGTTTCCTTGTTAGAGTTTGACTCAATAAATACTCAATAAATCTAAAATAAATATTTAGGAGGGCCCCTCTCTATGTGGGGATGACCATACCAAGTTATTTACAACTTGTTAGACAGTTAAGGCTCAATAGAAATTACCCGATTTGAAAATAGGTTTAAAAAAGTCACATAAGGGGTCTTATGTGCCATTTGAATTTAAATATCACATGAGACCTCGATTGAGTGGGACACCCTAGGCATGTGTGTAGTAGGCTAAAAATAGTCGAAATCATATATTGCTTCGTTTAGGTTGGATCGATGTCGAGTCCGAATTCAAGTTGAAAGTTAAGACAAATCTCACGGTTGATAACTTCTTGGCCTAAATTGACCCCGAAGTTTTGCGAAGCAAGAATACAAGAAGACATATTTGAGTGGGATATGATATACCAATTCGAAGATAAACTTGTCTAGGTCAAAACTCATGAAGAAAGTTTCTAAAGTTTGCATTTCTTGTGCTCCAAAAATCAAAGCTACGGAAGAGTACATTTTATGATCATAAATAAAAGTAGAAAAATATCTATTAGTAATTATACTAAATAAAAATAAATAAATAAATAACTCTAAAAATTCAGGAGGCTTACAACCTACCCACCTTAAAGAATTTCGTCCACAAAATTACACTAACTCATAGGATAAAGGAAACTAGTCATATTAGATTTCTAGAGGATGCTAATACTAATGGGTTCTAAATTATCATATTCTAAGCATATATCACATCATTAAAATAATATGACACGAATATATTTAAACAAGAAAATAGATGCTACATCGCGTCGAGATAGCAATACATCCCATGGCTAGGTTTAGGCTAAAGGATTTGTGTTGCAACTTTGGTTCTTAAGATAACATAGCTTAATAGCACAACCCTTCAAACAAGGAAAATGGGTGAACCATGCACTATGATAGTCCATGTCCCTAGGCTGCTAACAAAAACAAGAAATCCTTCTAAATTAGGCTTATGATCGGCTAATCATTAATATATGGTAAACTCTCTAATTCTCATATATATGGAATCCTACCCACCTTAGCTATTCACCTAGTCCTATCAAGTATGGATTCCTAACTTCTCCCAATAAGAATCTTTCAAATTCTCAGGCAAGGCGAAGTGGGTACTCTAGGATTGCTATGAAACTAAAAGAAAATAATAGAGCCTTAAAATCAACAATCGATGCAACTAAGATAATACCTGCTACAACTACTCTCTTAGGCTCCTTCTCTATTGGTGTCATAACATAAGTATGGCCAATCCTCTATTCTCCAGGTGCTGGTAGCCTCGAAACTACAGTCGCCTGAGCAGGTGGTCGGGGGCCAGGTGGTGTTGGCCTCTGATCTGTCCGGTAATGATACCGCGGGCAGTCTCTAGCCTAGTGTTTACTCGAACCACACACTAGGCACTGTCCAAGCCTCCTCCTATAGTCTTTCTGAACATGCCCCTTCTTGTTGCAATAGCGGCATATTGGCAGGTCCTTCGCTTGATACGGGATGACTTGCTGTTGAAAATGCTCTTTCGAACGTCTGATAGGTCCTCCTTGCTATCCCTTGGCTGGTGCTGCTGTGGTAGGGCACCTCGAAAGTACTAGTTCCTTATTGAGAGCCTTCTGGAGATGGGCTTCGACTAACACCTCGGCATACAAAACTCTTGACTGTGTAGTAGTGTATCTCTGGAGCTCCTTCGTCAATCTATGATGAAATCTCTTTGCCTTCTCTACGTTATTCGGTATCAAGACGGTACCAAAATGACTAAGGCGACTGAAATCTGCGTGATACTTGTCTACGGTCATATTTTCCTGCTTGAGATGGAGGAACTGATCGTAGAGAGCGTCTTGAACTGTAGTAGGAAAGTACTTCGCATTGAAATACTCCAAGTACTGCTCCCAAGTCTGATCTCTGCCAATGTCTGGCTCGATCGACTCCTACCAGTAATGCACATTTTCTTCGAGCTGGGTCCGAACGGTTGTCATCCATAAATCCTCCTGTAGCTGTGAAGCATCGGGAAGTTTCTGAGTGCTGATGATCTATGTGGTGACCTACTCTGGTATCTCTTTGCCCTCAAATGTCTTCGGGTTCATCTGTCGACAGCCACGAATAGTACCTAACGTCGGAGCGGGTGCCGGTGCTGGTACATGTGCCAGTGCAGGGGCAGGTGCTGCTAACCTCTCTATAACCATCATCATGTTCTGCCTCATAGCCTTGGCCTGCTGCATCTGCTGCTGCATCTACTGCTGTATCATGGTCTGGAAGAATTGAAATATTTAGGCCTGGCCATCGGACTGGGGCATCTGTGACATCTGTCCAAAGGGCTGCTGCGGGTACTCTCCATGTGGCATCTGATTCAAGAATGACGGTGGCAGCGGCAACTGATCTTCCTGCTGCATCTGGGTCTGTGAGGTCTGGCCCTCGTATTGAGTCAATGCTGGGGGTACGGACCCTGCTGGAGTCGTCGGGTTGGTTGGAACCTCTCCAGGAGTCAGGTTCCCTGGTGTCACTGGAGTCCTACCATCACTAGGAGTGGTATCGTTCGTCTAGTCAGCTCTGAAAGCCATGTATCCACTACGCAACTGCATCTTGCTGTAAAAGAAAAAAATCAGATAAGAGGAGTACGGAATCAAGCTGGATGCATGAAGAAAATAGTACGAACTTGGAATTCAAAGGCAATAAGATTAACATGTGGATGAGACTTCCTAAGACTCTTAAATCCTAATTTACATGCTCATCTTGGTAATTTAGGTAACCAAAACGACAAACGGATCTGTATGGGCCACCATAAAAACTCGTCATGCCCCAGTTCTAAAATATATAGGAACCCAAGACATGAGCATACTAGTTGACGGCTAGAATAAGTATTCCCAATTTAATGGACTTATTATAATCGTAATACGCTGAATCCTATATCTATAATACAACAGTCACAGGTAAACTAATATCTCCACAATACCAATACTATAATCTCATCCATAGAATGATAACATCAAAGCAGAAGAAAATAATAAATGTTCGACTGAAATAGAATATAATTCTGAATAATCAAATACAAAAATCTTTTTGAGATAATCAAGTCTGGCAAAAATATATTCACCGAAACAAAGTACAATATTGGAATGTTAAAATACTAAAATAAAGAAATATCCAGGACATAGCGGGCACAACCTCCAGGTCCTCTGCAAGATATCCAAGCTCGATGCTTGATCCGTAAACTATATGATAAAGGTACTCGTCCGAATCTGGGAAATAACCAGGTCCTCAGGGAACATAACAAGATACAACAACTAGCCACAATATGAGTAGTAAAGTAATATACATGAACATGAATATAACTGACAAGGTAAACTATCCATCTAAGTGTAATGCACTTGAAGACTACTTTGGTATGTATGAGTAGGCGAAAGAGTAAAGCGTAGCATCCGCTAGACGCTTATGTATATACTAGCATACCTCCCGATCATGTTCTAATGTGCGGTCAGCGACCGCTGTCGGATATATCCTCTATCAATACACCCATAACCGGAAAACTATGAACCCATAACCGGGCAACTAAGAGGCTAAAAAGGTGGCTATCTCATACGCCTACTAATAGTCTTATCCGCCCAGGAGTAGTACATAATCATGTCCATGACTCGTACGACTCGTATCTCACATGCAAGTCCTCTAACTAACACAACTAGTCATATATGATCCGTCACACGAACCCCTTGTACCGGCCAAGTACAGGGTGCATGCAATACCAATGTAACTCTCACTCCAAGTGTCATGTCATTAGTCGTGTCCAAGTCATAGAAGTCATTGAAGAATAACTTCAACACGAGAAAGTCTACTAGCATTCCAGGTCACACACATACACCCACTATCAGTCATCGATTGTATCATTGACTGCAACAAAGTCACACTTGGACGCTCTCCTAACACACAACAACATGTCCATGTATAACAGAAAAAAAAAAAGATCACAGTGATACGGTATCTTGCCTATATTTGCAGCAAAGGAATAAAAGTATCGATCTAACATCACCTCTGCAGTCACGGTCTCACGAACTCTTATAAATTTATACAAATAATATTAATAATCTTTCGAACATTATTATTATTGACATATCTATCTGTACATATTAAGTAGGGTTATCTACTATGTATATTAGTTATAATAACATAACTAGTCATAATATTCCTATTAGGGCTAACAAAATTCCACAAAATATATGTATAAATGTTCAATATTAATTCTGAAATATATCATTAATATTCTGGAAATAAATATTATATTTTCAATGGTGTGTTCAAATAATTTAGAAATCCTTTAGAATTTATTTCATGATCAAACTAACAGCACATTGATAAATCAACGTTGTTAGAACTTGTTTAACCATAAATAAAATAGCTTTAATATTCTGAAATAAATGGTAAATAATTATCTAAATTAACAAATATTTATGATCATGATTCGAGGATCAATGATATGGAGCATTGGTTGCACACAAAAATATATTTTGGCTCAAAAGATGACAATTTCGATAGTTCGTTTACGGCAGAATTTTGTCCTTCAAAGATCGAATGATTCAAGCATTAAAATAACAAAATTATGAAAAAAATCATTTAACGAGAATTGTAGGTAATCAAAATATTATCATTTTCATATATGATATTAATGGTAAATTGAAGTTATACAGTTCAAAACTACCCCGCAATGAACAGTACCACTTCAGACACACTTTTGTAAAACGGTTGTCCCGACCAATCTAGAAAGAATTTTGACATGAAATTTTACTTGAAGGTAGTAGACACATAGAGGAACCTAGCATTTTTGTCCCATGAGGTATCAATTTCTAGAAATGGAGAAAACACAGTTGCAAAAAGGGTTACCTGCTGTAACTTTTGGACAACAAAGCAGAGGGGTCTTGTGTATCCTGTAGCAGATTGTATAGGCTGTTTCAGACCATGTGGCTCCTTGGGGTGATGGAGGGGTGCCTTTGCAGCATCAAGGTGAGGTGGTCAGGCTTGGAGTTCGGCAAGTCGGCACACAGCATCAAGAAGGAAAAGAAATAGCAGCAGTAGTCGGCAATGAAAGGGGGCTCGGGTTTTAGGGTTTAGGTGATGGGCTTTCGGGTAGAGTTAGGATATATATATATAGGGTTTGCTAGGGGGGTCGGGTATGGGCTGAGCTAGGATAGTTTTGTGTAGGTTTTGTTTGGGTTTGGAGTCCTACTGCAAGATAGATTGATACATGAATCTATAGGCTTCCAAATATAGGAACTAAGATTTATTGAGTTTCTTTGTTAGAGTTTGACTCAATAAATACTCAATAAATCTGAAATAAATATTTAGGAGGGCCCCTCTCTATGTGGAGATGACCCTAACAAGTTATCTACAACTTGTTAGACAAGTTTAGGCTCAATAGAAATTACCATATTTGGAAATAGGCTTTAAAAAGTCACATAAGGGGTCTTATGTGCCATTTGAATTTAAATAGCACATGGTGCCTCGATTGAGTGGGACACCCTAGGCATATGGATAGTAGGCTCAAAAATAGTCGAAATCATATATTGGTTCGTTTAGGTTGGATCGATATCGAGTCCCAAATTCAAGTTGGAAGTGACGAAAAATCTTACGGTTGATAACTTCTTGGCCGAAATTGACCCCAAAGTTGTGCGAAGCAAATAGAATACAAGAAGGCATATTTGAGTGGGACATGATATACCAATTCGAAGATAAACTTGTCTACATCAAAACTCATGAAGGAAGTTTCTAAAGTTTGGCATTTCTTTTGCTCCAAAAATCAAAGCTACGGAAGAGTATATTTTATGATCGTAAATAAAATTGGGAAAATATCTATCAGTAACTATACTAAATAAAAATAATAAAAATTACTCTAAAAATTCAGGGGGATTACAAGATTCCATCGGCGAGTCTGACCGTGGCTCTTTCTAGGGGCTCTGCCTCCTTTTTTTCTTCAGTCTTTCGTGGCCTTTTTCGTAATCTCCTTCTCCTTCATCAATAAAGTTGTTTTAGCACATCGTGTCTGAATTAACTGGTCGTATATGAGTTGTCTTCTAGTATTTCATGCATGTGGGAAACTTTTGCTGATAGGGATATTTGGAAACTGGAGGATGTCTCTTAGGAGGCGTGGACTAGGATTTAGTGGACGTTTTTACCCATGTTATACCAGAGACCGGGTATGGGTAACAAGTGTTAGCCCATTGGCTAAATAATCATACCTGATTTTGATAATCAACGATAACTTAAGTCGATACGCAAAATATAAGAAATGCTACTAATGTTAGAGGTTGCTGAAATCAATATCAAAAGAACATACTACCTCTACATCCTGCATCTACAGTGAACAATGCATCGTCATCCAGACAAGATTATATCGGAATTCAGATCGAGTCATTTTTTTCTGTATTTTATTTTTCTTGAGTCTAGGAAATATAAATGTATGATCATTCGAGATAATACTGGCTTAGGTTTTTTCAGTCTACAAATCCAAAAAGCCTACCCAATCCCACAAAGTTCCACATATCCATATAGCCAAAAATCCTATGCAATTTAGACCCCAAAAATCCTATTCTGCCTAGAGAGAATCCGGCCAGAACTTTGACTGAGTTCGGCCAAGAGTTTTTTAAAATTTTGTACCCTCCAAATCTGCAGGCAACATTCGTTTGCGAGATCTTGGCATCCGAACTCAGCCCGAGTTTGGTCAGAAAAAACACTATAAATAGAGAAGGATTTTCACATTTCTAATCACTCATTCACTCTTCTCTCTATCTCTTTCTAAGTGTTTTTTTATCGATCTAAAACTTTTATATCTTGCCTATACCACTCTTAGGCAAAGCCAGTAACATTCTATTCGATTTAGAGTATTTGGTTACAGAGTTGTAAAGAGGTTGCAAGTCAGAAAACTTCTAAATTTTCGTACTCAAGTTTGTTGGAGTCGGTCGTGCGCTCGTCACCAAGTACGGTGCTGTGAAGTCGATCGTACACTTGTCGCCAAGCACGGTGTTGTAAAGAGACGACAAGCTCCCTTTTAGCTTGTAAAATAGTAGATTAACAGCGGACAAGAGTACTCGCTACTGGATTAGTCCTCTCGGAGGGAAACCAGTATATATCGCGGTGTTCACTGAGTTTGATCTTCTATGTCTTAATTACTGTATTTAATTTATTATCTCTTATATCTGCCATTGTTCATAATCTGTTAATTTTTAAGTGGTGATTATTTTTGCTGCACACGCACACACTCTATTTACCCCCCTCTAGAGGTGCTCAACGGTCCTACAATTGGTATCAGAGCAGGTTATATTCTTATATAACACTCTAGAGAGTATATATGGCAGCCGTGAAATTAATATTCAACGGTGAAGGGCAATCCACAAATAGACCTCTACTATTTGATGGAACAAACTACACATATTAGAAAATACGGATGAGTTTCTTTCTAAAGTCTCTTGACTTTGATCTTTGGTCTATAGTAGTTGACGGTTATAAGAAACCGGCACCTATAGTGATTGAGGGTGTACTTATAGACAAGCCACACGATAAATACACAGATAAAGAAAAGACATGCTAGTCTAGATGCACGAGCCATCAATGCACTTGACAAAATAGAGTTTAATCATGTTTCTACCTGTACTATATCTCATGAGATTTGGAGACTTCTTGAGGTAACTCATGAAGGTACCTCCCAAGTGAAGGAATCCAAAATTAGCAGACTAACACCGGAATATGAATCATTTAAGATGAAACTCAGCGAGTCAATTACACAGATGTTTACTCATTTTTTAGATATTACTAATCCTTTGCAATCTCTTGGTAAGGATTACAGTAACCATAAGAAGATCAGAAAGGTGCTACAGGCTCTAACCAAGAATTGGAACCCAAAGACAACTGCGATCATTGAAAGAAACGATCTCACCACAATGACTCTGGAGACACTTATGGGAAAGATGATGACCCATGAGTTGGACTTGCAAGAATTTGAAGCAGCAACCCCCAAGGAAAAATCTATCGCCTCCAAAGCACAAGCCAAAAGAGTTGCATATAATGATTTTGATGAAGAGCCATCCAGTTGTGATAGCAAGCCCTGCTAGTAAAGAACTTCAGAAAATTCTTGAAGTTTGAGAGATCAAACCGAAAGAAGAAAGACGTCCACGAAAGCAATAAAGAAGAAATTATATGCTTTGGGTGCAAGAAGTCAGGGCATATGAAGAAGGACTATCTACTGTCAAAGAAAAGTAGTCCATATGATAGATCAAGATCAAGCGGGAAAGCTACAACAGGTCGAAAGTATGCAAACACAAGCATCTAGCACAAGAGTGATGCCAGTGAGTCAGAGGAGGAGAACAGACCCTGCAGCACACTGCCAATGTATATCTTATGGCATTTGATAAGGTATCCTCTAACCCTTTCTATGGTGTGAAATCCAGATTTTTGATTATTGGATTTGTAGCGTAATATTAGTCTAATTATTATTATTATTATTATTATTATTATTATTATTATTATTATTATTATTATTATTATTATTATTATTTAGTCAGATTTAGGAAAAAATATTATTTTAAAATTTATTGTTGGTTTTTTATTGTGGCCCTGCCCCGATCCCGAGTCCGGACTCCGAACCCGAGTTCGAACCTGACTTCCCGAAATCCAATCCCGATCCGAATCCATTCTTTTTATTTTAAATCCTGATCTATTAGTTATTAAAAAAAATTTATTAATAAAACCTTTGGCCGGGCCATACACGCTCCCCATCTTCCTCCTGCAAACCCGCTCCTCCACACTCCCAAACTTCCTCTCCTCAACACTCTCTCTCTACTCCACACGTTTGCACCCACACCCCTTCTTAATAAACACCATCACCAGCACTACTCCCACTACCTTATTCTTCTCTCCCTCTTATTTATTCCCATTCACCAACTCCTCCTCAAAACCTATTTCCACATTTCCACTCTCAAACCCCTTTCCCAAACACCAGAGCACCCGAGCCCCGGCCATTTCGCTGGCACCCGACCGCCAGCGTACGGCCCCCGCGCCCAGTGCTCCGTCGCCGTTCCCCGGCCACCCCCACTCCGCGCCTCCCCGCACGAGCACCGGCCGACCCCGATCTCCCCGAACGCCGCGCCCAGGCTCGTCCAGCCGCCCGCGGCCAACCACCTCCGGGCCGCTCCCCCTCCGGCCTCCGCCGGACCTTTCCGCGAGCCTACCGTGCCCCGCTGATCTGGACAGCGCTGTCCATCGCTGTTCCAGGGTTTTCAAACCCGATGTCCGTGTTTTCTTCGTGCCCGATCTCCGAATCTCGCTGTCCAGCGCAGCCGTACCCCGGCGAGGCACTGTCCCGAGCCGGTCCACTGTCTGCGGATTTCTTTTCTTTTTTTTGTCATCTGAGAGCTCTAGCCGAGGAACCCAAGAGTAGTCGATGATGAATTTGGTCTCCGATTCCGTTCCAGGAATTCGGAATCGGTACGTTTCGATTTCGGAATTTCCGGAATCATGTTCTGTGATGTTGTTTTCCTTTGATTTTCATATAATTTCTAAATTCGGAATTTCCGAACAGTTGTTGGATAGGTTCTGAGATTTTTGGTATCTTTAGTTAGTAATGGTAGAGCTTCTGTTTTCCGATGTTCATCTCGGATTTTTCGATTTTCAATTCGGATTTTTTGAATGTTCTTCAGAAGCATATTTTGTGGATTGGTTATTTTATTAATTTTGTGGTGGAATAGAATTTATGGGTCTTTCCCTGGTTTAGGATATTTATTGGAATTGTTGGAGCATTTTTCCAGTTTTGGGTTGTCCCAAATACAGAGGCGATGCTGCCCAAATTTTTATAAAAATTTATATAAACTTCAAATCGATTTTTCGAAAATAATTTATTGAATTTTGGGCGACGACCGTACCGGTCCATGGGCCCTTAGCAAAATGCAAACGAAACCGGTTTTACCCGGACGTTGAGGCATTAGCTAACTGTGACGATTGGACCAAGTCTGAGACTCCTAAGATTTAATTTAATTTATTTTTAGTTTTGTTTTTCGATATTTAAAATACGGGACATTAGTCAGAGCTAACTAATTTTCTCTTATTTCATTTATGTAAAGTTTGTAAGGGCATAAGCCCATATTTCTATTTTGTTAGTTGTGCCCGTGTATTGCGTAGTCTAGGTTTTTCATTTTCTTTTCTTGGTTGATTTTTCCTTTATTTTCTGGTTGGTTTTATTCTTCGTAATTAGGCGCTTAGTTATATAATGGCTAATAAATATTTTTTATAAATTAACAAGGATTTTTTACGATAAAATAAATTGAATAAAATATTGGTAGTTAACAAAACCCACGTTTTATCATTAAAAGAAAATGTAGTTTTATACGTATAATATTAAAAATACAAAGTTTTGCGAATTAACCGGTAACGAAAATTTTTCCAAGTAAACCAAAAACTGGCTATCCAACTAAATGAGAACCAACATAGTACGCATCGTAAATTGTTAGCAGTAGATTAAATAAACAAACTTAAAACTTGACTAGGATCTGCTACTAGAAATTTCAACTAGCACACCTAGCTCGGTTTTACAATGGTTCTAAGTCAAGTTCTCAATTGTAGGATCTCGAAGACAAACTTGACTTCCTCCTCGGTACCAACTTGCCCGTACTCCAGTCTTACAAATCGAGACAAGTTACGGTAATATTATTCTGTATTTTAATTAGTAATTATTATCTTGCATGTTTAAACCACATTATTACACGGAACTCTCTCCTAGAGTATTGATTGATTGACTGCGGGATATTGGGGGAGTAGTGTAGTGTCTATGACCAATACCCCAAATAATTAGTGAATGTATTAGCTTACCCCTCTTACACACGGGGATAAGCCATATCGTATACTAGGATACAAGTGTACAACCCAAGCCGGTCATAGTCATTATCTACTCAAATCACATTATTTTCTACCGTGTAGAATTGTAGAAAAATATTGTATTTCAAATTGTTTAAAATTGCAAATTTCTATTATTATTTGAAATGTTGGATATATACTCGTACTTGTTCCCTCCTGACTGGAGACCCAATATTTTAGGTGTCACTGATGACTGCTGAGCTATAGCACAATAGCTACTATGACCCAGTACCATATTCTGCTGTGTTACCGGAGACCCCTTGGAGGACGCAGATCCTGAGGCTGACGAGACAGCCATTCTAGCTAGTTGTCGTTTTAATTCGAGTTTCTTTTATTGGATTTTTTTTGTAGACTTGAATTCAGTATTTCCTTTCAGCACTTTCAATTTCAGATGTATTCCATTTTGTTGATTAATAAAAGTTTTAAAGTTCTCGTATATAAATGTTGTGACAAATATTTAGATGTTGTTGTGATTACCTGCAATAAAACAGCTTATTGCCGCCGTCTCACAACGGTGCAGGCTGGGCATGATCCGGTTCGACCCAACAAGTTGGGATCGGGTCGTGACATATTTTTAGTGGTGGCCCATACAGGTCGAAAACAACAACTTAGGAGAACACCTCTAGAACATTTAGAACACTAAAACATTAATTTGTCACAACATAGGACCGAATTATATTATAAATAAATATTTTTGGTTGTTATAGATTGGTAGGCTACCTTGCTTATGTTTGCCTCTTAAACCTTTCAGACTATGATTAGAGGAAAGACAACTCGTTCTAGTCCTGCTGATGACAAGGTGTTATCTCCTAATCACACCCCTCTTTCTCAGGCCCGTTCCAACCCTTCTCATTTGCAGCTCATCAATTCCCCCTTTGCTGCACAAGTCCCCAGCACAGCTCATACTACAGCCGAACCTATTCCACCCACGGCAATTTTACCATCTCATGTTATGATAGTTACTCCTGTCGCCCCACTAGTACCAGCAGACACCTCCCAAATGGTTGCCCTATTTTAAGGAATCCTTGAGTCCTAGAAGGCCCAAGCCGAGGCCCAGCAGAAACAGATTGATATCACGAGAGATGTTATGAAGGATGTCAATGACGTAGCCTTAGCTATCTTAAACCGAGTTGGTACGGAACCTCACCCTAGGAGGGATACCCCTGAATCTAGAAGATATTTGGGTCCCATCAAGTACTCTACTTCCCGGCAGTCATGTCGTAAGAAGCTATTGGCTTGTGCCTACTGCAAGAGGCCTGGTCATCTAGCCAATAGTTGTCGTAAGAGATTGGAACAATGTTTGGCATGTGGATCCGTTGAATATCGGGTAAAGGACTGTCCCTTATCTTTCCATCATACCAGAGCACCTATCCCAGCAACACCTGCTACGCCGCAACATAGGAACTCTCTTCCTATAGAGCAGGCCTTGCCTCCTACACCTACTGCAGAAAGGCATGATGCAGACTCGAGGATCATAGAAGAAGATGAAGCAGTTGGAGACTGCACATGCAAGAGCCAGATCCAAGAAGACTAGTACCTAGAACTGCTGAGTAGCATTATCTATTGTTATAAGAAGTTGTAACAGGATGTCCTTAGAATAATCATGAGAGTCTTGTTGTAATTCTCCAATATGAATAAAATTCTTTGTTACACCTTTATGGTAGATATCTTTCCCAAAGTCTTTTCCCTATGCTACGATTTCTGAAAATTGTAATCTTAATGAGAAGGTATATAAGGCGGTATTTATCAAGGATATATTGGTGATTAAGAATTGGAAGAATAGAATTTTGGAATACCCAGATTTTAGTTGGTACTTATAACAATTGGGAGTGATAATGACATAAGGAGTGAATTTTAACCTTAACCAGTTTAGGCCGACTGTATGATGGTATATGTTACTGCATATTTTATTTCCTAGATTTTTGTATCTTTTAGCGTCCCATGATTTTCGAGAATTATTTCCTTCCCATATCTTTAACAGATTTTTAGCATCCCTTAGGATCTATATTTTTTCGCTATTTATGGACCAATATTAGAACTCTTCAATCTCCTTCGTCAACAAAACCTATTTTTTTTCAAACTTCTCCACTAGTCGATCAAATCTTATTTCTCTATCTTTATTTGGAATTCAGACTCGTTCGCTATCTAGAGTTTCTAATTCTAATAAACCCTTATCTATCCGAGTACTTCTACGACTAGCGTATACAACCATTTGCTTTAACCTCATTTTAATTGACTTTTTCGGAACTAATCCTGAACCAAATTCTTCTGGAACTATAAAGCCTCAAGGTTAATTATTACCAAAAGAATTGGTTCAGCTTAGTTACTTCATGATTTCCCTAAAAGATATTTTTAAAAATACTTTCAATACTGATTGTTATCTCCTAGGTTATTCTAAATATTTTATTTTGATCCCCTCCACTCAACCTGAAACCCTACTCTCTCTATGTAACTTCTTGATCAATTCAAGGCCTAGACAGCTTTTAAACTCAATGCTTGAGTATCGTGAAGTACGAACGGTCAGAGAATTGATTCCATCCTATTATTAAATCTTCTTTAAATTATTGAAAAACTTTTAAATTGTTGAACCATCCCCTTGTTGGCTTTACTAAACTATTTTAACCTGACTTCCTTGAATCCATAAAGACATACTTCTTTTGTGTCAACCCTACTTACCCATCACATTCTCAAAACTTTTCTAGGATAAGAAATTATTTCTTCAAATAATTTTGGTAAACGTCTGTATCCTTTAAGTGATTTGTCGTGAATATTCTCATTGGCTTCTTCAACTCAACTCAAAGCTCTGATTCTTCTACCTTATCCTGTGTCCAACTCAATTAGTCATACTCAAGCTTGATCAATATTCTTCAAAATCAAATCTCTTAAATCTCAAGAGCTATTGGAACACATATTTATCCTGATAAATTTTCTTGAAACCAGAAGAACATACATCAACATCTTTTCCTATCATAACTAGAACCTTAGAACTCGTTTGAATTTTTTTTTGAAAACTCCTTTGAAATTCTTATGGACAAAGTTTGGGAAAATATTCCGTGACCTAATATGACTTCGCATATTGTGTTATAGTCAATTGTCTGAATTATGGAAACTACGAGTTTACTGCAGCCAATTGCGCACTGGCGAGGCAAAGACTCTAAAGTTGAAGTGATTTCGGGTGTTCATAGGTTTTCGGATATTATTGTGACTGTCCTAAATGCACCATGTTGATCTTCTATGTTGCTTAGCCATAAAATGGATAAAGTTGAAAGATTACTCGGTAACCTAAAATTATTCAAGTTATTAGGTCAAAAAATTTACTGCAGTCAGGTGCACTCTGGCGAGGCATGAATTTGAGACAAAGTGACTTCAAACATATTTGGTTTCCGAATATTATTCAGACTATATTCATACCATGGTTGTCTTTTGCACCATCAAATCATTCTGACTTTTGCCTGATTAGAGGATTTATATTTCTAGCGGTTGTATCCATTTCCAGAAATCTCTTGTCACAACCAGAAAGAAAAGATTTCCTATAAAGTTCTACTTGATTTTCCTAGAACTTATTAGGACCATATCAATCTCTATTGGCTCAATTCCTTTCAAGGTTCCGTTTTTTTAGGGTGTTGTATATTTTTGTGGGTAGTTATATATTTTTGCAGCTATATAAAGTTGGTTGATAGTTATATGTGGGGAAAACCTAGAAAGTCACCTAGCAACCTTATTGCATAAAAGTACACTTAGGGGATCGATTTTATTCTAAAGAGATTAGATAGCTAAGAGTACCAAAGGGTAGCATGGCAAGGCACAAAAGCAAGTTAGTCTAGAGAGAATTATAAATTGTGGTTCGTTTAGGAATGAATCATTAGTGGAGCATATTAGTACTTGGCTATTGGATTGGTGAATGAAAGAAGGTGATGATTTTGAATTTTTGATTTAGAAAAAATAAGTTATGGCAGGATGGGAGGAGCCGTAGAGGATCAAGGGTGATGATGGTAAGAGCTAGTAATTATGACGTGCAAGTAATTGATGGAGAGTACGTTGCAAGCAATATGAAATTGCATCGCTTAGTAGATATCGAATCGACTAGCAAGAAGTTTAGATCCTACCCGAAGATTATAGGTACGGATGCAAAGAGTAAGTTCGCACAACCATTTCGGTGGCTGACAATTCAGAAATAGAAGCAATATTTTAATTATGGGCTATGACTGTGTTTCTAAGGAGGGTAGACTGTTGATTCGAAGGAAGTGCATGAATTGCTCAAATTAGACTATCTAGAGGTTGTCAACATTACTAAGAGACAGTAAAGAAAGCTTTTTTCGAGGACGAAATTTTCTAAGGAGGGAAGATTGTGAAACCCAGATTTTTTATTATTGGATTTGTAGCGTAATATTAGTCTAATTATTATTATTATTATTATTATTATTATTATTATAATTTAGTCGAATTTAGGAAAAAAATATTATTTTAAAATCTATCGTTGGTTTTTTATTGTGGCCCTGCCCCGATCCCGAGTCCGGACTCCGAACCCGAGTTCGAACCCGACTTCCCGAAACCCAATCCCGATCTGAACCCATTCTTTTTATTTTAAATCCCGATCCTTTAGTTATTAAAAAAAATTATTAATAAAACCTTTGGCCGGGCCATAAACGCGCCCCCATCTTCCTCCTGCAAACCCGCCCTCCACACTCCCCTACTTCCTCTCCTCAACACTCTTCCTACTCCACACGTTTGCACCCACACCCCTTCTTAATAAACACCATCACCAGCACTACTCCCACCACCTTATTCTTCTCTCCCTCTCATTTATTCCCATTCACCAACTCTCCCTCAAAACCCATTTCCACATTTCCACTCTCAAACCCCTTTCCCAAACACCCGAGCACCCGAGCCCTAAGCCCCGGCCACTTCGTCGGCACCCGACCGCCAGCGTGCGGCCCCCGCGCCCAGCGCTCCGGTGCCGTTCCCCGGCCACCCCCACTCCGCGCCTCCCCGCACGAGCACCGGCCGACCCCGATCTCCCCGAGCGCCGCGCCCAGGCTCGTCCAGCCGCCCGCGGCCGACCACCTCCGGGCCGCTCCCCCTCCGGCCTTCGTCGGACCTTTCCGCGAGCCTCTCGTGGTCCGCTGATCCGGACAGCACTGTCCATCGTTGTCCCGGGGTTTTCAAACCTGATGTCCGTGTTTTCTTCGTACCCGAGCTCCGGATCCCGCTGTCCAGAGTAGCCGTACCCCGGCGAGGCGCTGTCCCGAGCCGGTCCACTGTCCGCAGATTTCTTTTCTTCTTTTTATCATCTGAGAGCTCTAGCCGAGCAACCCAAGGTATAATTCCTTTATCCCGTTCCATTTTCGGTAGTCGATGATGAATTTGGTCCCAAATTCTGTTTCAGGAATTCAGATTCGGTACGTTTCAATTTCGGAATTTCCGGAATCATGTTCTGTGATGTTGTTTTCCTTTAATTTTTATATAATTTCTAAATTCGGAATTTTCGAACAGTTGTTGGATAGGTTCTGAGATTTTTGGTATCTTTAGTAAGTAATGTTAGAGCTTCAGTTTTCCGAGGTTCATCTCGGGTTTTCCAATTTTCAATTCGGGTTTTTCGAATGTTCTTCAGAAGCATATTTTGTGGATTAGTTATTATATTAATTTTGTGGTGGAATAGAATTTATGGGTCTTTCCCTGGTTTGGGATATTTGTTGGAATTGTTGGAACATTTTCCCAGTTTTGGGTTGTCTCAAATACAGAGGAGATGTTGCCCAAATTTTTATAAATTTTTTTATAAACTTCAAATCGGTTTTTCAGAAATAATTTATTGGATTTTGGGCGACGATCGTACCGGTCCATGGGCCCTTAGCGAAA
The DNA here is from genome assembly GCA_029216955.1 of Iris pallida. NCBI lineage: Eukaryota > Viridiplantae > Streptophyta > Magnoliopsida > Asparagales > Iridaceae > Iris > Iris pallida. Next base: position 10,825,918 of record JANAVB010035019.1, read on the forward strand.
TGCAAACGAAACCGGTTTTACCCGGACGTTGAGGCATTAGCTAACTGTGACGATTGGACCAAGTCTGAGACTCCTAAGATTTAATTTAATTTATTTTTAGTTTTGTTTTTCGATATTTAAAATACGGGACATTAGTCAGAGCTAACTAATTTTCTCTTATTTCATTTATGTAAAGTTTGTAAGGGCATAAGCCCATATTTCTATTTTGTTAGCTGTGCCCCTGTATTGCGTAGTCTAGGTTTTTTATTTTCTTTTCTTGGTTGATTTTTCCTTTATTTTCTGGTTGGTTTTATTCTTCGTAATTAGGCGCTTAGTTACATAATGGCTAATAACTATTTTGTATAAATTAATAAGGATTTTTCACGATAAAATAACTTGAATAAAATATTGGTAGTTAACAAAACCCTCATTTTATCATTGAAAGAAAATGTAGTTTTATACGTATAATATTAAAAATACAAAGTTTTGCGAATTAACCGGTAACGACAATTTTTCCAAGTAAACCAGAAACTGGCTATCCAACTAAATAAGAACCAACGTAGTACGCATCGTAAATCGTTAGCAGTAGATTAAATAAACAAACTTAAAACTTGACTAGGACCTGCTACTAGAAATTGCAACTAGCACACCTAGCTCGGTTTCACAATAGTTCTAAGTCAAGTTCTCAATTGTAGGATCTCGAATACAAACTTGACTTCCTCCTCGGTACCAACTTGCCCGTACCCTAGTCTTACAAATCGAGGCAAGTTACGGTTATATTATTCTGCATTTTAATTAGTAATTATTATCTTGCATGTTTAAACCACATTGTTACACGGAACTCTCTCCTAGAGTATTGATTGATTGACTGCGGGATATTGGGGGAGTAGTGTAGTGTCTATGACCAATACCCCAAATAATTAGTGAATGTATTAGCTTACCCCTCTTACACACGGGGATAAGCCATATCGTATCGCTAGGATACAAGTGTATAACCCAAGCCGGTCATAGTCATTATCTACTCAAATCACATTGTTTTCTACCGTGTAGAATTGTAGGAAAATATTGTATTTCAAATTGTTTAAAATTGCAAATTTCTATTATTATTTGAAATGTTGGATATATACTCGTACTTGCTCCCTCCTGACTGGAGACCCAATATTTTAGGTGTCACTGATGACTGCTGAGCTATAGCACAATAGCTACTATGACCCAGTACCATATTCTGCTGTGTTACCGGAGACCCCTTGGAGGACGCAAATCCTGAGGCTGACGAGACATCCATTCTAGCTAGTTGTCATTTTAATTCGAGTTTCTTTTATTGGAATTTTTTTGTAGACTTGAATTCAGTATTTCCTTTCAGCACTTTCAATTTCATATGTATTCCATTTTGTTGATTAATAAAAGTTTTAAAGTTCCCGTATATAAATGTTGTGACAAATATTTAGATGTTGTTGTGATTACCTGCAATAAAACAGCTTACTGCCGCCGTCTCACAACGATGCAGGCTGGACATAATCCGGTTCGACCCAACATGTTGGGATCGGGTCGTGACATATGGTGACTTTACTTTCGATAAATTAGAGACAGCCTTTAGCGAACTACTTGAATAACACATAAATATGTTAGACAAGTACAAGCAATCTCGCAAAGAGGTTAAGGCATGCACAACCGAAGTAGCAAGATTGTCTAATCTTCTTGAAGACAATAAAGAGACATCTGCTATCGGTAACACGGATGAGATAGCCAAGCTCAAAGTAGACTATCATGAGGCTATCCTTACCATCGAAAAAAGAAAGAGACTATGTCAAAATGCAAGAGATTTATGACATAGAGAAGAAGAGACACTTAGTCACAGAATAAAGACTCAGTGATATGACTGCCAAATATGAAGAGACTTGTGTGATTTCTAAAAAGGTAGAAATCAAATTAGGAAAACAGGCCATCTCTGTTACAGAGCCTAAGGTTAGTCCTAATGCTAAGCATACAACTAAGAGGACTAAACCACATAAAGCACGCAAGCAACACGCCAATCACAATTATGCTTTCACATATAGGTTTTCAAAGAAAACACAAAAGCATATCAACACAGAAACAAAAAGCACGTTTTCAAAACTTACTTACACGTACTGTGGTACTCATGGGCACATATCACAATATTATCTAGCAAGAAAGCTTGTTGACAATCAAACACTTGTTTGGATACCTAAGACTAATCAAAATAGACCCTTCAAGAAATGGGTACCAAAGGATTCATCTACTCGTTTTGTAGGTGGACCCACAACCCTCATGCTAGAAGCAAGTGGATTCTTAATAGCAGATGTCCGCGGCACATGACTGGTGATGCATCTTTATTCGCTACGCTATCGATGAAGAAAGAAGGATACATTTCCTTTGAAAATAACTTGAGAGGTGATATAATTGGAAATGGCACTGTTGGTATGTCTTCTTACCCAGTAATAAAAGATGTTTGTTTAGTTACAGAGTTGAAACATAACCTACTGAGCATAAGTCATTTGGCAGATAATGCTTATGGTATCAACTTTATAAAAGACAAATGTTCTATATATGAAATACCATCTGGTAATCCTGTATATGAAGGGATTAGGGAAGTCAACATTTATGTTTTCTTTTTAGAAAGTACTAACAATGCAGGAAGATGCCTAGTAGCAAATCAAGATTAAAGCTGGCTATAGAACATGAGGCTAGGACATGCCAATATTGACACTATCTCACGTCTATGCACCAAAAAGCTAGTAAAAGTACTCCCTAAAATCACATTTAAGAGAGACATGGTATGTGCTGACTGTGAAAAGAACAAAGCAACTATGTCAAGTTATAAATCCATAAACGCTGTAAGTACTTCTAGACCCTTACAGTTAATTCATATGGATTTATTTGGTCCTAGTAGAGTCGCTAGTCTTGGCGGTAAGCTCTACGCTTTTGTAATTATTGACGATTTTTCTCGTTATACATGGGTTTACTTTTTATCAAATAAAAGTGATGCTATTTTTGTCACGACCCGCACCCAGTGTAGGGGCACGAGAAGTAGGTACGTCCAGCCTACGCCGCAGTATCGGTGGTAGAATGTTGTTCTAGGTCACTATCATAAACTGAATACAATATGATATACTCTTCGAACGGAGGACAAATCACATAAGGTACAACTCAATCACAATCTATAGATGGAAATAGCACGATATGATAGATAGAAAATCACAAAAGAGAAATACAAACAGAAGGGAAATAAGTCTAAGTGTCCAAACGACACAACATCTCAAACATCTAAATAATACAAACTCAGAAGTCAATACAAATATCAAGAACTAAGATAAAACCTAGCTAATCTAGTATAAGCAGTAGGGATGACGTCCTCAGCTAGAGCTGGATCCTCCTGTGGGTCCAACTCACAGGTGTCGTCGAGATGGGCTCCATAATAGGTAGTGCAGAAGTCCTCAGTATCATCTGTAATATTTTTAACAGGTCTAGTAAGGACAGGAGCGAATACATAACACTGAAACATGATCATATCATGACGGAATATATAAAATAGGCAGTAGAGTAAACTATAATAAAAACTGTAAGACATTTACAAAAATAGTGTAAATAGACAAATCTGAGTACAGAAGACAGTTTGTATATGAAATAAGAACTGTAAGTAATATAAGTGATTAGAGCACAAGATGGTTATGTAAACAGGCTGGGATATACAATAAAACGGGACTCCATTATACGTGAGGGCATAATAGACATACACAATATTTGCACAATATGGGATTTGATCACATAACAATGTCCTACTCACCCTCCCCAATCAATACACAAGGATCCAGTCAAGTTACGTTACCTGTGCAATAGTTTATCCATGTGCTCATGTGATCATGAGAGTACAAGATTGCACAAGAGTGTACACGAAAAGGGGTGTACAAGAAATACACTATGTTCGTGAAAAGCACATGACAATATGTATTTGATGTACCCGAGGGGGATAACATCGTAAGACATGATTCATAGGGTACTGGTTCGTGATAACAATCGTGACAGCATCAAGTAATTTATCTAAAACATGAATATAAGTTCTAACAAGTATGATGTCACTACCACATTTCTAGTTGAGGGTATTTTTGTCATTTTTAAGGTTATTTGAATTTATTATAATTTATTTGAATTTATGGGAATTTTTAGGATTTATTTTGGAATTATTTGAATGATGGTTGACTAGGTTGACTTTGACTAGCATTGACTTGGTAGACTAACCTAGAAGCTAACCCTAGTTGTGTTTGGACTTGGTTAGGTCATGTAACCCTAGTTAGACTAGAGTTAACATATGGTTTAGTCATTAAACTCAAGTTAGAATAGAAAGGCTTTTAGTCATAAGTCATGACTTATGGTTGAAACATTAATTAGCAACTTAGCCATAGAAGCCCAAAGCCCATTAGCTAACCCTAATCCATTAGTTGGCCAGCCACCTAGCCTAGGGAATCCCACCCTATAAATACTCTCTTCCATTAGGGCTAGCCTCTTTAGGAAAGTTTCATTTGGAAAGAGAGGTATGTACCAACTTCATTAATTCATAGAAAATCCAAATTAATTCCTTTTTCCCTCAAACAAATTGCAATAGGTTTTAATTTAGGAATTCTTGCTGTTTTTATATTTTATTCTCAGTTTGATAGTAATTTGGTGAAGTTTGGGGAGCAAGGAGACACCCCCTCTTTGGAGCTTTTTGAGGAGTTGTGACACCAATAGGTAAATCCCTAAAACTCTTTATTAGATGCTGTTATTTTTACATAGTGACCTAGATCTAAGTGTCCCCTAGCTAACCCTAGATTTTTGTAGGATTTTGTGTCCATTTCGTGTCCTAAATGGACACGTATCAGCCTACTAGTTAAGATGTTCGATGAAATGCCCCAAAGGGGATTTCGTTTTAATTTTTGAAAAGTGTTTAAATAGGAATTTGTGTTTTGATGTGGCTTACATGTTTCTGGTCGACTGGGATTGATTTGGTGTCGTGTCGTGTCGGTTTGGACACGTGCACATGTGGGTGCACACACGCGCGCGAGCAGTGTGCGTGTCCTGCTACTCGGGGCTAAGTGCTCACTGGGTAGGACACGGGGACACGTAAAACTTCATGGACACGTTGGGGCAGTGTCTGAAATGACACTCCCCAAGTGGCATGATCTCTCGTGTCATGTCGAGGGAATACGAGACACTGTATTATTTTTGCACTGACTGGCAGTCGTGAAATCGGGTTCTGATACGTGTGTGTGGACACGTCTGTGCGATACGACACGACACGACGGTGTAGGGTGACACGTCGGTAGCCTGACACCTAGCGAACCTAGGTTTGTGAACACGTGTCTTGGTTTGGTCTGTGTTGTGTGCACAATACGCGTGCACTTGTGCACGAGACTGCACTGGATTTCTGTGTCTGTGTGCACTGTAGGTGTTTGTATTGTGTTGGACACATCGTGTCACATTGTGGTGGACACAAGACGCCCTCTGAGACACGAACACATTCTATATTTACATTACCAACCTTTAATTTCGTATTTTAGTTTGTTTTTTTATGTGTCAATTTGCATTTACCCTAAATTTCTGATACCCAGTCCCTATTCTGTATTTCCAGTTTTTAAAAACGAATTTGAATCGATTAGTTAGCCCATTTGTTTGATGTTAATCACTGTTTAAGCCCCTAATGTTATTCTCCTACATTTGTTCTAGCTGTATGCAAATTTTGGGGTTGTTTGGTTGTGTATTGAACTTTGAATGGGGACTTGGAAGTTTTGGGCTGAAAACTGAATTCCTATATTTGGGAATACCACATTGGTTCACTGTTTCTGAACTCAGGCTTGACACTCACCTAGCCTAGTTTCACACACTCTCACTGTTCACAGGAAACACACACACACACATTGTCCCCTCTCTCTATATGCATATGCATGAATATATGTAATATGTGTATACCAATATATGTAATGTATATATAAGGTAATGTATATCTATATGTATATATGTATTAAGCCTATATATATAGATATATATAAATATATATATGTGTGTGTGTGTGTGATGGTTCCTAATGAATATGTATTATAACCTAATGTAATGTATATAAAATATGTATGTATATATCCATGTGATGCATATATTATGTAGCCTATATATTTATAATGTGTATTATCATATTGTAAATTAGATACATGATATGTATATGTGTGTGATCTATACTAAATTATATTTAGCCAATGTAATGTGTGAATGTGTGGTATAGTATATGCATGTAGCCTATAGCCTATAGCTATGGCTCATTACCTAAGGGTATGATTGAATGCCAGTTAACATGTGTAGTTGGCTTGTATGGCCTAGAAGTGGTGTGTACTAGCTAGTATAGGCTTGTGTGACCTGGTATAGACTAATTTAGACTTGTTAGACCTAGTTTGAGCATAGTTGACCTAGTTTGACTTCTAGGGTTGACCAGAATTGACCAAGAGTTGACTTTGGCCTAGATTGACCTAGATTCATTTAGAATGCATTGAATTGCATCTTGTTATCATTTTAGACTTATTGTGACTTGTGCTGTTCTGATTAGGAGCCAGACACCTCTCCTCGGACAGTATATTTCTCTCGGACACTCAGATAGCAGGCGAGTACATTCTCTGATCATTTCATAACTTGTTAGAATTATATTCCTGCTTTAGATTACTTTACTTGATGCTGTCACGACATTATCACGGATTAGTACTATATGGATCTCTTTATGCGATATTATCCCCCTCGGAAGCATTGGATACATTGTGTCATGAATTTCACTTTCATCATGTACTACTGTGCTTTCACCATACATGTATACTCTTGTGAATCATGTACTCTCATGTTCACGGAGCCCTCATGTATACTATCAAGTGCACCCTTTCATGGGCCCTCATGTGATATCATGTATAATAACATAACCTGCTTAGATCCTTGTGTATTGATTGGGGAACGGGGGAGTGCTAATAGTCATGTGAATAAATTCTATAGTAGTGTAGATCATGTGAAACTCTTTAGTATAGATCATGTACTAATCTATCATGTTCATATGTGCTATCCTGTACTCTACATCACCAGCCACTATTATTTCTCTATATATACAGTAGCTATTTACATACAGTTCTCCTCTTTTACATCATGTACTTCCTTTCAGTTTCATGTATCTTACTCTACTGCATGTTTATATTTTCTAACCTGCTATGATCTGTTGAGATGAATTGTGCTCACTCCTGTCCTGACTGGACCTGTTGAAAATATTACAGAGGAAGAGGAGGAGGCCTGTGTGGATACCTTCTACGGGGCAGCCCTAGACGACACTTGCGAGCTGGACTCTCAGGAGGACCCAGCTCTAGCTGATGACTTTACCTTTACTGCCTAGACTAGCTTAGTTAGGCTTTATCTTACTTATGTTGTCTTCAGACTAGTTAGTTACACTTTATTTCTGTCTTGAGATCCGGGTTGTATATATTCTTTCATATTCAGTAGCTGAGACTTGTATTCTGGATATTTGCTGAGATGTTATCTTAGACTCTTCTGATCATCTGTATTTTCTTTGAGTTCTATATCATATCATGCTTCTTCTTCCTTAGTTGTGATTGAGTTTATTTCTGCTATGTCACCCCCATTCTGGGAGTATAAACTGCTTGTAATTATATTGTTAGATGTTGTGACCTAGGACAGCGTTCTACCGTCGATACTGCGGCGTAGGCTGAACGTACCCATGTCTCGTGTCCTTACTCTAGGGTGCGGGTCGTGACACATTTTTAGTGGTGGCCCATGCAGGTCTAGACTAGAAGTGTAGTGGTATTCGAACCCGAGTATCACTACAGCCTGTAGTAGGATATAGGATATTAGTTTTCAAGGTACTCAATCACATTAGAAAAAACTCTTTTATTGCCATCTAAATCCTTATTGTCAACTGATTCTTTTGAATTTTAACTGTCCGCCTTTGTATCGCTTCTTTCTCAGAAATTGATACTCTTGTTGGTCTTTCTTCAGGATGGTGGAGACGCGGTCGCAGCGTACCATTCATGGGGATGCTATAGAGGGGTCTGCTACCTCTCAGCCAGTTCAGCAGAGACAGGAGACTGCAGCTCCTGCCACCTCTGTTCGTATTGAGGCTCCAGCAGCAGCAGCAGGGGGTATGCCTCCACCAGCTCGGAGGAAAAACCCAGTCATCTCGGAGGTGCCCTACCAGCAGCCGCCGCCTACAGGATACATGGATGCGACACAGATGTTCTTCTATTTCCAGCAGTTTATGGACCGGCAACAGGTCCGACAGGACAGGGGCATGGAGTTGGCCCTTACGACAGTCACAGCTCGACCAGTAGTTCAGCAGCCGAGGACACCAGGGATAGAGCAGTTCCAGAAGATGAGCCCCAGAGACTTCCTGGGGACGGAGGGGATTATATATGCTGATAAGTGGATCGAACATATAGAGGAGATCTTCCGCCTGGCCCGGATACCGGCAGATCTCCAGATAGAGGCAACAGCTAGCCGGATGCGAGATCTTGCTCGCACCTGGTATCAGTCAGACCGCAGGATGGGGGTAGCTGGACAGACCTGGGAGGAGTTCAAGGGCTTCTTCAAGAAGAAGTTCTTTCCAGATTCAGCTCTCCGAGCCTTGGAGTCGCAGTTCGAGAGCTTAGTTCAGGGGAGCCTGTCAGTAGAGGAGTACGCTGGGGAGTTCGGCCGTCTCGACAGATTCGTAGAGGGCTTGAGTGAGACGACGAAGGCCCAGAGGTTCCGGAAGGGTCTGGTCAAGGAAGTCAGTCCTTGACCAAGGGCAACAGGATGCCACTTTTGAGGAGATTTTGACGGGAGCCTTATCGGCTGAGGATGATCTTGAGCTTAGTCTCAAGAGGGGACAAGACCCTGTTGGGGGCAGCAGCAGCGGAGGCCAGGCCAAGAGGCCCCACTTTCAGTACCAGCAGCCGAGGCAGTTCCAGCCACAGCCGATTCAGCAGAGGCCAGTTCACCAGCAGCAGTTTCAGCATCAGGCACCCAGGCAGCAGATAGTCAGTTGCACATTCTGCAAAAAGCCAGGGCATGGATGGCATGAGTACAGGAAGAGCTCGGGAAGTGCCTTCTTTGTGGAGAGGCAGATCACCAGCCGAGGGATTGTGCTAGGTCTGGAGGATGAGTAACTCAGGAAGCAGCAGTTAGAGCTCCAGCAGGCCAGCAGAGGGGACCAGCCCTGCCGACGCAGCAGCAGAGATTTGTTCAGCATCAGCAGCAGGCCAGGGAAGGCCAGCAGGGGCGAGCTTTCGCCATGGCGGCTGAGGATACAGAGGCGATGGGAGAGCTGATCGTAAGTTCGGTTCTTCTCGACTCTAGTCCAGCTTTTGCATTATTCGATTCCGGTGCTTCGTATAGTTTTATATCAGTATCATTTATGATTAGACACGATATCATAGCTGAATCGTTGCCTAGGACTTACAAGATCACGACTGGGGGTGGCATTATCCTCGTGAGTGATGTTTGTAAGGGTCGCAGTATTGTTTTAGGAGGCCGTGAGTTGGAGGTGAGCCTGCTCGTAATGCCATTGCCGAACTACGATATGGTATTCGGTATGGATTGGTTGAGCAGGCACCATGCCAGCATTGATTGCAGAGGGGGTAGAGTTCTCTTCAGAATGCCGGAGGAGCCAGAGTTCGAGTACTCCAGACGTCAGACGGAGCCGAGTAGCGGAGTTTTCTGCGGAGTCTCGGTTAAGGAGCAGACGATTCCACACCCCTTGATAGCAGAGTATATGGATGTTTTTCCAGAGGAGTTGCCTGGATTGCCACCGGACAGAGACATTGAGTTCTTGATAGACTTGGTTCCAGAAGCGGAACCCATCTCTCAGCACGTCTATCGAGTGAATAACAGTGAGTTGGTGGAGCTGAAGAAGCAGGTGGATGAGCTGCAGGACAAGGGCTTCATCCGTTCGAGTTTGTCGCCATGGGGTGCACCAGTATTATTTGTGCCGAAGAATGATGGGTCAGTACGGATGTGTATTGACTATAGGGCACACAACAACCTCACGATCAAGAACATATACCCACTGCCACGGATCGACGATCTTTTTGACCAGTTGAGCGGAGCTCGGGTATTTTTCAAGATTGATCTGAGGTCAGGATATCACCAAGTGAAGGTGAAGGGGGAGGATATTCCCAAGACCGCTTTCAGGACGCGGTACGGGCAATTTGAGTTTTTGGTTATACCGTTTGGGCTAACCAATGCACCAGCAGTATTTATGAACCTAATGAACAAGGTGTTCCATCAGTACCTGGATCAGTTTGTGGTGGTGTTCATTGACGACATCTTGGTATATTCCAAGACTGAGGAGGAGCACGAGGAGCATTTGAGGATAGTGCTGGAGACCCTCGGGAAGGAGCAGCTTTATAGGAAGCTCTCCAAGTGTGAGTTCTTCTTGGAACGGATTGACTTTTTAGGGCATGTGGTGACTGGAGATGGGATCTCAGTTGACCCCAAAAAGATCGTAGCAGTTGAGGCATGGGCAGCACCGACTTCAGTTGCAGAGATCAGGAGCTTCCTGGGTCTGGCAGAATATTATCGGAGATTTGTGCAGGATTTCTTCCGGGTTGTAGAGCCGTTGGCTCGGTTGACCCGGAAGGATGTTGAGTTTGTTTGGTCAGAGGAGTGTTAGACAGCTTTTGATGAGTTGAAGAAGCGGCTTACGACAGCTCCGATTCTGACATTGCCTTCAGGATCAGGGGGATTTACTATTTATAGTGACGCTTCAGGGAAGGGGCTGGGTTGTGTCTTACAGCAGCACGGGAAGGTGATTGCCTATGCTTCCAGGCAGTTACGTCCCTATGAGAAGAACTACCCTACCCATGACCTGGAGCTTGCAGCAGTGATATTTGCTCTGATGTTGTGGAAGCACTATCTGTATGGGGAGCGGGTAGAGATTTTTACAGATCACAAGAGCTTAAAGTATGTGTTCACTCAGAAGGAGTTGAACATGAAGTAGCGCAGATGGCTAGAGTTGATGAAGGACTTTGACATCCTACTTTAGTATCACCCAGGAAAGGCCAACGTGGTTGCCGATGCCTTGAGTAGGTATCCGACAGCCATGTATTTGACCATGGACCGTCACTTACTTGCTGATTTGGAGAGCCTGGGGATTAAGGTGATCGTGCCCGGAGTACAGATGCAGTTATGGGGGATGCAGATTCAGTCGAACTTGATGGAGAGGATCAAGGTGACACAGTTTGAGGATGTTGCTCTGCGGTGTCTCCGAGAGCAGGTTCGAGAGGGATTGGTGGAGAGGGCGAGTTTTCTCTTGCATAGGATGGTGCCTTGAGGCACGGTTCCAGGTTATGTGTGCCCAGCGAAGAGCTCAGGGAGCAGGTTTTGCAGGAGGCCCACAGATCTCAGTACTCTATACACCCTGGTGCCAACAAGATGTACCGAGATCTGAAGGAGCATGTTTGGTGGTACGGGATGAAGCGAAAGGTAGCTCGCATCGTAGCTAGGTGCTTGGTCTGTCAGCAGGTCACGGCAGAGAGGCAGAGGCCCGGTGGATTGTTGCAACCATTGCCCATTTCCGAGTAGAAGTGGGAGCATATTACTATAAATTTCGTATCTAGATTGCCGCATACACCAGGAGGAAAAGACGAGATTTGGGTCATCATTGACAGGTTGACCAAATCGGCCCACTTCTTGCCATTCAAGGTGGGTACGTCTACGGAGAGGCTGGCGGAGATGTATATACGGCAGATAGTCAGGATTCATGGGGTTTCGGTCAGCATCATCTCATATTGGGATAGTCGCTTTACTTCCCATTTCTGGAGGAGTCTGCAGACTAGCTTGGGCACTCAGCTCAAGTTTAGTACTACATACCACCCCCAGACGGACGGACAGTCAGAAAGGACTATTCAGACACTTGAGGATATGCTGTAGACATGCGTCCTGGACTTTGGAGGTTCCTGGGAGGATCATCTACATTTGGTAGAGTTTGCTTACAACAACAGTTTCCAGGCCAGCATTGAGATGTCACCTTTCGAGGCTCTGTACGGGCGTAGGTGTCGTACACCCTTATCTTGGGATGATATTGGTGAGCGAGCTTTACTGGGGCCAGAGATGGTTGTTGACGCAGCCGAGAAGGTAAAGCTCATCAGGGACAGACTTCGCGTGGCGCAGAACAGACATCGGCACTAGGCCGATAGCCATCGGAGGCCGTTGGAGTTTGAGGTACAGATAAGAGTAGGATTAGATTTAGGTTTGTTTGTTTGTGATTTTGATTATGTTTGTGATTAGGTTGGAGACCACATTTTCTTGAGGATATCTCCGACTCGTGGTACGATACGTTTTGGTGGAGGCGGGAAGCTTAGCCCGCGCTTCATCGACCCTTTCGTTATCAGCGGGAGAGTCGATGACGTGGCATACAGGCTAGACTTGCCACCTGCACTAGTGGGGGTCCACAACGTATTCCATATATCACAGTTAAGACGGTACGTGGCTGATCCTAGCCATGTGCTCGATCATTCGGAGATTGAGGTTGGGCCTTCTCTCAGCTATCCAGAGCAGCCAGGGAAGATTCTGGATCGACGGGAGAAGGTTCTGAGGAACCAGGTGATACCCTTGGTATGCGTCGCATGGAGGCATCATTCTCCAGGAGAGTCTACCTGGGAGCAGGAGGATGAGACGCACGAGTGTTACCCATATCTTTTTCGACCGTGAGGTATAGTTTCTATCCTTCTCATAAGTTGTGTTTCGCCTTTCAATTTTATGGACGAAATTCTTTTAAGGAGGGTAGATTTATCATTACCACATTTCTAGTTGAGGATATTTTTATCATTTTTAAGGTTATTTGAATTTATTATAATTTATTTGAATTTATGGGAATTTTTAGGATTTATTTTGGAATTATTTGAATGATGGTTGACTAGGTTGACTTTGACTAGCATTGACTTGGTAGACTAACCTAGAAGCTAACCCTAGCTGTGTTTGGACTTGGTTAGGTCATGTAACCCTAGTTAGACTAGAGTTAACCTATGGTTTAGTCATTAAACTCAAGTTAGAATAGAAAGGCTTTTAGTCATAAGTCATGACTTATGGTTGAAACATTAATTAGCAACTTAGCCATAGAAGCTAACCCTAATCCATTAGTTGGCCGACCACCTAGCCTAGGGAATCCTACCCTATAAATACTCTCTTCCATTAGGGCTAGCCTCTTTAGGAAAATTTTATTTGGAAAGAGAGGTATGTACCAACTTCATTAATTCATAGAAAATCCAAATTAATTCCTTTTTTCCTTAAACAATTTGCAATAGGTTTTAATTTCAGAATTCTTGCTGTTTGTATATTTTATTCTCAGTTTGATAGCAATTTGGTGAAGTTTGGGGAGCAAGGAGACACCCCCTCTTTGGAGCTTTTTGAGGAGTTGTGACACCAATAGGTAAATCCCTAAAACTCTTTATTAGATGCTGTTATTTTGCATAATGACCTAGATCTAAGTGTCCCCTAGCTAACCCTTGATTTTTGTAGGATTTTATGTCCATTTCGTGTCCTAAATGGACACGTATCAGCCCACTAGTTAAGGTGTTCGATGAAATGCCCCAAAGGGGATTTCGTTTTAATTTTTGAAAAGTGTTTAAATAGAAATTTTTGTTTTGATGTGGCTTACATGTTTCTGGTCGACTGGGATTGATTTGGTGTCGTGTCGTGTCGGTTTGGACACGTGCACATGCGGGTGCACATACGCGCGCGAGCAGTGAGCGTGTCCTGCTACTCGGGGCCAAGTGCTCCTTGGGTAGGACACGGGGACACGTGAAACTTCATGGACACATTGGGGCAGTATCTGACACGACACTCCCCAAGTGGCACGACCTCTCGTGTCGTGTCGAGGGAACACGAGACACTGCACTATTTTTGCACTGACTGTGTAGTCGTGAAATCGGGTTCTGATACGCGTGTATGGACACGTCTGTGCGACACGACACGGCGGTACAGGGTGACACGTAGGTAGCCTGACACCTGGCGAACCTAGGTTTGTGAACACGTGTCTTGGTTTGGTCTGTGTTGTGTGCACGACACGCGTGCGCTTGTGCACGAGACTGCACTGGATTTCTGTGTCTGTGTGCACTGTAGGTGTTTGTATTGTGTTGGACACGTCGTGTCACATTTTGGTGGACACAAGTCACCCTCTGAGACATGAACACATTCTATATTTACATTACCAACCTTTAATTTCGTATTTTAGTTTATTTTTTTATGTGTCAATTTGCATTTACCCTAAATTTCTGATACCCAGTCCCTATTCTGTATTTCTAGTTTTTAAAAACGAATTTGAATCGATTAATTAGCCCATTTGTTTGATGTTAATCACTGTTTAAGCCCCTAATGTTATTCTTCTACATTTGTTCTAGCTGTATGCAAATTTTGGGGTTGTTTGGTTGTGTATTGAACTTAGAATGGGGACTTGGAAGTTTTGGGCTGAAAACTGAATTCCTATATTTGGGAATACCACATTGGTTCACTGTTTCTGAACTCAGGCTTGACACTCACCTAGCCTAGTTTCACACACTCTCACTGTTCACAGGAAACACACACACACACATTGCCCCCTCTCTCTATATGCATATGCATGAATATATGTAATATGTGTATACCAATATATGTAATGTATATATAAGGTAATGTATATCTATATGTATATATGTATTAAGCCTATATATATATATATATATATATATATATATATATATATATATGTGTGTGTGTGTGTGTGTGTGTGTGTGTGTGTGTGTATGTGTGTGTGTGTGTGCTGTTCTGATTAGGAGCATCTTGTTATCATTTTAGACTTGTTGTGACTTTGGCCTAGATTGACCTAGATTCATTTAGAATGCATTGAATTGCATCTTGTTATCATTTTAGACTTGTTGTGACTTGTGCTGTTCTGATTAGGAGCCAGACACCTCTCCTCGAACAGTACATTTCTCTCGGACACTCAGATAGCAGGCGAGTACATTCTCTGATCATTTCATAACTTGTTAGAATTATATTCCTACTTTAGATTACTTTACTTGATGCTGTCATGACATTATCATGGATTAGTACTATATGGATCTCTTCATGCGATGTTATCCCCCTCGGGAGCATCGGGTACATTGTGTCATGTGCGTTTCACTTTCATCATGTACTCCTGTGCTTTCACCATACATGTATACTCTTGTGAATCATGTACTCTCATGTTCACGGAGCCCTCATGTATACTATCATGTGTACCCTTTCATGGGCCCTCATGTGATATCATGTATAATAACATAACCTGCTTAGATCCTTGTGTATTGATTGGGGAACGGGGGAGTGCTAATAGTCATGTGAACAAATTCCATAGTAGAGTAGATCATGTGAAACTCTTTAGTGTAGATCATGTACTAATCTGTCTTGTTCACATGTGCTATCATGTACTCTACATCACTAGCCACTATTAGTTCTCTATATACAGTAGCTATTTACATACAATTCTCTTCTTTTACATAATGTACTTCCTTTCAGTTTTATGTATCTTACTCTACTGCATGTTTATATTTTCTAACCTGCTATGATCTGTTGAGATGTATTGTGCTCGCTCCTGTCCTGACTGGACCTGTTGAAAATATTACAGAGGACGAGGAGGAGGCCTGTGTGGATACATTCTACGGGACAGTCCTAGACGACACTTGCGAGCTGGACTCTCAGGAGGACCCAGCTCTAGCTGATGAATTTACCCCTACTGCCTAGACTAGCTTAGTTAGGCTTTATCTTACTTATGTTGTCTTGAGACTAGTTAGTTAGACTTTATTTCTGTCTTGAGATCTGGGTAGTATATATTCTTTCATATTCAGTAGCTGAGACTTGTATTCTGAATATTTGCTGAGATGTTATCTTAGACTCTTCTGATCATCTGTATTTTCTTTGAGTTCCATATTATATCGTGCTTCTTCTTCCTTAGTTGTGATTGAGTTTATTTCTGCTATGTCACCCCCATTCGGGGAGTATAAACTGCTTAGAATTATATTGTTAGATGTTGTGACCTAGGACAGCGTTCTACCGCCGACACTGCGGCGTAGGCTGGACGTACCCACGTCTCGTGCCCTTACTCTAGGGTGCGGATCGTGACATATGAAAATGATCAGAGCATGTACTCGCCTGAGATACTGAGTGACTGTGAAAATAGATGTACGAACTGAGGTGTCTGAGTCCTAGATAGAGCACACAGGTTTTGATGTATACAGGAAGGTAATATTTGAAGTTTACAAGGCATTCTACATAATTTTAGGTCAATCTAGGTTAAAGTCAACTCTTGGTCAACTCTGGTCAACCCTCAAGTCAAACTAGGTCAAAAGTCAAACTTGGTCAAGCTTCTAGTCAACTAGTCTTGTTAGGACTATCTAAGGTCAACTATAGTCTAATATAAGTAGACTAGGTTACCAAGTCAAGTATCATATATATATATATATATATATATATATATATAAAAATATATATATATATATATATATATATATATATATATATATATATATATATATATATATATATATATATATATATATATATATATATAACCTATATGCATACCCTTATATAAAACCTATAGCTAACCCCTCATGAGTACCCTCAACCTCATAATATATCTAGCTATGTAAACCTAAACACCTCTATAACCATGAAAATGCCTTAACAACCATAAGACTCGAATGGACTGAACCACTCTTATTAGACTAACACTACAACTCTTCAAACCTATATTTGATACTGGCCCCAACCACTACAACAAAAAGACCTATTAATGACGCTTGATAAGTGGATTTCATGACGGCTGACAAAGAAGTGTCATCAAAGTTCGAAATACCTTTTTTCTATGACGGTTTCGGCTAATTCTGAGCTTTTTATAACATTTATAAAACAAAGCGTTATTAATAGTTTAGAGCGGTGGCAAACTTGTAATTAATAAACTTCCAACAAAACCCTTCAAACACCCGATCTTTTTCAGAGTTCCCTCCTCCCCCTCTTCCCTCCTCTTCCTGAACCCTAAAATTTTCCAAAGCCCGTTCAGTTTATTGCTTATTTTCATCTCCCTGAACCCTAAAATTTTCCTAAACTCTAATCATCTCCTTCTCCTCCTTTCAACCTCCTAAATCGAAGAGAAAGAGAACCCCTAAATTGAAAATTACAGAGAGGGAAGGAAATGGAAGGACGGGAGTGCGTACTGTGGCGACGGCTACGGCGGAGGAGTGCCAATGCGGAGGTGGCAGTCTGGGCGGCGCCAGTGCCCACCGGTGGTGGCGTAGCATAAGTTACACCGAATAGTAAGCTCCTCCTCCTCCTCTCTCTCTCTCTCTCTCTCGATTACAGACGTCTTCGTAATCTACGATTTCGTAGTGGTTGCTGATTTCTAGAGTTTCTTCTTAGATTGGTTTTAGAGACTTTTGTTTTGGGTCTTTCCTTCGTTGGTTGATCTACTTGTTATGAGAATGATTAGATTTTGGAGGTTTGATGTTAGACGGAGGTCTAGGAAGCATCGACACCCCCAAATCGGTGTCTTATCCTGTGTCATGTCGTGTCGGACATGTACCCGATATGGTACAAGGCATAGGCATGAATGAAACTCTCCCCTTTTTTTTCGTTCCAAACTCGATCGGAGAATCCAATCTCCATCAGCCATAGGTCCCAAGCATTAAGCTCATATTCCTCTATAAAGTATAGAGCTCTCCTTGTAGTCATATATCAAACCTTATGTACACCCATGCACAGATAAATACAAAACCTTATACATGTGACCAGTAGGCATGGACTTGGTTTGGTTTGTTGTTGTTGTTCGTAATCTACAATGTTGGCAGGGGGGATCTTGGCTTCCCACCTGCACAACAATTGGAGTTCACTCCCTGTACAGGCTCGTAAAAATGGAGGGAATTGTTACCTGCATTGCACACAAGTGTGTACTTGTGTGTACCACACAGGTAGCAGGGAGTAGGAGGAAATTAACTGTTCAATAGGAATGCCTATTGTGCCTAGACAATTAAGGTAGCTACCTAATAATGGCTACACAAATAAAGTAGCTAATTGGCACCTCATTATGCTCCGTATCTTCTAAATTTCAGAAATACTTTTGACAATATGCAATGAGCTCCTTTAAGCGTATCATCTTCTTCATGTAGTGAGCAAATTGCACTAATAAAATTGACTCAGAACTTTTGTTGGAAGAATTTATAAATAAGATTCTATATTGCGTAACCGCCTTTACCCTTGATTCTTAAATGTTGCTTGTGACTTTATAATTATATCATTTTATCCTTTGAGGAAACAGCTCAGTTGTCCAATTTTTCAGATATGTTATGGCTGGAAAAGTGATGAGAAATTATGCTCTTCCGCCTCATTACTACGCTGCAGCAGGTATGGTGGCTACATTATATTTAGAGCTACTACGTCTTGATTTTTACATCTTTGTTTTAGATGCTTGAATTTATTTGTCTATTCGTCCCTAGAGTTCTCTGACACGCGCTATCTGCAGTTACTTTGTTTCCACTTTGACGACTCCTAGTCTGTTTTTCAGAATGGAATACAACTTTGTTGCATGTAGATTCACATTATCAAAACTACTATGCTTGTGGTTCGGTTATCTGGATGACACTGTAACCATATTATTTGATTTGCATCTGTAGTATTATATGTAATGAATCCCACAACAACAGAGATATAGGGGGGTCTTCCTTGTACATACAGGTTAGCTCATGTCTTGGCAGAGAGTAGTGTATCAGATCAGTATGTATAGGTGTTGGCAGTTGTGTGTGTATGTTGAGTGTAATGTGTGAGTGTGCTCATGTGTGAGTGATAGATAGGTAATCAACTAGGTAGACTGATAGGTAAGAACTTGGGGGTCCCCTGCTTCGTACAGGCAGCAGGTCATATAGAGGGGAGGTCCAGCAAACATGCATGACCTTGTTTGGCCTCCACGCAGGCAGGTGTGCAGGTATGACAGGAGCAGTAGGCTTAACTGCAGGTAACAAGCAAGGCTTACAATTGCCTGCAGTAGGTCTTATATGTCCAACAGCAGGCAAGACTTTGTTCTGTGTGTACTGCACAGGCAGCAAGGGTGCCTACACAAGAACCTAGGCATGTGCACAAGTGCACAGGCAAGGGGACTTAGCCCCTGTTTGCTGTATAGGGTGTGTGCACAGGGGCAGGGCTTTGCCCTACACATAGGAAATCATAGAAGTGGTGGGGCTTGCACAGGGTCTATGTGCAGGCTTTGTACTGCCTGTACAAGCAGTGGGCAATGTATGTTGGTGTGTGCGAGGCACATACATGTTTGTGTGTGTGCGCCTATATGTATGAGAGAGTTAGACACATGAGAGTGGACATGTGAGTTGTGTATGTGTGTACATGTGTGTCTTGAGTGTATGTGAGGGCATTATACACAGATAAAGTGTGTGTGCTGCCTGCACACATGCTGGCAGTCCCTATGGCACACATACAGGGGGTGGGTGCACAGGTCAGTATAGGGTTGATGTTTGTGGTTGTGTGTTTTAGATGAGAAGAGTATAGCTAGTGTAGCAATAGGTAATATGTTAGAATACATAAAGCATAAGGGAGCTTCGGAACATGGGGTTCCGGTATAGGCATATGGAGAGCAACAACAATTTATAATAAGGGGGAATTTGTCAACATGAATGAAGTATCAGTGAGCTGTAGAAAATATGGTATCAATAGGTAGAGGAGCTAGTGACAGCCTCCAGAATCATTGAATGGTGAATAGAGGCCCAGGGATGTCCGACAGCCATGTTCCTAGGTTGAAACCCGGTAGACAAAGCTGTGCTTATTTTTCAATAACAATTTTCAAATTCTATTACTTGAATAATTATATTTAAAGCGGCATACAATCTTTCCATTAAATGTTTTCTTTTGATTGTCTGGATAACAAAGAAATGTGAGCCCCTTTTACTCGATGGAGAATGAAGAATGCATGTATTGGTTTGTAAGAATAAAATATCTTTCACACTTTCTAATATCATTTAACTATTAGTTCCATCCAACTTGTACTTGTTCGCATTATGAAGCTGCACATGTCATACCCCATATGCATGTGAACTTACTGATTCGCCAAGGCTGTGTATTATTGATACATTAAATACTCTTTCATAACTGTTTTTCCTATTTATACTTGTTAATATAATTAGGACACAACTTTATCTTGATATCGAAATCGCCAGTCTTATGATTTATGTTGGGGAGTTGGAAGGTTCTTGAAACCAACATCACTGATAGCAAGTGAGGTGATAATGTCTACTGCTAGTAGGAACAAAAATTGGAGGTCCCGAAAGACACTGGGCAAGCTCCAATTGTGGGGCCAGCTTGTATTTATAGTAACTCCACAAATTCTTATGTAAAGCCATTTATTAACAGCTTATGTCCAGTTCAACATTTGTGCTTAGCTTGCTCTTGACATGCTCACTGTCCATTCATCCAAGTTGGTCCTCCAAACAATTTCCAGTACAAAAGCAAAGCTATGGTTGTGAATCATATCACATTAATATATTCATATATGTAGTTTTACTCCTTTCTTTTGATATTTCATGATTAGATTTGATTTTTAGGCCTGACAATTATATGGACTGATTTGGTTGTCTTCTCTTTTTCTCAGGATTTCACTGGTGTTTCGGCTGTCGTTGATCTTTCGTGATTATTGGTTATGTGGCCAAGTTTTAATGTAGACAATTTTGGTAGTTGTAAATATATATATGTATTTGGATATTCTATTTTGAGAATATAATGAAGATGTTGATATGTACTCTATTTTAAGAAATGTAATAAAGATGGTGATATATAATGTTAAGTTTTTGGAATGTAATATATACTGTTCAGTATAGAGCATTATAAATATGCTAATTTGAATAGTATAAAGTGTTATAAATGTGCTGCATTGAGCCTATACATATTATCTATTCATGACGTTTTAAAATTGTTCTGAATTGTGCACTATATATTAACTATTCATAACGCTTTTATAGAAACTATTCATGATGGTTATTTTATGACGCTTTTAAAAAACATTCATAACACCCGTTTTCATAACGGTTGCTTTGGAAAAAAAAGCGTCATGGTTTGTCATTAATGACGCTTTTTAGCCGTCATTAAAAGGATTTTTTTTGTTGTAGTGAACTCTCATGACACTAATTGATTTCCTCTACAAAACTATACTATTACTAGAGTAAACATGCTAATATCTGTACACATTACCATATATGAACTGATACAAAAAATGGAGACTAGACAAGGG
Organism: Iris pallida; assembly: GCA_029216955.1. Classification (NCBI taxonomy): domain Eukaryota; kingdom Viridiplantae; phylum Streptophyta; class Magnoliopsida; order Asparagales; family Iridaceae; genus Iris; species Iris pallida. The sequence goes on from JANAVB010035019.1 coordinate 10,847,201, forward strand.
GTCCTCAACTAATGCTAATATCAGTAGTGGGGATTGAAACCTAACTAAAACAGGGAATTAATCATTCATAGACATTTTGAGCCCATCTCCTATACATTATATTAACTGATACAAGGAAGAACATTAATGGATTGAAACAAAGTATAAACAGGGATGCGAATATACATACTCCTCAACCTAGTTCTCAACCCCACAGCCAAAACCTATTAGAGCCTTAATGCATTTAGGGCCAAGTGGCCTAACCCAAAACCAAAAGCCAATGGTAAGACTCAGATGGCCAAGAACCCACCTGAGAAATCTGCAGGCCCTCCTGTTGGCCTACTGCCATGCTGCCACTGCTACAATGCATGGGGCCAAACATGCTGCTGCTACCTCACCATTTCTCACTGAAAGTCACACTCCCAAGCCATATACCCTTGCTTAAAACCCCATATATAAACATGGATTGAACCCCTATAACTGAGGGCAAACTTCATACGAACTAATGCATGGACTATTGGCTAATCAGGTCTGATACTAAAGTGTCTGAACAAAATTAGACTGACACTAAACCAAGACCCAATTGACTCACTAACATCACGAACTGAAACCAACATTCTTATCTCAACCTGACACTAAGGCATCGCTAATGCAAGCAGTGTAATGTGGATGTTCGATCGATCAATGCAAGGATATGCAATATAATGAGCAAGGGAAGGGATTACTAAATCCAAGTGAGTGCAGTGTGTGTGTTTGCATCCAAGAAAGGTGTCCTAAGTGTGTCAAGATAGTGTCTATCATGTGTCAACAAACGTGTCCAAAATAGGGTGCAGGCCATCGAACAAGTGAAGTGGTGAGTAGGTGGCATAACAAAGCAACGTGAAGGGTATGTGTGTTTGCAGACAAGTAAATATGAGTGTCAAAGAGTGTGCAACTAAGTGTGTCGAATGTGTGTCGACCCAGTGTCCACCCAAGTGTCCCAAAACATTTCCAAGTCGTGTCAAACACGAGTGTCAACATGTGACAGAAACTGTACAAAGGTACAACCTTGTGTTGACATCTCGAGCACAATAGGACATGACACACACATATCCAGGTCTCGTGCTCTTGCCCAGGGGTAGGCTAGGTATAGGTCTTCGTGTCTAACACCCTGATATGTGTCCAAGTCAAGTGTAGTGTCATATCGAAGCCCATGTTAGTGAGCCTAGATCGCGTATGGGCAGACAGTGAAAAACTAGTGCGGGATCGAAATCTCCCTCGATTCAAAACCAACCCAACCCAAACTTTAGGAGGAGGGTGAAAGTGATTGCCCCTACCTCTGTGCCATGTGGCACGTGTCCACATGTCCTATACAGGGAGAAATTATGGTCGAGTAGCAGGACACAGTGTACGGGGGTCGTACTGTGTCCTCGTGTCCGATTTGGACACGAAAACCAACCTAAATCAACTCAGTCAATTCGATAATTAATATACACATATATTGCTACAAATTTATGTAATTTGTTTTGAAAATCATTAACATTTAATTCTATGTGGCATTTCACCAAACACTTTACACTACGCTCCGATACGTGTCCGATACGCATATCAAACGACATAAAATCCTACCAAACTTTGTCAACAACAAGGGGGACCCTAAATGAATGCATCTATGGAAAGAAATCAGAATTTAAATAGGTTTAGGAGCATTACCTATTAAGAGTTAGATCTCAATGAAAATAAACTTGAGACAAAAATTCCTCCACTTGCAATGGCCAAATTGCTTCCAATCCTTGCTAGCTACCCACCAATGGTCTCTTCTACAGTAGGGGAGTGTGTTGTAATTGATTGGGCTCAATTTGGAGTTGAATTGGTGAAAGGGGTGAATTTGGGGAAGAACACAATTAGGGTTTGTAGGAGGCAATGAAAAGAGGCAAGGGGGTCTCAATATGTGTTTGTATAGGAGATGGAACCCTTTGATGGCAGCCAAGGGTTGATTCGAGGGTTAGGGTTGGGTTCAAATGAGGTTTAAGGCCTTCTAGCAAGTTCAATTCAAGCCTTCATAGGAAAGGCCCAAGGAAAATAGGGTTCAAGCTAAATATCTTGATCAAATATCTTTCCTAAGTAAATATCTAGATATTACTAAAGTTGTCATGTGATGGAAGTTTCTAATATAATATCTAGGCTCATGATTAACCTCTAGATTAGGGCAATTCTAGGTTAAGGCTTAACAAATAGATTAGCACATAATTAATTAATCAAAATTTATTTTCACTAAAAGTCAAAAATGAACAAAATACCCTTAGGCTAAAAAGTGGCAGTTAATCAATCTAATCACATGGTTAGGTCTCCATGGTCATGGTTAGTCTCTAGGCTTAACAATTCTAGGGTTACACTAGTAAAACACCAAAGTCATAATTTACCAATTTAAATAGTATTAAAATAATTAATATTCACCAAAAATTATTAACATGAGTTAAATCTTATTATTTAATAATCAATTTTACAAATTTTCAAAATTACCCTCTTTTTAGAAAAGTGGTGGTTACAAGTCTACCCCCCTAGAAGAATTTCGTCCTCGAAATTTAGGTCGATCGTACACCTTTTTTGTCAAACCCCCAATCAATCAAGGTCTTAAGGAAACTTATCTAAATCATGCAATTGAAAAGATAACATATAGGGTTATGGTAGGTAGTATTAGTCTGAGGTCTTATCTAGCCATTCTAGTCATACTAGATCAAAAGCAGTCATAAGGTATCAAAAACATACAACAATATGGTAGGGTATATCAATCATCAAAGACAGGCTAAGGTATAGGTCAAGAACTCACCTCCAACTAGGTCTGGTGGCTGGAACTCCATCCCGAAGGCGGAGCCTTGGCTGAGATAAGTATAGCAGGACAGTCTCGCAGCACGTGTGCAGCTGACCCACAAAATAGGCACACCCCTCTTCTCTTCCTATAGTGGTCTAATTTATGTCCAAGCTTCCTACAGAAGGTACAGGCAGGCACTTGTTCAAATGGCCTCTACTATACAGGAGTCTGGACTGGATAGGCTGGTCTAGGCTGATAGTCTGGGTGCTCATGTGGCTCTGGTTATACACTGCTCCTCGTCCTCTTAGAACTAGGCCCTCCTCCTAAATATACAAAATCCCACATTAGTTGGATCCCGTGGCCCTGCTCCCTCAGGATCTCAGCCTGAACTCTCTGTGCCTCTAACATATCCCGGAGAAGTCCAGATATCTGAGCTCCGTCGGAAAACAAACCTTCCGAGAATATGGAATGGGGTACCACTCCCGGAGGCAGAGGAGGAGGCGGGGGAAGACTCTCGGTCTCAGATGAGACTGCAGCTCTCTCATGAATGACAGGTGGTGGAGAGAAGCTCTCTGGTGAGGCTGCTAACACCTACTCGATGGCGGGAGGTGCCACTAACCTTGGGTCATCCGGAGGGGTCACTACCTCCTGAGCAATAGGAGGTGGGAGCACGCTCTCAGTCATATCCGGAGCTGCAGCGGCTCTCAGACGACGTGCTCGGGTCATGGGTGCCATACTAGAAAAGGTAAGGAAAATAATTAATCATCAAGGCCTGTAAAGCAGACTAACATCTTATATGAAAATTGGTAAATATTATAAACAACAGAGAATTAACTACAATGGGTTTCTATTCTACTATCAAAACTAAACTATTAATTCTAAGATAAGACCTAATACAAGTCATCAAATCACTACACTAAGAAGAATTATAACTAAATGAAGTTCTACAAAGAATTAGACTAATTAACTAAAGTTATCCCTACTCCTAAGTTATTTGATGATGGAAAATAAAAAAATTTAAGCAAAAGTGAAATGGAAGAGGTGATACTTTAAGAACCTTCTCAAGATATAATTTGATAATCACATGCGTCTGTCCAAAATCATGATACTCAGAATCCTCGCCACGCTAGTAAGCAAGGCTGCAATGAACGGCAAAGTCCATAACTGGGTATGCATCTCTATGATCATGTTGTCTGGAATCCTCGCTATGCCGAATAGTATAGCTGCGAGAAATTCTAAATCTCTTGATCAAGATATATACATCCGAAGTCAGGTCCCTACATTCTTGCCATGCCGGCAAATATAGCTACGATAAACTCTAGGCTCCATAACCAAATAGATGTTTAACAATCCCTGTTATTCCCATCAACATATGTTATCAGAAGATACCGTAACTCGGATCATAAAATTCATCTCGATAAGAAAAATCAAAATCAACAACGATCCATCAAAATAAAATTCAAATAACAAGGAGTAAGGGTGAATCAAAACAAGAGAAAAGGATTTCAAATTTGAAGTTCAAAATGAGATTCTCAAGGGTCATCCCAGTAATCTCTCAAGGAATTCTAACTGTGATTGAGTATCCTCTCATTCTAATACCTTACTTCCTATATTCTATTACAGGTACGCAGCAGTACAACTAATCATCGTACTACCACGACTTCGCACAAATGCGAATCTCGACCTGCATGGGCCACCACTAAAAACGTGACATGACCCGCACCCAGTGTAGCGGCACGAGAAGTGGGTACGCCCAGCCTACGCTATAGTGTCGGTGATAGAACGCTGTTCTAGGTCACTATCACAAACTGAATACAATATGATATACTCTCCGAACGGAGGACAAATCACATAAGGTACAACTTAATCACAATCTAGAGATAGAAATAGCACGATATGATAGATAGAAAATCACAAAAGAGAAATACAAATAGAAGGAAAATAAGTGTAAGTGTCTAAACGACACAACATCTCAAACATCTAAATAATACAAACTCTGAAGTCAATATAAATATCAAGAACTAAGATAAAACCTAGCTAATCTAGTCTATGCAGTAGGGATGACGTCCTCAGCTAGAGCTGGATCCTCCTGTGGGTCCAACTCACAGGTGTCGTCGAGATGGGCTACATAATAGGTAGTGCAGAAGTCCTCAGTATCATCTGTATTATTTTCAACAGGTCCAGTCAGCACATGAGCGAATACATAATACTGAAACATGATCATATCATGATGGAATATATAAAATAGGCAGTAGAGTAAACTATAATAAAAACTGTAAGGCATGTACAAGAACAGTGTAAATAGACAAATCTGAGTACAAAAGACGGTTTGTATATGAAATAAGAACTGTAAGTAATATAAGTGATTAGAGCACAAGATGGTTATATGAATAGGCTGGGATATATAATAAAACGGGACTCCATTATACGTGAGGGTATAATGGGCATACACAATATTTGCATAATATAGGATTTGATCACATAACCATGTCCTACTCACCCTCTCCAATCAATACACAAGGATCCAGTCAAGTTACGTTACCTGTACAATAGTTTATCCATGGGCTCATGTGATCATGAGAGTACAAGATTGCACAAGAGTATACATGAATAGGGTGTACAAGAAATACAATATGTTCGTAAAAAGTACATGACAATATGTATTTGATGTACCCGAGGGGGATAACATCACAAGACAAGATCCATAGGGTACTGGTCCGTGATAACGATCGTGACAGCATCAATTAATTTATCTAAAGCATGAATATAAGTTCTAGTAAGTATGAAAATGATCAGAGCATGTACTCGCCTGAGATACTGAGTGACTGTGAAAATAGATGTCCGAACTGAGGTATTTGAGTCCTAGATAGAGCATACATGTTATGATATATACAAGAAGGTAATATTTAAAGTTTACAATGCATTCTACTTGATTTTAGGTCAATCTAGGTTAAAGTCAACTCTTGGTCAACTCTGGTCAACCCTCAAGTCAAACTAGGTCAAAAGTCAAACTTGGTCAAGCTTCTAGTCAACTAGTCGTGTTAGGACTATCTAAGGTCAACTATAGTCTAATATAAGTAGACTAGGTTACCAAGTCAAGTATCATATATATATATATATATATATATATATATATATATATATGTATATGTATATATATATATATATATATATATATATATATATATATATATGTATATATATATGTATATATATATGTATATATGTATACAATCAACTACAGATAGATATTATATCTATATATAACACATATGCATACCCTTATATACAACCTATAGCTAATCCCCTCATGAGTACCCTCAACCTCACAATATATCTAGCTATGTAAACATAAACACCTCTATAACCATGAAAATGCCTTAACCATGTCAGGACCCGCACCCACTGTGAGGGTACGAGAACGTAACAACGTCCAGCCTACGCCGCAGTGTCGGCAGTAGAACGCTATCCTAGGTCAACATACATCTAGCAATATAATAATAAGCAGTAAATGAACTCAATCACAACTAAGGAGGAAGAGAACACAATATGATAGAGAACTCAAGAAAATACTAAAGATGGAAAAGTCTAAGATAATATCCCAGCAAATATCCAGAGTACATATCTCAGCTTACAGAAAGAAAGAAAATATACAACTCAACATCTCTGAACAGAAGTAAAGACTAACTAAACAGACTCAAGACAACATGAAAATAAGATAAGGCCTAACTAAACTAGTCTAGGCAGTGGGGTGAAGTCCTCAGCTAGAGCTATCCGAAGAAGGTATCCTCCCAGGCCTCCTCCTCGTCCTCTGTAATATTTTCAACAGGTCCAGTCAGGACAGGAGCGAGTACAGTACATCTCAACAGTTCATAGCAGGTTAGAAAATATAATCATGCAGTAAAGTAAGATATAGATACTGAAGAAATGCAGTATGTAAACAGAGAGAGAAACAGTAATGGAAATATCTACTATAAGTAAAGAGCTAATAGTGACTAGTGAGTCAGTAAAAATATAAACATGTGAATGGCATAGGAGATTCATGACTACAGCTAAGAGAGTGATTCATGACTACAGCTACTGGGATAATATTCACATGTCTATTTCCACTCCCCCATCCCCAATCGATACACAAAGATCTGTTCAAGTTATGTTAAGATTCGTGAAACTTCACATGGCTCATAAAATGAGTGATACGTGAAGGTGATTCATGGGGGCTTTGTGAACATGAGAGTACATGTGTCACAGGCGGTTCGTGAATCAGATGAAGCATAGAGATACGTGATGGTTCGTGAAACGCACAAAACATACTGTATCCGATGCTCCCGAGGGGGATAACATCTCATAAAAAGATCCATATAGTACCAATCCGTGTGACCAACATGACAGTATCAAGTAAAGTAATTTAAAGCAGAAAAATAATTCTAAGCAGGATATGAAATGATCAGAGAATGTACTCGCCTGTAACCGATGAATCTGAGAGAATATCGACTGTCCGAGGAGTGGTGTATGTCTCCTATTAGAACAGCACAAGTCACTATGAGTCTACAATGATAATACAATACAATTTAATGCATTCTACATGAAAACTAGGTCAATCTAGACTAAAGTCAACTCTTGGTCAACTCTGGTCAACCTAGAGTTAAACCTAGTCAATAGTCAAAGCTAGGTCTCACCAAACCTACTCTAGGTTCTAACAAGTCTCCTCTAGATAAACCATGGCTAAAAGCCTATTTAGGATGCCTCTATCCAACACCCTATAACCCACAACATAACATTATATATACTACACATAGCAAGACACCATAAATACCATATACATTAATTTACACATACACATATATAGGAAGGCATGTATTTATATATCTAATGAATATACAAAATCATTTACAAGAATCCTATATATACAACTAAAATGTAATTGCATAAACATATGAAAAGAAGGGGCAACTACTAGTGTATGTGAATCAAAACAAGGGTGTGGGTGTGTGTCAAGCTAGAGAGGGCATGTGTGTGTACCATGAGTGAATGTGAGTGTGAATCAATACAATGGTGTGTGTGTGCGCAGCACTGGAGCACTGGGCCAATTCCAGGTTAAAAACAGCTAACAGTTATCTAGTGAAGTAACAATGTAATCCACATCCAGTTCTTACAGTGAAGGTAATATTTGCAGGAAAGAAATCAGTTCACAGATTAACACTTAAATGCCCAGGTTATTAATCAAATAAAACTCAGATTGTACATCACATTAACATGCTCCCTATGAATTCTCATATTCAAAAACAAATAACAGTGAACAATAAGGAACTCAGTTCAATATCCCCAGGTAATCAACCCAATAAAGCTCATTATGCAAACTGGGAAAACAGTTACAACTTAATCATTAGAGATAAAATTCTCAGGTTCCATCTAAACAGTGGCAATGTGATAACAGGTTCTAGAATTTAAAACTCAGATCCAACAGTGAACAATGCATACTAATCCATTCTCAGGTTATCCTCTAAATAGTGGCAGTAGATTAAAACAAACCCCCTGTAAACTGTAAAACAGTTTCTAATGTCAAAATACTCAAAACAGTAAACAGTCAAACCCAGGAAGGCAACCACATCCCAGTTAACAACAGGAAACAACATTAACTGTTCCCAGGTTTGAGACCAACTCTAAAATAGTTCACCATAATTTAACAATTCAAAAGAAAGGAAATTCGAACACTAATAATTCAGTTTAAACAACTATTTCCCAGGTTTACTTTCACTCAACAGTTTAAGAACAAAAACTGGAATAATCATTAGGTGAATCCCAAAACAGTGAATAATGGAATGAATCGAAGAGCAACTAGATTAGGATTTAATCAGTGAAGAACAACTTAAATGCAACATGGAGCAATTGAAATTAGAAAGAACAAACACTACATTAATTCCTGTTCTTACACAGGAACACAGCTCACATATTGTTGGACCAACAACTGTCAAATTCTATAAACACAATCCCCAAGCCAAATTCGAGTGCCAATACCTATCTAACATATAATATGACATGTAGGTTCACATTCATTGAGAAAAATATAAAAGAAAATAGGAATTCAACTGTTTGAAAAAAACTGGAAAAGATAATATCAGGTATCAGAGATTTACTTCACTGTTCTAACAATTTTGAACCCAAACATCATTCAAAAACCCAAACAAATGTGTCACTTAGTGTAACAGGGATCTAAACAAGATATTTGAGATCTATTTAATCATTAAACAACATTTAAAATCATTTAAATACGATTTAACACAACCAAACACACACTGCACACGCACGCACACAGCCTTTCCCCGTGCACATCGAATACCGTGTCCGACACGACACAAGGACTCGTCAAACTTGACGAGCCTCGTGTCAGCCATTGCCCCTAACCTCTGGCCAAGTTTCCCGTGTCCACGACGCGTGTCCAGCGCGCAGTAGCCCCCGAGTAGCAGGGGAGCTACAGTGCCGCGCGCGCACGCCCGCACACGCGTGTCCCGTGTTCCCCATGACACGATACGACGCACAAACCATCACAGGACACTTGGAAACCCTAGACGACACTTAGATCTAACTTTCCATTCAAATAGAATAGGAAAACTCGATCGAACAGTCCTTTGGGACATTTCGTCGAGTACCTAGACTGGTCTCTGATACGTGTCCGATTCGGACACGAAATGAGACCAAAACTTAGGGTTGGTCTTCCCTACAGTTGGGTGAGGGCTAGGGGACCCTAAAAATGATTTTTACAGGATTTTAGGAGCATTAATAGAGATTATACCTATAGGTGTCCAAAGCTCCAAAAAGCTCCAAAGAAGAGGATCCTTCAAAGCACCAAAAACTCCCCAAATTGTTTGCTCCCTGTCAAAACTCAATCCCAACAGCAAGAGCACAATATTTAGAGCCTATAGGAATTTGTTTGAAGGAAAAAGGACTTAATTTGGATTTACTATGAATTTGTGAAGATGGAACTTACCCCTTTTCTAAAACTTGATGAACCCTAATGAAAGGAGGCTAGCCCTAAAATTTGGGAGGATATAAATAGAGGGGGGGCTGTCTCTTTGCTGGCCATAGGGCCTAGGACTAGGGTTTTGGCTAGTTGGTTGAGTCCTAATTAGTTTAAGTCATGGTTTTGACTTGTGACTTCACAAGCCATTCTTAGACCAACTAATTCCTAATTCGAGTTCTAATGAATCACTAACCACTAACTTGAGTCACACTAGGTTAGACTAGGGTCCACTTGACCTAACCAAACCCAACTAACTATGGTTAGTTCCTAGGTTGGTCTACATGAGTCAAAACTAGTCAAAAATTAAACTAGTCCAAATAAATCCAAAATAAATCCTAAAAATTCCCATAAATTCTAATAATTTATAATAAATCCAAATAACCCTAAAAATGTCAAAAATACACTAGTCACATGGCTAGGCTCTAGGGTAGGCAGTATCTACTAATCACTAGCACAACACCAAAATCACAAGTCATAAATTTAAATAGTTTAAAATTAATTAAAAATCACTAAAAATTCTAATATGAAATAAATATCATTAATTAATAATTATAATTACAAAATATCAAAATTACCCTTATTTTAGAAACTGGGTGTTACAATCCTACCCACCTTATAAAAATTTCGTCCTTGAAATTAAGATGGTAGCAGGCCTTCTAGGTTAAACCCCCAGCAATCATAGTCTCAGAATCTACCTTAAACATACAGTTGAAAAGTGTAACCTATGGGGTCATGGCATGCAATATCAGTCTGGGGTCTCATCTAGGTTACACCAACCATGCTACAGTACTAGGCAATCATAAGGTATCAAAACATACAAGCAAGGGATGCATCAAAATTCTCAAAAAAAGAATACTAAGGTTAGGTCAACTCACCTCCAGCTAGGTCTGAGAACCAGAACTCCCTCCTGGAAGCAGGGCCCTGGTTGGGGCAGGTATAGCAGGGCAGTGCTGCATCCAGTGTGCAGCTGAACCACAGATTAGGCACAATCCTAGTCTCTTTCTACAGTTGTTTTGCTTGTGTCCAGACTTCTTGCAGTAGGCACAGATAGGCTCCGGCTCAGCTGGCCTCTGCTGGACAGGAGACTGGGCTGGGTATGATGATATAGGCTGGATAAATGGGTACTCCTCAGACTCTGGGTAGGACTGGGTACTGCTCCTCGCCCTCTTGGAGCTAGGCTCTCCTCCTAGAAGCACAGAGTCCCGCAGACGTAGCAACCTCTGGATTTGCTCCCTCATGGCCTCGTCATGAACTCTCTGTGACTCCATCATTCTTTCTTGGAAAAATGCAAACACCTGGGCTGCATCAAGTAGCAAACCCCCGGGTGGTACAATAGGGGGCACAGAAGGTAGGGAAGGGCTCTCGGTCTCAGGCAAATCCGCGGCTCTCTCCTGAACGACAGGAGATGAAGGAAGACTCTCTGGCGAGGCTACCCCCATCTCCTCAATGGCAGGAGGTGCCACCACCCCCTGGTCAGATAGAGGGATAACTATCTCCTGAACAGTAGGAGGTGGGGGCACGCTCTCAGGCGACGGGCTCGGGTCATGGGTGCCATACTGAAAGAAAGAGAAAGGAAATAAAATATAAATCAATCATCAAGGCTGAAAACTAGTAAATATCAACAAAGGAGAACTAGCTACAAGAATTACTATTCAAAGCCAAGCTATACTATCATTCCTAAGACAAGGGCCTAATCACAAGTCATCAAATCATCACACTAAGAAAGAACTACATATGCCTAAGCTCTATAAAGCTAAGAAGATCTCTACTCATAAATTATTTAATGATGGAAACAATTTATAATAACTGGAATGAAGATAGTGTCACGCCCCAGAACTAGAATACTGGAGAGCGGGGGCAGACATAGCCAGCTACGTATAATGAAATGGAATCCACGTCACTATACGGTCACGGCTGTCTAGATATATGAGGGTTTAACTACAATCCATCAGTCTCTTATGGTCAAGAACAAGCCTATTGTCTCAATCACAAGCAAGTAGTAACAGTCACAAGATATTAGAGCATCAATATACAATAGTAAGGCGTCCCATACATTACATATTGGATGATCATGAAGCTAGTCATACAAAATGTCAGGACTAGCAAGAGTTTCAGTCATACATGATCAACCCTAGGATTTGTCAATCATGTTACAGCCCGTAGGCAGACAGTAAATAAAGGTACAATACGAGCTAACACGTGCTCGCCGGCTAAACGTCTCAAAAGAATAATTTTACAAATAGAGTTAAAGGACAAAAGAAACCCACTCGTTGCCCTGGTTACGTCTGGTGGTCACCATCGGGCTGGAAGACAGGTGGATCCTCTGTTGCTACTCCGATATCTGGCCACACAAAACCAGCTGGATCAGACCCCAGAAAGAGCAAGTGCCACAAAGGAGGCTTCACTTAGGAACTAAAACCAGCATATCACAATAGAATATTAAAGATAATAAATAAAGAACTGATAATAATAGAGATAACAACAGTAAACTGAGTACGAGGAAACTATTCAAGTAGCTAGGTCACAACCCTTAAACCAAACAAAGACCGGGGTTACAGCCCTTCACCTGAATAGAAACCCGTCTCAAATACTATTGGTGCAGTAAAGACAATAAACGAAAAGAGGACACAGAACTGCTCCGGGAGCTAGGTTACAACCCTTAAACCAAACAAGGACCGGGGTTGTAACCCTTCGCCTGAACAGAACTGGACTCCTGATCTTTATTGCTAAGGCCAGTATAAATAATCATGGTATTAAGGTAAGGTAAAACATGACGAACATGGCATGGGATTGCAATAAGACAATAAACGAAGAGAGGACACAGAACTGCTCCGGGAGCCAGGTTACAACCCTTAAACCAAACAAGGACCGGGGTTGTAACCCTTCGCCTGAACAGAACTGGACCCCCGATCGTTATTGCTAAGGCCAGTATAAATAATCATGGTATTAAGGTAAGGTAAAACATGACGAACATGGCATGGGATTGCAATAAGACAATAAACGAAGAGAGGACACAGAACTGCTCCGGGAGCCAGGTTACAACCCTTAAACCAAACAAGGACCGGGGTTGTAACCCTTCGCCTGAACAGAACTGGACCCCCGATCGTTATTGTTAAGGCAAGCATCAATAATCATGTCATGTCACAATCTTGCACAGGATCAGGATAAGACTAAGCTGGAATAAACTACATCCAATCAATCACGGCCAATCAAGAGTACGGCTTGATACTTTTAACTAACTAGGGTTATCACATGCCTAGTTACTAGCAAGATGCAATGAGATTATCCCAACAGCCACAAGCCCTGCAGACCATCCGGTTATCCAGGTCGAATGTCCGTTTAGGAAGAATGCAACACATGACTGTGTGCTGGAAATGTGCCCTACTCGTCGGTAGGCTACAAGTCCACTGAATGCGCCCAGATAACGGGATTGCTTGTAGCTGGGAATCTCTTCATGACTACTGAATCATTCTAGTTAATTAGCCTTAGTCAATTTCAGTAGGTACCCCTGACCGTGGTACTCAGGGGTTCCCATCCTAGACATGATGCAAGACAGTACTAGTTTATTTGTACAAACACAATCGCCCATTGTGTCCAAGTCTTTCATACTTGTCATGTCAGGCTAGCTGTCGTAACAGCATGCCGAGATATATCATGTCAGTTTACTTGTCAAGAGTGCGCCATAGCGGACCACTATCGTGTTCTATTCTTACAATATTATGAATGAGAGAAACTTGCATAAAATAACTAGTGACATATTCTTGATGCCAAGGAAATGATCTACAACTTTCACGTTGAAAGTTGGGAGAAATTCGAGCCATAATTCAGTCAATTAGGATATATAACAGTTAAAAATAGTCAAAATATGCATTATGCGGCCTATTCTGCGACACCATATGCGGCCAACTGCGACATGCGGCTTATGCGGCTCAACTGCGACATCATATGCGACCTACTGCGACATGCGGCTCATGCAGCTCAACTGCGGCATGCTATGCGGCCAACTGCGACATGCGGCTCATGCGGCTCAACTGCGACATCATATGCGGCCAACTGCGACATGCGGCTCATGCGGCTCGACTGCGACATGCTATGCGGCCAACTGCGACATGCGGCTCATGCGGCTCAACTGCGACATCATATGCGGCCAACTGCGACATATGTCTCATGCGACTCAACAGCGACATCATATACGGCCAACTGCGACATATGTCTCATGCGGCTCAACAGCGACATCATATGCGGCCTACTGCGACATATGTCTCATGCGGCTCAACAGCGACATCATATGCGGCCTACTGCGACATATGTCTTATGCGGCTCAACAGCGACATCATATGCGGCCAACTGCGACATATGTCTCATGCGGCTCAACAGCGACATCATATGCGGCCTACTGCGACATATGTCTTATGCTGCAGATGAACATAGAAGTTTGACCAAAATTGTTTTGGCCATAACTTCCTCATCCGAAGTCAAAATCAAGCAAAACAAAAGCCAAAACTGCATGAAATTGAATTCTCTACAACATAGAACCATTAGTTTTCGAAAATAACCAAGTTTTAGAGATCAAAACCAAGAAAACCGAAAAGTTATAAACTTAGATCTACAAGAAATTATCCATCAAAATGAAAAAGGCCAAGTTCTAAAGGGTCTTAAAATCAAGTAAGGAAGAGAATGGAACAATAAAACTTGAGATCCAACATGAAGCAAGTTTACACTTGCCTAGCTCTCTTCCCTGGTAGGTAGAAGAGTAATAGTGGAGAAGAAGAAATGAAGGAGAAGAATAAATGAAGAGAGAGAGAGAGTTAGGTAGAAATATAAATGAGGGTGGTGGTGGTAGGTGGGGTTTTTCTTTTGGTTCATGGTGAACCCAAAAGCAAACCAAACCAAGCTAAGCCGGACCAAGCTAAGCCATAACCAATGACATGCCAAAATAACCATACAGGAAAATACGCAAATAACCATACAGGAAAATACGCAAATACGAGTCAAGAATACGTACACGTATACCAAGATACGTAATACAAACTATAGGCATTACAACTCTACCCACCTTAAAAGAATTCCGTCCTCGGAATTTAATCAAGAGGCTAGAATTGCAAGGATAAGCTATACTAATCGTAAGCTATAACAAGCAGTCTATCATACAGTCATTTATTTAAGCAAGGAATTGAAAGCATAAGGCATAAGGAAGACATTATACCTTACGAGTCAAACAGGTCGGGATATCGCGATCGGATATCATCCTCACGCTCCCACGTCGACTCACCCAAAGAGTGATGACCCCAAGCAACTCGGACTAACTTGATAGTCTTGTTCTTGAGTGTCTTCTCTCTTCGGTCCAATATAGACACGGGCCTCTCCTCATACGAAAGATTGGTACCAACAACCAATTCCGAATGATCCAGGATGTGGCTAGGGTCCAAAATATACCGTCGCAGTTGGGATACATGGAATACGTCATGCACCTCACGTAGCGACGGTGGAAGAACGAGACGATAGGATACATCTCCTACTCGCTCCAGAATGTCGAATGGCCCTATATACCTAGGACTAAGCTTTCCTCGTACGCCGAAACGAATGACGCCGCGGTTAGGCAAAATCCTCAGGAATACATGGTCGCCGACAGAAAACTCAAGTGGGCGCCGATGAGAATCGGCCCAATGACGCTGGCGATCTTGGGCAACTCGAAGATGATCTCTGACACTCCTGACCACCTCAACGGTCTGAGCAATCATTTCCGGACCAAGCATCTGCCTCTCTCCAACATCATCCCAGGCTAGCGGGGATCGGCACTTCCTACCATACAGTGCCTCGAACGGTGCCATCTGGATACTGGCCTGGAAACTGTTGTTGTACGAGAACTCTACCAGGTGCAGATGATCTTCCCACGAACCACCGAAGTCGAGTGTACATGACCGCAACATATCTTCAAGAGTCTGGATCGTACGTTCTGACTGGCCATCTGTCTGTGGGTGATACGCTGAGCTGAACTGGAGGCGAGTCCCCAAACTCTCTTGCAGGCTACGCCAAAAGTGCGACGTAAACCTGAAATCTCTGTCCGAAGTGATACTGACTGGTACACCGTGCAATCTGACAATCTGCCGGAGATACATCTCCGCTAGCTGAGCCGTCGACTGACCAACTCTGAACGGGAGAAAGTGAGCCACCTTCGTGAGCCTGTCTATGACAACCAAAATAGCGTCTCTGCCAGCCGGGGATCTAGGCAATCCAGTCACAAAATCCATGGTTATATGCTCCCATTTCCACTCGGGAATCGGCAATGGTTGAAGTAGTCCAGCTGGTCTCTGATGTTCAGCCTTAACTTGTTGGCAGACTAAACAACGAGAGACAAACCGGGCTATCTCCCTCTTCATGCCATTCCACCAAAAGTGCTGGCGGATATCACGGTACATCTTCGTGCCACCGGGATGAATGGAATACTGCGAACTGTGGGCCTCTGCCATGATCTCCTGTCTGATATCTCCACTAGGTACACAAAGACGCTTACCATGTCGAAGCGTACCGTCTTCATGAATGTATAACTCTGGTCTTCGTCCTGCCTCACACTCTGCTCTGAGTCGCTGAAGCTTGGAATCTGCTGACTGTGCCATCCGGATCCTCTCGACTATAGTGGACTGAACTTGCATGCTGGCCATCAATGCCACACTGGAAGGGAGGACAACTTCTATACCCATCTTCTGAAGATTGGCTAACAGTTCTGGTTGCGCTGTCAGGAAATAAACTCCTGCCCTCCTGTTCAATGCATCTGCAACAACGTTGGCCTTCCCTGGATGATACTGCAGGTTGACATCATAATCCACAAGCAGCTCTAGCCATCTCCTCTGACACATGTTGAGATCCTTCTGGGTGAACACATACTTCAGACTCTTGTGGTCGGTGAAGATCTCCACCCTATCTCCGTACAAGTAGTGCCTCCACAACTTAAGTGCAAACACTACTGCTGCCAGCTCCAAGTCATGGGTTGGATAATTTCTCTCATGGTCACGAAGTTGTCGTGATGCATAAGCTATTACCTTCCCATGCTGCATCAGAACACATCCTAAACCTCTGCCCGAAGCATCATAATACACTGAGAATCCTCCGGTTCCATCTGGAAGCGTGAGAATAGGAGCCGTCATCAAGCCTCGCTTCAACCTCTCAAAAGAATCCTGGCACTCTGCTGTCCAAGCAAACTGCACATCCTTGCGGGTCAACTGGGTCAATGGCACGAAAATTCGAGCAAAGTCTGAAACAAATCGCCGGTAGTAGCCGGCCAAGCCAAGAAAATTGCAAATTTCTGCCACTGTGCTAGGTACCGGCCACGTTTCAATGGCCACGATCTTCTGGGGATCCACTTCAACTCCTCCTCGGGTGATGATATGACCCAAGTACGAAATACGATCGAGCCAGAACTCGCATTTACTAAACTTGGCATATAACTGGTGCTCTCTGAGAATCTGGAGGACAACTCGGAGATGCTGCTCATGCTCCGCTTCACTCTTGCTGTAGACCAGGATGTCGTCTAGGAACACAATCACGAACTGATCCAAATAAGGCATGAAGATGCGATTCATGAGGTCCATGAATACAGCCGGCGCATTGGTTGCTCCAAATGGCATCACAAGGAACTCCCAATGCCCATACCTAGATCTGAAAGCAGTCTTCGGGATGTCCTGCTCTCTGACTCTGATCTGATGGTATCCTGACCGCAAGTCAATCTTCGAAAATACTGCCGCCCCTTTGAGTTGATCAAACAAGTCATCTATCCTCGGGAGAGGATATCTGTTCTTGATTGTCACTGAGTTCAAGGTACGATAATCAACACACAATCTGGATGTACCATCCTTCTTTTTCACAAGAAGCATCGGGGCTCCCCAAGGCGATCCACTAGCACGAATGAATCCCTTGGTTCTGAGTTCTTCAATCATCTTGTACAATATCTCTAACTCTGACGGCGCCATCCTGTAGACTCTCTCTGACACTGGAGCTGTCCCGAAAATCAAGTCGATGGTAAACTCGATCTCTCGCTCTGGCGGCATCCCTGGAAGCTCTTCTGGGAAAACATCTGGAAACTCTTCGACTATCCGAGGTAACTGTACTACTGCCACTGCCATCCGCAACACTGGAGGAGAAGGTTCAACTTCACCTCGGAAGAAGGAAAACTCCGGCTCGCCTGGAATGCTAAAAATAACCCTGCCAATATAACAGTCTATCCTAGCATACTGGTCCCTCAACCAATCCATCCCTAAGACCACATCATAATCGGCCATCGGGAACTCTATCAATCTAGCGGGAAATTCTCTACCGCTAACTACGACCCGATACGAGGAAAATACTCTATCTACTCCCACAAGTCCGTTACTAGTAAGTATATTGAGCCTTACTGATAATGACTCGGGCTCCAGTCCTACCCGTGTCGTAAATCGTGCAGACATAAATGAATGCGAGGCACCAGAATCAAATAATACTGAAGCTGGAAAGGTATTGACGAGAATAGTACCTGCCACCACCTCACCTGGTGCTATTCCTTCTTCTCCCATGGTCAAAGCCAGCACTTGACCATGTCCTCTAGGTGCGGGTCCCCTCTGTTGAAAATTCCTCTGCCTGCTCTGGATCAGGGCTTGGGCTTGGGCATACTGCTGCGGCCTCTGCTGCTGGAATGCCTGGGCCTGCGTCGGCAATGGCCTCGGGAACGGGTACTGCAGCTGCTGTTGCTGGATTGGTGCTGGTCCTCTAACTGAAGGACTAGAGAAAGCGGATAAACTCCCCCTGTTCGGGCAGTTCCCAACCCTGTGGTCCGGGACACCACAAACCAAGCACAAACCCTGTGCTCTACGACACTCTGACACCACATGTCCTGGCTTCCCGCAGTGTGAACATCCCACTGCGGAAGACTGCTTCTGCTTCTGCTGCTGAGGGTACATCGGGATGGAATGCTGAACCGACGTCACTGAGGCCGCCCGCCTCGGAGCTCCAATGGTCAAAGCCCTGGCTGCCGGGACTGGTGCTGAAGACTGATTCATCTGGCCGTGAGATCGCTTTCGACCTCCGGTCCTATCCACGATCCTCTGGGAGGTATATTCATGCCTCCGGGCTGCTCTCAACACTGCATCAAAAGTCTGATGCTCAAACTGCTCCACCGCTAATAAAATCTCTAGGTGGAGCCCCTGCTGGAACCGCTGGGCTCTATCGAACTCGGTCGCCACCAAGGTGGGAGCAAACCGACTAAGCCTGGAGAACTCGGCCGCATATCCGTCGACCGTCCTGCCCATCTGCTTCAGATTGGTGAACCTCGTCTGTAGATCATACCGAGCTACAGCATCAAAATACTTGGTCTGGAATCTCTTCCTGAATACTGCCCATGAAATAGGGGCCACTAATCCATCGGCCTGCGCTGTCCACCAGCTGCGGGCAAGATCTAGTAACTGCAGGCGCACTACGGCCACCTTCTCGTTCTCTGGAGTCCTGGCTGCTTCTAGAATTACCTCTGTGTCCTGAAGCCATGCATCTGCAGCGATCGCATCTTTACTGCCATCGAAGAAGGGAGGGTTCAAGCGCTTGAAGTTGTTGGCCGCGCTATTACCCTGATGACCTCCTCTGGTCAAAGCATCTGCCACCGCCTGGTGCAAGGCATCTCCGCGACGATCCTGGGAAGCTAATAGGGACCTGATGAGACCCACCAAAGTGCCATCTTCAGGCTCTGCAGGCTGGACTGGCTGAATTGGGGGTTCTCCTTCGGTAGGCATGACTCTGGAGGCTACTCCTGAATGCTGGGCTTGATCTCCAGGTTGCTGCTGGTCCGCTGGAGGTGCTCCGCCTTGCTGATCGGCAGGTCCAGGAACAATATCGCTGAAGAAGACGACATAGGGAACAATAAGAAAGGACCAGGACAGATCAACGATACAAGCATGTGATCAGGTCAAGATTCTCAGGGATTTGAAAAATACGAGCAGAGATCAAGGGCGAATACTGATTGAGACATCTATTCGGTAAACCCTCACATATCTTGAATTACAAGACCTGCATGGGCTACCACTAAAACCATGTCACGCCCCAGAACCAGAATACTGGAGAGCGGGGGCAGACATAGCCAGCTACGTATAATGAAATGGAATCTACGTCACTATACGGTCACGGCTGTCAAGATATATGAGGGTTTAACTATAATCCATCAGTCTCTTATGGTCAAGAACAAGCCTATTGTCTCAATCACAAGCAAGTAGTAACAGTCACAAGATATTAGAGCATCAATATACAATAGTAAGGCGTCCCATACATTACATATTGGATGATCATGAAGCTAGTCGTACAAAATTTCAGGACTAGCAAGAGTTTCAGTCATACATGATCAACCCTAGGATTTGTCAATCATGTTACAGCCCGTAGGCAGACAGTAAATAAAGGTGCAATACGAGCTAACACGTGCTCGCCGGCTAAACGCCTCAAAAGAATAATTTTACAAATAGAGTGAGAGGACAAAAGAAACCCACTCGTTGCCCTGGTTACGTCTGGTGGTCACCATCGGGCTGGAAGACAGGTGGATCCTCTGTTGCTACTCCGATATCTGGCCACACAAAACCAGCTGGGTCAGACCCCAGAAAGAGCAAGTGCCACAAAGGAGGCTTCACTTAGGAACTAAAACCAGCATATCACAATAGAATATTAAAGATAATAAATAAAGAACTGATAATAATAGAGATAACAACAGTAAACTGAGTACGAGGAAACTATTCAAGTAGCTAGGTCACAACCCTTAAACCAAACAAGGACCGGGGTTACAGCCCTTCACCTGAATAGAAATCCGTCTCAAATACTATTGGTGCAGTGAAGACAATAAACGAAGAGAGGACACAGAACTGCTCCGGGAGCCAGGTTACAACCCTTAAACCAAACAAGGACCGGGGTTGTAACCCTTCGCCTGTACAGAACTGGACCCCTGATCTTTATTGCTAAGGCCAGTATAAATAATCATGGTATTAAGGTAAGGTAAAACATGACGAACATGGCATGGGATTGCAATAAGACAATAAACGAAGAGAGGACACAGAACTGCTCCGGGAGCCAGGTTACAACCCTTAAACCAAACAAGGACCGGGGTTGTAACCCTTCGCCTGAACAGAACTGGACCCCCGATCGTTATTGCTAAGGCCAGTATAAATAATCATGGTATTAAGGTAAGGTAAAACATGACGAACATGGCATGGGATTGCAATAAGACAATAAACGAAGAGAGGACACAGAACTGCTCCGGGAGCCAGGTTACAACCCTTAAACCAAACAAGGACCGGGATTGTAACCCTTCGCCTGAACAGAACTGGACCCCCGATCGTTATTGTTAAGGCAAGCATCAATAATCATGTCATGTCACAATCTTGCACAGGATCAGGATAAGACTAAGCTGGAATAAACTACATCCAATCAATCACGGCCAATCAAGAGTACGGCTTGATACTTTTAACTAACTAGGGTTATCACATGCCTAGTTACTAGCAAGATGCAATGAGATTATCCCAACAGCCACAAGCCCTGCAGACCATCCGGTTATCCAGGTCGAATGTCCGTTTAGGAAGAATGCAACACATGACTGTGTGCTGGAAATGTGCCCTACTCGTCGGTAGGCTACAAGTCCACTGAATGCGCCCAGATAACGGGATTGCTTGTAGCTGGGAATCTCTTCATGACTACTGAATCATTCTAGTTAATTAGCCTTAGTCAATTTCAGTAGGTACCCCTGACCGTGGTACTCAGGGGTCCCCATCCTAGACATGATGCAAGACAGTACTAGTTTATTTGTACAAACACAATCGCCCACGGTGTCCAAGTCTTTCATACTTGTCATGTCAGGCTAGCTGTCGTAACAGCATGCCGAGATATATCATGTCAGTTTACTTGTCAAGAGTGCGCCATAGCGGACCACTATCGTGTTCTATTCTTACAATATTATGAATGAGAGAAACTTGCATAAAATAACTAGTGACATATTCTTGATGCCAAGGAAATGATCTACAACTTCCACGTTGAAAGTTGGGAGAAATTCGAGCCATAATTCAGTCAATTAGGACATATAACAGTTAGAAATAGTCAAAATATGCATTATGCGGCCTATTCTGCGACACCATATGCGGCCAACTACGACATGCGGCTTATGCGGCTCAACTGCGACATCATATGCGGCCTACTGCGACATGCGGCTCATGCAGCTCAACTGCGGCATGCTATGCGGCCAACTGCGACATACGGCTCATGCGGCTCAACTGCGACATCATATGCGGCCAACTGCGACATGCGGCTCATACGGCTCGACTGCGACATGCTATGCGGCCAACTGCGACATGCGGCTCATACGGCTCAACTACGACATCATATGCGGCCAACTGCGACATATGTCTCATGCGGCTCAACAGCGACATCATATGCGGCCAACTGCGACATATGTCTCATGCGGCTCAACAGCGACATCATATGCGGCCTACTGCGACATATGTCTCATGCGGCTCAACAGCGACATCATATGCGGCCTACTGCGACATATGTCTTATGCGGCTCAACAGCGACATCATATGCGGCCAACTGCGACATATGTCTCATGCGGCTCAACAGCGACATCATATGCGGCCTACTGCGACATATGTCTTATGCTGCAGATGAACATAGAAGTTTGACCAAAATTGTTTTGGCCATAACTTCCTCATCCGAAGTCGAAATCAAGCGAAACAAAAGCCAAAACTGCGTGAAATTGAATTCTCTACAACATAGAACCATTAGTTTTCGAAAATAACCAAGTTTTAGAGATCAAAACCAAGAAAACCGAAAAGTTATAAACTTAGATCTACAAGAAATTATCCATCAAAATGAAAAAGGCCAAGTTCTAAAGGGTCTTAAAATCAAGTAAGGAAGATAATGGAACAATAAAACTTGAGATCCAACATGAAGCAAGTTTACACTTGCCTAGCTCTCTTCCCTGGTAGGTAGAAGAGTAATGGTGGAGAAGAAGAAATGAAGGAGAAGAATAAATGAAGAGAGAGAGAGAGTTAGGTAGAAATATAAATGAGGGTGGTGGTGGTAGGTGGGGTTTTTCTTTTGGTTCATGGTGAACCCAAAAGCAAACCAAACCAAGCTAAGCCGGACCAAGCTAAGCCATAACCAATGACATGCCAAAATAACCATACAGAAAAATACGCAAATACGAGTCAAGAATACGTACACGTATACCAAGATACGTAATACAAACTATAGGCATTACAGATAGAGACGATATATTTAAGAACCTTTCTAAGATACAATCTGATAATCATATGCGTCTGTCCAAAAATTATGATACTCAGAGTCCTCGCCACGCTAGTAAGCAAGGCTGCGATAAACGGTAGAGTACATAACAGGGGCATGCACCTCTATAATCATGTCGTCTGGAATTTTCGCTATGCCAAATAGTATAGCTGCGAGGAATTCCAAATCTCATAACCAAGATACGTACATCCGAAGTCAGGTCTCTATGTTTCCGCCACGCCAGCTAATATAGCTGCGATAAACTCTAGGTTCCATAACCAAGTAGACGTTTTACCATCCCTGTATTCCCGTCGTCATATGTTATCAGAAAAATATCGTAACTCGGGCCATAAAAATTCATCTCGATAGGAAAATCAAATCAACAACGATCCAACAAAATCAAATTCAATAATCAAGGAGTGAGAGCAACAAGCAAGGGTAATGATTTAAATCGAAGTTTAACAAGATTCTCTAGGGTCGTCCCAGGAATCTTTCAAGGAATCCTAACAGTGATTGAGTACCTTCAAAATATATATCCTAATCCTACTGCAGGCTGTAGTGATACTCTAGTTCGAGTACCACTACATAAACTCGACCTGCATGGGCCACCACTAAAAACGTGTCACGACCCGCACCTACTGTGAGGGTACGAGAACGTAACAACGCCCAGCCTACGCCGCAGTGTCGACGGTAGAACGCTGTCCTAGGTCAACATACATCTAGCAATATAATAATAAGCAGTAAATGAACTCAATCACAACTAAGGAGGAAGAGAACACAATATGATAGAGAACTCAAGGAAATACTAAAGATGGAAAAGTCTAAGATAATATCCCAGCAAATATCCAGAGTACATATCTCAGCTTACAGAAGGAAAGAAAATATACAACTCAACATCTCTGAACAGAAGTAAAGAATAACTAAACAGACTCAAGACAACATAAAAATAAGATAAGGCCTAACTAAACTAGTCTAGGCAGTGGGGTGAAGTCCTCAGCTAGAGCTATCCAAAGAAGGTATCCTCCCAGGCCTCCTCCTCGTTCTCTGTAATATTTTCAACAGGTCCAGTCAGGACAGGAGCGAGTACAGTACATCTCAACAGTTCATAGCAGGTTAGAAAATATAATCATGCAGTAAAGTAAGATATAGATACTGAAAAAATACAGTATGTAAACAGAGAGAGAAACAGTAATGGAAATATCTACTATAAGTAAAGAGCTAATAGTGACTAGTGAGTCAGAGTAAAAATATAAACATGTGAATGGCATAGGAGATTCATGACTACAGCTAAGAGAGTGATTCATGACTACAGCTACTGGGATAATATTCACATGTCTATTTCCACTCCCCCATCCCCAATCGATACACAAAGATCTGTTCAAGTTATGTTAAGATTCGTGAAACTTCACATGGCTCATAAAATGAGTGATACGTGAAGGTGATTCATGGGGGCTCTGTGAACATGAGAGTACATGTGTCACAGGCGGTTCGTGAATCAGAGGAAGCATAGAGATACGTGATGGTTCGTGAAACGCACAAAACATACTGTATCCGATGCTCCCGAGGGGGATAACATCTAATGAAAAGATCCATATAGTACCAATCCGTGTGACCAACGTGACAGTATCAAGTAAAGTAATTTAAAGCAGGAAAATAATTCTAAGCAGGATATAAAATGATCAGAGAATGTACTCGCCTGTAACCGATGAATCTGAGAGAATATAGACTGTCCGAGGAGTGGTGTCTGTCTCCTATTAGAACAGCACAAGTCACTATGAGTCTACAATGATAATACAATGCAATTTAATGCATTCTACATGAAAACTAGGTCAATCTAGACCAAAGTCAACTCTTGGTCAACTCTGGTCAACCTAGAGTTAAACCTAGTCAATAGTCAAAGCTAGGTCTCACCAAACCTACTCTAGGTTCTAACAAGTCTCCTCTAGATAAACCATGGCTAAAAGCCTATTTAGGATGCCTCTATCCAACACCCTATAACCCACAACATAACATTATATATACTACACATAGCAAGACACCATAAATACCATATACATTAATTTACACATACACATATATAGGAAGGCATGTATTTATATATCTAATGAATATACAAAATCATTTACAAGAATCCTATATATACAACTAAAATGTAATTGCATAAACATATGAAAAGAAGGGGCAACTACTAGTGTATGTGAATCAAAACAAGGGTGTGGGTGTGTGTCAAGCTAGAGAGGGCATGTGTGTGTACCATGAGTGAATGTGAGTGTGAATCAATACAATGGTGTGTGTGTGCGCAGCACTGGAGCACAGGGCCAATTCCAGGTTAAAAACAGCTAACAGTTATCTAGTGAAGTAACAATGTAATCCACATCCAGTTCTTACAGTGAAGGTAATATTTGCAGGAAAGAAATCAGTTCACAGATTAACACTTAAATGCCCAGGTTATTAATCAAATAAAACTCAGATTGTACATCACATTAACATGCTCCCTATGAATTCTCATATTCAAAAACAAATAACAGTGAACAATAAGGAACTCAGTTCAATATCCCCAGGTAATCAACCCAATAAAGCTCATTATGCAAACTGGGAAAACAGTTACAACTTAATCATTAGAGATAAAATTCTCAGGTTCCATCTAAACAGTGGCAATGTGATAACAGGTTCTAGAATTTAAAACTCAGATCCAACAGTGAACAATGCATACTAATCCATTCTCAGGTTATCCTCTAAACAGTGGCAGTAGATTAAAACAAACCCCCTGTTAACTGTAAAACAGTTTCTAATGTCAAAATACTCAAAACAGTAAACAGTCAAACCCAGGAAGGCAACCACATCCCAGTTAACAACAGGGAACAACATTAACTGTTCCCAGGTTTGAGACCAACTCTAAAACAGTTCACCATAATTTAACAATTCAAAAGAAAGGAAATTCGAACACTAATAATTCAGTTTAAACAACTATTTCCCAGGTTTACTTTCACTCAACAGTTTAAGAACAAAAACTGGAATAATCATTAGGTGAATCCCAAAATAGTGAATAATGGAATGAATCGAAGAGCAACTAGATTAGGATTTAATCAGTGAAGAACAACTTAAATGCAACATGGAGCAATTGAAATTAGAAAGAACAAACACTACATTAATTCCTGTTCTTACACAGGAACACAGCTCACATATTGTTGGACCAACAACTGTCAAATTCTATAAACACAATCCCCAAGCCAAATTCGAATGCCAATACCTATCTAACATATAATATGACATGTAGGTTCACATTCATTGAGAAAAATATAACAGAAAATAGGAATTCAACTGTTTGAAAAAAACTGGAAAAGACAATATCAGGTATCAGAGATTTACTTCACTGTTCTAACAATTTCGAACCCAAACATCATTCAAAAACCCAAACAAATGTGTCACTTAGTGTAACAGGGATCTAAACAAGATATTTGAGATCTATTTAATCATTAAACAACATTTAAAATCATTTAAATACGATTTAACACAACCAAACACACACTGCACACGCACGCACACAGCCTTTCCCCGTGCACATCGAATACCGTGTCCGACACAACACGAGGACTTGTGAAACTTGACGAGCCTCGTGTCAGCCATTGCCCCTAACCTCTGGCCAAGTTTCCCGTGTCCACGATGCGTGTCCAGCGCGCAGTAGCCCCCGAGTAGCAGGGGAGCTACAGTGCCGCGCGCGCACGCCCGCACACGCGTGTCCCGTGTTCCCCACGACACGACACGACGCACAAACCATCACAGGACACTTGGAAACCCTAGACGACACTTAGATCTAACTTTCCATTCAAATAGAATAGGAAAACTCGATCGAACAGTCCTTTGGGACATTTCGTCGAGTACCTAGACTGGTCTCTGATACGTGTCCGATTCGGACACGAAACGAGACCAAAACTTAGGGTTGTCTTCCCTACAGTTGGGTGAGGGCTAGGGGACCCTAAAAATGATTTTTACAGGATTTTAGGAGCATTAATAGAGATTATACCTATAGGTGTCCAAAGCTCCAAAAAGCTCCAAAGAAGAGGATCCTTCAAAGCACCAAAAACTCCCCAAATTGTTTGCTCCCTGTCAAAACTCAATCCCAACAGCAAGAGCACAATATTTAGAGCCTATAGGAATTTTTTTGAAGGAAAAAGGACTTAATTTGGATTTACTATGAATTTGTGAAGATGGAACTTACCCCTTTTCTAAAACTTGATGAACCCTAATGAAAGGAGGCTAGCCCTAAAATTTGGGAGGATATAAATAGAGGGGGGGCTGTCTCTTGGCTGGCCATAGGGCCTAGGAATAGGGTTTTGGCTAGTTGGTTGAGTCCTAATTAGTTTAAGTCATGGTTTTGACTTGTGACTTCACAAGCCATTCTTAGACCAACTAATTCCTAATTCGAGTTCTAATGAATCACTAACCACTAACTTGAGTCACACTAGGTTAGACTAGGGTCCACTTGACCTAACCAAACCCAACTAACTATGGTTAGTTCCTAGGTTGGTCTACATGAGTCAAAACTAGTCAAAAATTAAACTAGTCCAAATAAATCCAAAATAAATCCTAAAAATTCCCATAAATTCTAATAATTTATAATAAATCCAAATAACCCTAAAAATGTCAAAAATACCCTAATCACATGGCTAGGCTCTAGGGTAGGCAGTATCTACTAATCACTAGCACAACACCAAAATCACAAGTCATAAATTTAAATAGTTTAAAATTAATTAAAAATCACTAAAAATTCTAATATGAAATAAATATCATTAATTAATAATTATAATTACAAAATTTCAAAATTACCCTCATTTTAGAAACTGGGTGTTACAAACCATAAGACTCAAATGGACTGAACCACTCTTATTAGACTAACACTACAACTCTTCAAACCTATATTTGATACTGGCCCTAACTCTCATGACACCAATTGATTTCCTCTACAAAACTATACTATTATTGGAGTAAACATGCTAATATCTGAACACATTCCCATATATGAACTGATACAAAACATGGAGACTAGACAAGGGGTCCTCAACTAATGCTAATATAAGTAGTGGCCAATATCGTTGCTAAATCTTTTAACAACAAAAAAATTTCGTTGTTGGACCCCTTGTTTAAAGTGCGTCACCTAAAGTATCGGCAACAAAATTCTAAAATCGTTGCTGAATCCTTATTTTTAGCAACACAACTTCTTTTTCGTTGCTGCTTTCGTGGACAAAGTTTTTGTTGCTAAAAATAGATTTCTTTACCAACGTGTGTTTATCGTTGCTATATACTACATTTAGCAACGATAAAACATCGTTACAAAATGTACAATTCTTTGGTAATGCATAACTCGGTACTATATGCTGTAATTAACAACAACATTAATCGGTTGCCAAAATAATCTAGAATTCATTATAAGATTTGGTAACGGTTTATTGTCGTTGTTAAACAAAACTAAATATATAATTTTTTGCAACACAAGATAAATTGTTGTTATGTTGTATTTAGCGACAATATTAATGCGCTGCTAAAAATCTCAAAATTCATTATAATGTTTGGTAATGATTCATTACCGTTGCTAAACAATTTATTTATTCATTTATTCATAGCCTGTCTAATTAATGCACACAATAGTTTTGAGTAAATTAACACACAATAAAAAAGTCATAAATTATTCATAACAAAATTTTAATTGTTTTACAATAGCATTCATCACCAAATTAGATTTAAACAAATTTATAACAAAACGTTATAGCATAACTAAATGATTTCTAGAATACATAAAGTGTTGGAATTATTCAATAATTATGGGGCCACACATGTAAAATTAATTGTGTTTGGGCTATCTAAATAATTAAGCCAAATTAAAGTGGTCTATTTGAAAAATTGGCTTAAGGGTATAATTGTCATGGAATTAATGTGTAGATACCGGAGATAATTCTAATTTGATGAGGGGCCAAATTAGAAATATCACAACACACATATCTATAAATATGTGTATTCATTAGGGTTATGGTCCCCAACTCATACGACCACCAAAGAGAGGGTTTCTCTATTCTCTTCTGTATCCCCATCAACAAAGAGAGGAACAAAGATTTCATCTTTGTTATTAAGGGCCGTAGCGGGTTGGAAGATCGAACCCACCAAAAGAGACGTTCGCATCAAGATCCATCAAGCCTAGCAATGGATTCAGGTACGCTTCCGCAATTTTATTTATGTTCTTCATCTCATGAATCGACAGGGCACAATAAAATTTCTAACAAGTGGTATCAGAGCCTCCTTGTTTGATTTATGAGATTGAAGGTTTAGATTTAATTTTTGTTGTTGTTTAGGAACCCTAGATCGTAAGATCTAATTTAATTTAGGGTTTTGATTGTTCGATCAAATTTTTTATGATCCAGAAGTTCTTTTAGTTGGTTGGACCGATGATAGTATTTTATTTGATTGAAGTAGAGCAAGAAAGATGAGAGCTTTTATTGAGATAGAACCAGACATTATATATTGCTTCTTTATTATTTATACCTATATATTATGGGAATATTAGTGTTGCTAAGTAGAAGATTCCAAGTAGTTTGATATATTATAATTGCAGCTTAATGGAATAATTTATGTTAGTTCATTCATCTTTGGCGTTATTAGTATAATCTTCCACTAGGGTTAGGGTTAGGGCTCCGGTCTTGACATGCGCTTGATTCTCCCTTGGGCTGAACTAGAGCTTCGGAAAAGGAAGCATCTTTTCCTGCTTATTTGGTCGATTTTAGTCCCAGTGCACTTTCTTTCAGTAGATTTACTACGTGATCATCGGACTACTTTCTGCTTTGGGGTTTTTAGTTGAGATAAAAAAAAAGTTCTTGTTCGATCAAAGTTTAGGAAATCTTGGGATTTAAGATTCTATAGGGGGTTTATGGGACAGCCGATGATCGGAAGGATGTGCTTAGAGATGGACGAGGGAAAGGTGTAGCTAAGAACTTTCTGCAATCTATCGACGTATATATCTTTAGCAGATTATTTTTGGTATAATCTTTATAGATTATTTGGTGCAATATGTTGATACATATCGTTAGTAAAATATAATCTGTTAACGCATATATTTGGTCTTCTATAGATTATTCTATTTAAAGTAATCCTTATGTATCATTTGATATTATCTTTGGATGCATATCCTCCGTAGATTATTTCATGAATTTTGTTATAGTGATAATATCCAATTTTGTCAAATTGAAATTCATGATTATGCTTTTGATTACTTTATTTGAGTAATAATCTTATGAATATGCATGTATATAAACTTTTGGACATGATTCAGTTTTGTAAAATTCAGTCAACATTCAATTTTTTGGTGCCTTTTAAGACTAGCAATAGTTGTCCAATATTCTAAGTAGACTCATTGAAACAAGATGTCGCCAAAGTGACCTCTCTTGCGTAGATAGTCTATGAGGGATGTCGGATGTTTGTGTGTGTATATTCATGCGGGTATTAGCCGGCCCAAAGGAAGGTTAATACTTGGCCGAATTACACACATACTTGTGGTGATAAATGTGTAACAATTATACGGTTTACATGTGAATAATAATCCGATCCAAAGATAGGCTTATTATTTGACATGACTTATTGTCAATATTTGACCACTACACCAAGAGTACCACTTGCAGTTAATATCACTGTCCAAAGACTTGATATTAATGATGCACTAGGTATCTTGAGATGGGGTTCACCATTGTTTGGATTTGTTTAACTATATTTTACTCTTTGGTTATTAATTAGAGCATGTCATTTTTTGTTGTTTTGTTCTCTTTAAAATTAATGTTAAAATATCAGCCAATAAGATTTTAATTTTCATGTTTAATGGAATAAACTTTAAGGGCAAAAAGAAATGAATACAGTAGCTGCTAAGGGTCCAGATCAAAAGAAACAACAATATAAAACTAAGGGTTGTTCTTTTGTGATAAGACATGACACATAAGGAAGAAATGTACAAAGTACCACGCATGGCGTATAAAGAAAAGTAATTTCTAAATTTGATCTGTTCTGAGATTAATTTAGATTTAGTACCAAGAAACTCATGGTAGTTAGATTCTAGTGGGACTACCCACATTAATGTTCTATGCAAGGTTGCCTGAGTTACCGAAAGTCAATTGATGGTGAAAGATACATCTATGTGGGTGACGGCAATTCGGTAGAAGTGAAAGCAATAGGACATTTTAGGTTATTTTTAGGAACCGATTATTATTTGGATTTGATAGACACTTTTATTGTACCGTCTTTTAGACGAAATTCAGTTTCAGTTTCCTTAATGGACAAATTTGGTTATCATTGTTCATTTGGAAATAATAAGTTTAGTCTATCTTTAAATCCAAATATTATTGGTAACGGTTTCTTTAAGATTTATGATCACCTATATTCAGTTAAAACTATTGCAACTTTGCAAGTGGAGTCATGTGGTACTAAACACAAAATTAACAATAAATATTTTTAGCCTCATTATGACATAAGCGATTAGGTCACATCTCTAGAAATAGAGTTGAACAACTTGTGTCTGATGAGATTTGGATTTTATTGACTCTATAGACTTTAATGTCTATATTAATGTGCAAAGGAAATACAGACCAAAGTTCAATTGTAAGCAGCTACTTTATTGGTTATGCTGACAAATCAAGGGGTTAATAATTATACGATCCCACACAAAAGAAAATTTTGAGACGAGAAGTGTAACAGTTTTTGAGGATGTTGAGTTTGGGGGAGAAATAAAGTCCGGATCATTGTCTTTGAGAAGAAATCAATTACGATTCCTACTATCACTTTTGACGATGTGCATGATTCTATACCTGTCATGATCAAGAAGTGAATTCGGAGTCTCAATAAGACAATGTCGAATTACCTCTATAAGTCGTTGTTGAGATACCTTAACAACGACAACGTAGCGGCACCCCATTTAAGATAAGGTAATCATTCCTAAGGAACAAACTCAACAACCTCAAGAACCGGTAATATTAAGATTGTCCACCAGAGAAAGGAGAAATATAATTTCGGATAATATTGCCATATTTCTCTAAAAACGTGAGGAAGACTGTGGATACTGGAAGATGATCTAATCAACTTCCGTCAGGCCATGAAAAGTTCCAGTTCTCAAAGTGGATTGATATAATAAATAAGGAGTATAAGTTCATGTAAAACAATAAAGTTTAAGAACTTGTCCTATTAACAAAAGGTACGAAATCCATTGATTGCAAATGGACATTTAGAACCAAGAAGGATTCGAAGGGTCGTGTGGAGAAGTATAAAGTATGTCTTGTAACTAGTGACTTTACTCAAAATTTTGGGATTGATTTTAAAGAGTTTTTCTCTTCGGTATCTTTGAAAACTGCTTTAAAACAATCATAGCACATGTTGCACATTTTGATCTTAAGTTACATCAAATTGATGTCAAAACGATGTTTCTCAATGGTAACATTGACGAAACTATTTATATGGTGCAGCCAGAAAACTTTGTGTCGAAAGATCCAAATAATATGGTTTGCAAATTGACAAAATTTATTTATGGACTCAAGCAAGCTTCTCGTCAATGGTACTATAAATTTTACCAAGTTGTCACCTCGTTTGGTTTTGAGGTTAACGTTGTTGAAGATTGTGTGTATCACAAGTTCAGTGGGAGTATAAATAATTTTCTGGTTTTGTACATTGATTGAAATATTTAATGCAAACCAGGTGACACCTCTCATTAAATGAGACAAATTCGGTTTCAATCAAGTGCCCTAAGGTTAGCCTTAAAATTAAGAAAATACAATAGTTTTTTCCTTCATAATGAGTTGTAGGAAGTCTAATGTATGCTCAAGTATGTACGCGTCAGGATATTGCGTACATATTAGGATGTTAGGCAGATATTTAAGCAAATATGGATGGATCATTGGGTAGCAGTCAAACTACTTAAGTAATTAATAGAGACAAGGAATCATATGCTCTTTGTAGGAGATGGAATAATTCTGGAGATCATAAAGTATTCCGACTCTGATTTTGTTGGATGCCAACACAGCAGGAGATCCACATCAGGTTATGCTGACTAATGGAGATATATTTTGGATGAGTGTCAAACATTCACTCATAATGTTTTCCACCATGACAGCAAGGTTTACAGCATGTTGTGAGGCATCTATTCATGGAATATAGTTGCAAAATCTTGTCATAAGGCTACGCCTACAGGAAAGGGTGTTGAAAGACCACTCAAATTACGGTGTGACAATGAATCAGCAATAATGTATTCCAATAACAACATAAACTTGTATAAGTCAAAGGATATTGACATAAAGTTTCTAGTTGTGAAGGAAAGAATTCAGAATAGTTATAGTGTTCATATAGTACATTAGGACAAACTCCATGTTAGCGGATCCGCTCACAAAAGCATTATCACCCAGGGTTTTTCATGAGCATACTGCTCATATGGGTGTTAATTAAGAATATGACAATATAGTGGGAGTTTTTATTTTATGTATTTGGGTGCTATTTGATTTTGGACACATTTATGTATTAAAGTATTTTGGATATTTATCTGATCAGATATATGAAAATTCAGTTCATTCTGTTTTCATTATGTTAAAGTATTAATCTCATTAAAGTTAAGGAGGACCAGTTGAAAATAGACATGTATTAATCACATTGCGTGTAATTTTCATGCTACACATCCATGATTGATCTATGTCGTTTAGCTATATTGGTATATGTGACCATTGATGGTTTAG
This sequence comes from Iris pallida, assembly GCA_029216955.1. NCBI lineage: Eukaryota > Viridiplantae > Streptophyta > Magnoliopsida > Asparagales > Iridaceae > Iris > Iris pallida. The sequence continues at coordinate 10,881,006 of JANAVB010035019.1, forward strand.
TTACGCTATATGTGACGAAAGCCGCTTTGATCCTATGTTGATATGGTTAATGGACGAGATTGTCCGGATATACCCTAAGGATTAAGATAGCAATTTATGAGCTCACTAAGGTTAACACAATTATAAGGTTACATATGTGGTCCAGTGGGAGATTGTTGAAATTATTCAATAATTATGGGGCCACACATGTAAAATTAATTGTGTTTGGGCTATCTAAATAATTAAGCCAAATTAAAGTGGTCTATTTGGAAAATTGGCTTAAGGGTATAATTGTCATGGAATTAATGTGTAGATACCGGAAATAATTCTAATTTGATGAGGGGCTAAATTAGAAATATCACAACACACATATCTATAAATATGTATATTCATTAGGGTTATGGTCTCCAACTCATACGGCCACCAAAGAGAGGATTTCTCTATTCTCTTCTGTATCCCCATCAACAAAGAGAGGGCCGTAGCAGGTTGGAAGATCGAACCCACCAAAAGAGACGTTCGCATCAAGATCCATCAAGCCTAGCAATGGATTCAGGTACGCTTCCGCAATTTTATTTATGTTCTTCATCTCATGAATCGACAGGACACAATAAAATTTCTAACATAAAGATCTGAAACATCATTTTAAGAACCTTACTCCAGAAAAAAAAAATACTTGATGAGGTATTGTCTCTATATGCACCATTTTCCATAAATATCATAAATATCTTCTCTAGGCATGTCGTAGCAGCTAGAGACTCCTCTAATTTCTTATTCATCTCTACTCATTTTGTATCAAAACTATCCCTCATCTCTGATACCTCAGCCCTTAGCATAGCATCTATTTCGGAGGTTATGGATGTTGCAATTGAATAAGTGAAAGTTGTTGGCTTAGTATACACGCCAAGACCCTGAAGATAGCCTGATCGATGCTTTAAGACTTTTTCAACAACTTCATCTTTTGTTAATGTCAAGCCTTGTGTTTCTGCTTCCATATGAACACCATCTTTTCCTAAAATAACAAACATTTATATTATAATAATGCACAAGGCTCATAAAACATCTATAACAAATCTAGATAAATAAAGACATGCCTAGTTAAGTATTGGATAATATATGAATAGCTTTGACATAAAAAAAATGACCAAATAAAGTGAGACATGGGAAATTAGACTAAAGGCATATGCCTAGTTAAGTATTGGATAATATATGAATAGCTTTCTCATAATAGTCATTGTATTATTTTAATTTTATCATACATATATAGATTTCAGAAATTTTTCTATCATACTAAACCTTTTGGGTGCTTTTTTAGTCACAACTCTTGTTAGCAATCACCCGAATAAAACTCGTATTATACGCAAATTTTTCTGTATTTTTCATAAACGTATAATACTTGCGTACTTTTGACAGATCCAAATCAGTACGTAAATTTTAATCATGAGAAGTTTTAAACGTGTTCTGTATAAATTATTGAATTATTTGGCACAAAAACCGTGTTGAGAACCTATTTAATTAACCAAATTTGACAATATATTTAAGAATGTGAAGTTTCTAACCTCAATATTTTCATTTTTTGAATATTTGTCCGAATTTTTGAAAGTATTTTGTTGGCACTGAGCCGATTTATACTCGTACTTTTGCCGTCCCGAATTTTTTCCGTTTGTCGAATTGCTAACAAGGGTCACAACCACATACAAAATACTATAAGCTCTATCATATTTTAGTTGAAAATTGAAATCATAGTAAAGTAAGATACAATGTTATTAGACAGATACATTTCTTAAAAGACTATCATATTCAACTTCAGATGCAAATAAATCAAGTATTACCTTTTGAAGTAAAGGGGGTCGTCATTAAAAGGGAACCGCACAAGACGTAGAAAAATATCAACTGATAGAAGCATGCCACTAAAAGCTGCATAGTTATTGAGGACCTCAAAAGCTCATCAACTATTGCCCAACTACAGATTTCAGTGGCTTGCATGTAGCATATTAAAATTGCATCTGGAACTTATCCTACATTACATTGTCAACCTCCTAAGAAAACATGTACATATGAGTAAAAGGGATTGCATTAAGAGGAAATGATTCAACAATTTGACCAAATAACAACAATTTGAACTACAATGTAGAATAGTTTCTGTTATTTTGTTTCTCAAATGCTCAGATGTTATAATTCAAACTCAACCAAACAATTTCCTCTATTAGTCTAGACCATACATCTCGACGCAATACAGATCAAATGAACCAAACATAACACAATCTACAACCATCCTACCAAGTTGCTAACTTCTATTGCAATCTATAGTGAAAAACATATTATAGAATTAACAATTACAAAAAATGTTTCACTATGCAACTATCCTCAGTCTGCAAAAGTTGAAATAAAGAAAAAAAAAAAAAACTAGAACTGAATAATTTTATGGATGTAGTAGCAAGGGATTTGAATTTGTAGAACATGGCATCCAAATGCCTCTTCTTGAAATTAGTCAAAAATAAAATTGAGTAGAATACCAGATAACTATGTTGAAGCAAGCAAATATAAACAGATTAGGCTTTCGAGGAAACATAACGTATCCACTTCACATTCCAACCAGAGCATCACACAATCACACTTCAATGGCACACCCATCCTATCATAGTACGGTATTGGCGATCTAAGGACCAAGCAACTTCTTCCATCTGGCATAGCCTAGCATAAGCATAAAAAAATAACGAAATAGTCCGTGGAAATGAAGGCCCGAATAAACATACATCATTTTCATCATCATTGGTTGCTTCTAGGGAAAAAAGGAACATGAATTTGACAAGAGCCACTGAAATACCATGAGTAAATAAAATCTAAAAGATCAAACTTATTCCAGCTACTAGAGAACATTCCAACTGATATGTTGTAACATTAGGGGTGTAGACGTAGTGGATATACATATTATCCTTTGTAGTTTTTTTCCTGGAGAAATGGATTCATTCGCATACCGAAGCAACACTTGTTAAGATTTATAATGTCTTAGCTGACAATCCTGACACATGTCTCTAGAAGCCAAATAATCACTGTCGATAAGGTATACACTGTCGAACAGATTGAATGCACGTGAGTAGAAGTAAGATAAGAAAAGCTCAACAACAGACACATATATAAAGTTAAATATTGTGCACCTGAAAAATTTTCCATAACTATAATGTTGTAGACTTACCTTCACTGCTTGCTCTGCTAATTTTATGGAATGATCAACATGTTCAACTCTCCTTAACTCATTACACAACTTCAAAGGCCGGAAAGGTGGCGACATCACCGACAGCATGCATAGTTATCTTATAGTTTTCTGCAAGCTGCCATCAATACCTGCCAGTATTAACAACTAACATTAAAATACAAGCAAAATGAATTATTTTATTAATTTGCAAAAAATAGAAAAGAAGTGAGCTTATATATAATTCTGAAGAGTTTGCATAACTGGAAATGGATAAAGTGAATTAGAGAATTGTGAGGCCATCCATGTCTTTCTCCCAAGCACATTAATTAACATTATCCTCATCATATGTTTGTTACATAAGTGCGAGGGGTTAATTGGATGAAAATATATAGTACTACCTAAGCGACTCTTGATTACCCATTTGTATAAATCTTTAGGCCAGTAATAAATAAGGTGGCTTTCTTATGTGCATATATAAATAATTTGGGAGGTAAAAACAGAAACAACGAAGAAACACTTGGTTCTGACCTTGATTGATTCCACCTTAATTTCTCTTCTTCGACTTGGCCCTTAAAAATTGTTGTATATAAATGGTTTTCCCCCAACACCAACAACAACAATATCAGCATCTACAACTCTTCCATCCTTCAATTTCACTACTGTGACCTGGCAAAAATAAAGGGAAAAAACTCATCCAAGTTCTCAAAAGTAAGCTTCTTATATATATATATATATATATATATATATATATATATATATATATATATATAAATAATATATATATATATATATATATATATATATATATATATATATATAAAGAATATTGGTTTTCTCGCGTGATCATAAACATACATCACCATTAGCATCAGAATCAAATCCAACAGATACATTAGTTCCCTTGCCTTATTTTAATTCCCTTATTCCCATAATAGCCCTCATAATTAAAAAGCATCAATTCCTGAAGTAAAAAAAAAGCGAGGCACTGCAGGAACAAGGCCATAAATTGTTGTAGCATTGTTCAAAAAATATTTAGTTTGAGAATTTAGGCTTTGTTATAACATTATTCCGAAATGACAGGTAATCAATGATACCAAGCTTTCATAAATTGTTGTAGCATAATTGCAAGAGATAGGAATATAACTTAAGACTGCTTGAAATTGTATCAGTTTAAAGGAAAGGAAAACTTACTGCATGCACCAAGGTTCTAGGTAAATTAACCATGTTGTGTTGACATCAAGATCATTCATTTTCAGAGCAGCTAGCGCACCCAGTTCAAGACCAATGTATCCTCCTCCAACAATCACAGCTTTTCCATTCTTCTTCGCTTGTATAGCTGCCACAAGCTTATCAGCATGATCGATCATCAATCTCCAGTTAAAAGCTAGCCAAAAGCCAGATATGGGCCATCAAGAGCTAATGTGCATTCAATTTGAACATACTTTTCGTGTCTTTGGCAAACAGAATGCCTGCCAAAAGCTAGATATGCGCCATGAAGAGCTAATGTTATAATTTACAACCAAATTAATCCTTTTTTAGAACGTCCACAACCATAGTAATACAAATGATCAACCTTTTCCTAATCACACGCATTGTGTGATAACATATTTCACAATGTGCACCTTAAATGAGTCCTTCCCCAAATTATCACAAATATCACTAACATAATCTGAAGTCGACCAACTAGCAGCATTCCCATAACGACTTCCCCACTAAAAAAATCACGTATGTACAAATTATCTATCTTTTCCCAATCACACACACATTATGTGATAACATATTTCACACGGTGCACCTTAAATGAGTCCTTCCCAAAATTATCACAAATATCACCAACATAATCTGAAGTCGACCAACTAGCAGCATTCCCGTAACGATTTAACCACTAAAAAATCACATATCTACAAAAATCTCGTAAGCCCATTACCACAAAAAGTTACCAATCTTGTACTAATAAAAATAACAATAAACATATTCACCAAGATATCATGACAAGCATACTCTTCCCACAATACCTAAACTTTGCCTCTAGAGCATTTGATTACTTCCTCATATTTGGGTTTCTTTAAGCCATTAACCAAATATTGCTAGAAATATCTTTCTTGGTCCAATTTGAACAAATTTTAAATCTGCAATCTCGAAAATATGGAAAAATAAAGGGGACATTTTGTAAAAATCCGAGGAAAAATGAACCTTTTCCTTGTTGGTTTCACTGAACACCCATGGCATGTTAGGATTGTTATCGGGAGAATCATGTGCTGCCAAAATTAAAAATTATTTTAAAAAAATCAACTCCGTCGTAATCAAATAGCTCAAAAAATTAAGAAAAAAGAAAGTTCGGGAAAAAAATTACGTAGTTCAAAGCGGTGGAGAAGGATCTGGAACCCGCATAGCCTGCGACCTGATCCGAAGAAGAAGAAGAAAAACGGGGTCATTTTGCAAAAAATAGATTTTTGAGGGGGGTTGAAAATTTCCAAACCACGGGAGAAGGAGATGGAAGGAATATTCTTCGGATCTCGGAGAAGCGTTTGGAGGCGAGACGAGCCATCGAAGCCACTCGAAGGAGACGAATGAACACTCCTCTCGATCCAAACCTTAACCCTAAAATAAGGGTATAGTATTTTGAATTGGGGAGAGAGAGAATTTGGGAGGGGAAGTAAGGGAAGGGTCTGTGAAATAGAGGATGGATATCGATTAGAGAGGGAAAATGAAATTTTGGTAGCAAATTTTTTTGTCTTTATTAGTTTTTTTTTTTGGTGTAATGATTTTGCAACGTTGTACTCCGTTGCTACAGGTAAAAACATATTAGCAATGGACAGAATTCGTTGTCAATCTTATACAAGAAAATAGAGATAATTTATCAACGATATTATTGTTGTCTATTCCTTTTTCAGTCTTTGGCAACGAAGTTATGGCAACTGGCAGCGACAAATGTTTTGTTGTCAAAATTTATATTTGGCAACGACAAAATATGTGTTACAAAAAATATTTATTAGCAACAAAAAAATATTGTGTTGTTAAAAAATTCGTTGCTTTATGGGATATTTCTTGTAGTAAAGTGCGGATAGGAGCTCAAAGTTTAAAAATCGGAGTGATGCAAGCTTGGATAATAAATCATGTACTATCAACTATGGTTTGACCTTAGAATTTGGAGTGAGTGTTCTGATATTGTTGTTGAGGAATAGTGATCCCAACACTGACTTTGACTTTAGCCTAGTGAAGATAGCCTAGCGGTTAGACAGACGTCCATGAGTGGAGAGAGAGAAATTGTACGATCGACCCTGGTGATAGTCGTCTGGGTAGATGATAGAGCTGGGTTAGCTAGTTAGAAGTGTTCTTGAAAAAATTTTAGGATTGATAGAATTGGATATTAGAATTGGTGGATAGAATGATTCAATTATGTGGAGATACCACTCATGAGGCTTGGCTGAAATGCATATATTTCGGAGACGCCTTAAATATGTGCACGAACCAACTCAAGTGATGTGTTGAATTCAAATAAGATGAAAGAATTGATTGTATGAGTTATCGTATGTTGATTGAACAAATTGAAATTTGTTGGACCGAATTTTGAGCATAGAGGAAAGTTAGTCATTGAAGATGAATTCATGTGTTGATAAAATCAAACAGGTTCTTGAGGATTGAATGAAAGCAAAATTATACTTAGTCGGATTTGAAACAATATTATTGTGATTAAAATTATATTCGAAAGAGTGTAATCGAGTTGTGCAAGATAAAAGATGCGGATTTTGAAGGATTGTTCGAAGGGTTTGGAAATTTGTTTGAAGACAGAACGTAGACGATGCGGGCGATAACTTCGGAAGATAGTTAAATTGGTTAGCAAAAATTGAGTATCAATACGGTTGATTTTAATTGAGGCATTTGATGTAGTCGAGTTTGAAGATCGGTTGGAAAATTGACGTAAGGACTTGGAAATATTTAGTTGGACTTGACTTAGGGATAACACTGGGTCTCAACTAGAAGATTTTGAGTGATCGACTTGGTTATGTATTTCGGAATGATGGGAGATGTCGCTCAGGGAGGTATGCCCTAGAGTTAAGTTGCCCGAGTGTGCGGCGAGTATAAGTTACCCCAAGTTTTGAGATGTAGCAACGCGAAGTGCATTATGGATAGAGACATGACTTGATGATTATGTTGTGAAATAGTTAGTTTGTCTAAAATGACTTAGTGTTCGACGAAATTGACTAAAGCGCGGAGCGCGACTCTAATTGATGAGACGAATAGGAAGTGTGTTTGAAAGATCCTTAATGATTCCAGGTGAATGCAAGTTAAGTATAAGTGATAATTAGTTGATGAGTGTATACTCAGTAAGTTTCAAGGATGAAACTTTTTCTGAGTGGTGCATAATGTAGTGCCCGTCCCGCTCAGGTCAACCGGAGGAATCGAAACGCAACAACGTTTGGACTTGGCAATGCAACGGTTTACTCGAAGTCCCGTTCAATCGAGGTAACTCCTCGTTCAGGTGGGTAGTTTCAGTGAACCTGTCTCTACTTGGCCTTCACACTAATAAACTAGATGTTTTGAATGCACTGAGTATGTTTTCTAATAAAAGAGACGTACCCACATTGCTAAGGAAATAATCCCACTCTGAGTCAGATTGCATAGAACCTGAAAATATGAGAAGTTAAATGCTTAGATAAGCACGTTACGCTAGATTTTCAAATTGGTACTTGATCTTTCGATCCCACGACTTAGGCAAAAGTAGCATTCTGATGTTGACATAAAGATTATCAATTTGCTTGACATGGTAGGCATGACCCGACAATTTTATTGCCACGTTTCCACATTTTCAAAGGCTTGTCATATAAAATATGACTTGATTGGTGGCATGACACGGAATACGGTTGATTCAAGTGAATATGTGGAAGGCTAACAAGTAGTCATTCCTGAGTTGAGTCAAGGGAGCTCATCGAGGCAGACCCTAAAATAATGGGTGCTGCGAAAAGGAAAGAAAAGTATGAAAACACTTTGAATAACTAATGACTGTGTAGAATGGTAAGTTGAGTTGAGTCTTGCTTGGTCATTGGACAACTTGTGCACAAGGAACGGCTCTCCGAACGGTAACCCGGAGATGGTGCCGACTTCGGCCTGGGAGGAGTGAAAGAAAATAGCCGTGTTGGCATACAACACTCAGATGGGTTATTCAAAAACATTCAGCGGGGGTTGCTACATGCGCTCAAAGGGTCACCGTATAAGCCTGGCTATTATCCATGATAGATTGTGGTGCTAGTGACCCCTTTCATGTAGATCATGAGTTGGCATAATAGAGGCTATCCGCGTGCATGCCTTAGATTGAGTCAAGAAGTGTATGCACGGTACAAATGAGTCAAGAAATGTGTATACGGTATGCAACAACGTTTGAGTTCAATATTCTAAAATCGGTCTAGGAGGCGCATAGGCGCTAGGTAGCCGCCTGTCGTACCCAAAACCCCCCAATAGGCCCTCCTAAGCGTCTGTTCGGGCCAATTCGGCCCTAGGTGGGCCTATTCGGCGCCTAGGCAGGCCTGTTCGGCCAAGTCGGCCCCTATTCGGCCAAGGCAGGAAATTCAAAATAAATTCAAAATTTTAAAATTTTAAATTTCAGAAATTTGAATTTGAAATTTAAGATTTGGAAATTCAAAAAAATACAGAATTAAAAAAATAAAAAATCATTAATATCAATAAATTCAATAAAAATTCAAATTTTAAAAAATTACAAAAAAAAATATTCAAATTTTTTAAAAAATTGTCTAAAGTCAATACCCAAATTACAAAAAAAAATTGTGCAGTCGCCTAGATGGCATAGGCGCTATGCGCTGCGCATCGAATCCGCCTACCAAAATTTATAACACTGTTTGAGCCTAAGATTGGCTTTAACAGAAACACGTACTTCGGTACGAGACGTAATATCATGAATTGAGTCGTTGACACTAAGTTCACAAGTTTATAATTAAGACATTTCCAGAGACGAAATAGAGGACACTAAGTTCACTAGTCTATGACTAAGCCATTTTCGGAGATGAAATGGAAGTCTATGATTAAGCCATTTTCGAAGATGAAATAGGAGAAAAAGGTCGTAGGAAAAATACACTATGTTGCGAGGTACGACCTCGATGATGATACACAAATGGGTCTTATGGCACGACCACAATATCGGATCAAATGAGTTTTGTAGCACGGTCACAGGGTCTTGGAGCACGACCACAATATGGCAACATGAGTAGACTTTTATAAATAAATTGATCCTAAGACTATATTAGAAAGATAAAATCATATGGAGCACTCACTAAATGAACGTATTGGTTTTATTTGGGTGGGCGAGGGGCTCACTCGCCCCTCGCTCACTAGTATGGTTGTGTACTGATACCCCACTAGTCATTATGTGCAGGTTCAGGTATCAGTACGCTCGGGGCGAAGCTCGCTTGGACGCACTGAGACATGGAGTTCCTTGGCATTTCGAGGCGTGCGGCCACGTTGACATCACCTTCTGAAGCACCCGCAAAGTTGTAAGCCTTCGGGCATGAGCGATTGTAATTGAGAGAAGAGAGAGAGAGCTGAGTGTCTGTATCAAGAAAGAAAGTGAGCTTGAGCGACTTGTAATCTTGGCTTCGCACCCTTGTAATCTTATTTTCAATATCAAGAAGAGTATCATTTTGTACATGTCTTTGTGTGATTCAAGTTCTCTGCTTGGGACTTCGGTGCGACGACCCCATCGCAAGCTGCTGTAATAGACCATTATGGAATCCGCCTTGTACGAGCGTAACCTAGGCTCGCACGACATCCTATCTTAGCCAGGACGATCGATTCTGCAGAACCAGGGCATGACATATATATCCGGCAGCGGCCACTAACTTCTGTTAGAATACGGTCGGGAGGTATACTAGTATATACATAAGCCTCTAGCGGATGCTATGCTTTATTCCTTCACCTACTCATACGTACCAAAGTCGTCTTCGACATGCATACACATAAATGGTTAGTGTCACGCCCCAGAACCAGAATACTGGAGAGCGGGGGAATGACTCAGCCAGCTACGTATTACGGGTAGATGAATACCGTATAATACGATCAATACTGTCTAAAAGACAAGGGGGTGCATACTATATGAAAGTCTCGCTATGGTCACTTCACATCTATTGTCTCAATCATTCAAACAAAAAGCAATAACAGAGAACATTTAAGATAAAGCAATAAGGCGTCCCAAACGCTTAGTCAAAATGTTCTTGAGATCTGGCTTTACAAAACATAGCCAGATGATATAGCAACATATACACAATTGTTATCAGCTGCAGTCTGACTTAATTACAATTATGTAAAAGTAAGTACAAGACAATCCGACTAACATGTCGGTGCCAAACGGCAAAATATAAAGTAAGTAACAAAACGAGCGGAGAAGTAAGGAACCCACTCGAGTCCTCCTGCGATCATTCCTCTAGTATTGACCATCTTGGAGGTAGAAGTAAGCTGAGTCCTCGGGAACCGGCTCTAAATCTGGCCATGCAAAATCAGAGAGGTTAGACCTCTAATAGCAAGTACCGCAAGGAAGCACGATATGAGGCATTAAACCAGTAAATAAGAGAATATAATAATAGATCTCTGCTCGCTACTGGGATTCACGTGACATCACGACACTTCGAACCAACCTCCCAACCAAACAAGGACAAAAGTTGGCCCGTCATGTCATGATGCTCTGATCATCTCAGTTAGTTAACAGAGTAGGTACAGTACACAAACAAATCAACTTAAACGGCCATCCAACTCCTACGGCTTACTACTGTGAGTCCCAAGTTATCCTGGAATTATGCAATAAGGATTTCTCAGTTCTTACTATGGACAAGCAAGGCTAGTCTATCCAATCAATCAATTGCGCCAATCATGAATTAGACGAGTCCCAGCGGGACGCCCGTCATCAATATACAATATACAGTAATATAAGCAGATACCGCTCCCTGTCCGTGTGGCAGATTTGCGGTATCTGTGGGAACCAGCCGGCCTGTTGGGCACTAATAGTCCCAAAGAGGGCTGCCATGTAAGAACTCGGAAATCCATTCTCTCCATGCAATCATTATTTTATTTAACTTAGTAGCCTCTACGTTAAGTGAAATCCCATGCCGTGGGTCATGGTCATTCAGAATGAGTACTTCCGTACAAAGTACGATATGCCCAGCTCTACAACGATACCCGTGCGGTTAGGTTGTAGGTCTTACATAGCGTAATGCAATAATTAAAACTAACCACGGAATAATCATGCCTTGACCATAAAGTACACATGCTGCTTTCGTAAAAATAAATAAATAAATTGTAGCCTGCATGTATCTATATGTCAATATTTGGGATTGGCCAATCGATTGCAAATATAAACGTGTCTTATTCCATTTAATTCAATAAGACGACTAGCCAGTCTCTTAGTTCCATCTAGGAACGCATGATCAATAATTAATCAAGATAATAATCAATGTTAATTAATGCCAATTCGGGAAATAAAATGGAGAAATAAATAATGATTGGGAAATAAATAATCTCATGCGCTGTGAAAAATGATTGGGAAATAAATAAACTCATGCGCCTGAGGAATGCTGTGGGAAATAAATCTCATGCGCTGATGGGGGAAAGGTTGGGAAATAAATAATATCATGCGTCTGAGAGAAATGATTGGAAAATAAATAAACTCATGCGCTGTGGGAAGTGATTGGGAAATAAATAAATTCATGCGCCTGAGGAAGGTGGCTGTGAGAAATAAATAAACTCAGGGAAGCTGTGGAAAATAAATAAACTCATGCGCCTGAGAGAATCTGTGGGAAATAAATAAACTCATGCGCCTGAGGGAAAGGGTTGAGAAATAAATAAACTCATGCGCCTGAGGGAAAGGATTGAAAAATAAATAACTCATGCGCCTTGGCTGTGGGAAGTGATTGGGAAATAAATAGATTCATGCGCCTTGGCTGTGGGAAGTGATTGGGAAATAAATAACTCATGCGCCTTGGCTGTGGGAAGTGATTGGGAAATAAATAACTCATGCGCCTTGGCTGTGGAAAGTGATTGGGAAATAAATAGATTCATGCGCCTTGGCTGTGGGAAGTGATTGGGAAATAAATAGATTCATGCGCCTTGGCTGTGGGAAGTGATTGGGAAATAAATAGATTCATGCGCCTTGGCTGTGGGAAGTGATTGGGAAATAAATAACTCATGCGCCTTGGCTGTGGGAAGTGATTGGGAAATAAATAGATTCATGCGCCTTGGCTGTGGAAAGTGATTGGAAAATAAATAGATTCATGCGCCTTGGCTGTGGGAAGTGATTGGAAAATAAATAGATTCATGCGCCTTGGCTGTTGGAAGTGATTGGGAAATAAATAGATTCATGCGCCTTGGCTGTGGGAAGTGATTGGGAAATAAATAGATTCATGCGCCTTGGCTGTGGGAAGTGATTGGAAAATAAATAGATTCATGCGCCTTGGCTGTGGGAAGTGATTGGGAAATAAATAGATTCATGCGCCTTGGCTGTGGGAAGTGATTGGGAAATAAATAGATTCATGCGCCTTGGCTGTGGGAAGTGATGATTTGATGCGCTGGAGAATGAAGATTTCTGTGGGAATAAAGATTTCTATGCGCTGAGGAATGAAGATTTCATGCGGCTGGGACGGTTCTTCTTCTCCGAATTTTTCTGAGAATAGAACCATGGGAACCATTGCTTCCAAGCTTCATAAATCCTTCATCCCAAGCCCAAATATGGACTTTCATAGGTCAAAATTGGGTAGAACGAAATTCTCTACAACATGGAACCATTAAAACTTGAAGATAACAAGGTTTACTAGATCAAAACCTAAGAAATCCGAAAATATATCAAACTTAGATCTACAACAAATAAGCCATGGAAATTGAAAATGCTAAGTACTAAAGAGACTTAGAATCAAATGAGGAAGATGATGGAACAATAATAATGGGGATCCATCATCAAGCAAGTTGGTACTTGCCTATCTCTTCTAGGTTGGTGGGAGAGTTATGAGGAAGAAGTGAAATGGAAAGAAGTAATGAAGAGAGAGAAATAGTTTTGGGCTTTAAATGAAAGGGTGGTGGTAGGTGGGAGTATTGGGCCGGATCCAATGGGTTCATCCAAGGCCAACCCGCAAGCAAAGCAAAGAGGTAAAAGCCGAAAATAAATGCAGGAATAAAAGCAGGAAATAAAGTGCAGAAATAAAATTGCAGGAAATAAATTAACATGAAAATTTAAAGAGCAGATTAATTAACTAACATAAATTTACAGAAATTTAAATACAGAATAATACATTGTAACTATTAAATAAATACGTATTCTGGGAACGGGAAGTGACATCTCTACCCTCCTTAGAAAAATTTCGTCCTCGAAATTTCAGATCTAAGCATGATAGAAATATCGAAGCTAAACTAATCTAAGTATAAACAATTGAGTAAGCAATCATTCTACAATGATAATAACAAGTAATGTATCTACATCTAACAATCTACAACATTAAGTAATTCTACTCATAAGGTGACAAGCATGAGGAGTTAAGACAATCAAGGTATACAGAAGAAAATATACCTTGTGAGTCAAACAGGTGCGGATACCGTGAACGGATATCATCCTCACGTTCCCACGTTGACTCTCCTAAAGAGTGATGACCCCAAGCAACCCGGACAAGGTTAATTGTTCGGTTCTTAAGTATCTTCTCTCTTCGGTCCAAAATAGACACAGGCTGTTCCTCGTAAGACAGGTTGGTACCAACAACCAGCTCAGAATGATCAAGGACATGGCTTGGGTCCGATACATACCTTCGCAACTGAGATACATGAAATACGTCATGCACCTCTCGTAACGAAGGTGGAAGGGATAAACGATATACAACATCGCCTACCCTCTCAAGGATAACAAACGGGCCCACGTATCGGGGACTCAACTTTTCGCGAATGCCAAATCTAATGACCCCACGGGTAGGTGAGATCCGCAAGAATACGTGGTCCCCAACAGAAAATTCTAGCGGCCTACGATGCTGGTCTGCCCAATGACGATGCCGATCCTGCGCAACTCGAAGTCGCTCTCTAATTCCTTTAATCACTTCCACTGTCTGAACAATCATCTCCGGGCCTAACATCTTTCTCTCCCCAATATCGTCCCACGCTAGTGGCGACCTACACTTCTTACCATATAGTGCTTCAAATGGCGCCATCTGGATACTTGCTTGATAACTGTTATTGTACGAGAACTCGACTAAGTGCAGGTGGCTCTCCCAAGATCCTCCAAAATCCAGAGTGCAAGCTCGCAACATGTCTTCCAAAATCTGAATTGTTCTTTCTGATTGCCCGTCTGTCTGGGGATGGTAAGCCGTACTAAACCTTAACTTGGTACCCAGGCTATGATGTAAGCTCTTCCAAAAATGTGATATAAAACGGGTATCTCTGTCTGACACAATACTGACTGGGACCCCATGCTGTCTGACTATCTGCTGCATATACAATTCTGCCAACTTCTCCGTAGATTGACCTACTCTGAAAGGAAGAAAGTGTGCCACCTTTGTAAGCCGATCTACTATCACCCAAATAGCATTTTTACCACTTGGTGATCTCGGTAAACCGGTCACAAAGTCCATTGTGATATGCTCCCACTTCCATTCCGGGATAGGAAGCAGTTGCAATAATCCAGCTGGCCTCTGCTGCTCTGCCTTCACTTGCTGACATACCAAGCAACGGGAAACAAATCTAGCTATCTCCCTCTTCATCCCATTCCACCAGAAGTGCTGCTTGATATCTTGGTACATCTTGGTCCCTCCAGGGTGTACAGAATACTGGGAACTGTGAGCTTCAGTCATAACCTCATGTCTGATATCTCCACTAGGCACACATAGACGTGACCCAAACCTAAGTGTACCATCCTCATGAATCTGCATCTCCTTCCTGAGTCCTGACTCACATTCTTCCCTAAGCTTCTGAATCCTTGGGTCTTGTGTCTGAGCTGCCTTGTTCCTATCTACCAAGTTGGATTGAACTTGTAGACTCGCCAGAACTCCTACATCACTAGGAAGTATAACCTCGATGCCCATCTCCTGAAGGTCTTCTAAAATGTGCTTCTGTGTTGTCAACATAAATGCGCCGCCTCTCCTGCTAAGAGCGTCTGCTACCACATTAGCCTTGCCTGGATGATACTGAAGCTCCACGTCGTAATCCTTGATCAACTCCAACCATCTTCTCTGCCTCATGTTCAGTTCCTTCTGAGTAAAGATGTACTTCAGACTTTTGTGGTCCGTGTACATCTCCACTCGGTCACCATATAAGTAATGTCTCCATAGCTTCAAAGCGAATACTACTGCCGCCAACTCCAAATCATGAGTTGGGTAATTTTTCTCGTGGTCTCGAAGCTGCCTAGATGCATACGCTATCACCTTCCCATGTTGCATGAGGACACATCCAAGTCCTTTACCTGATGCATCACAATAAACAGTAAAACCTCCGGGTCCAACTGGTAATATAAGAATAGGTGCTGATATCAACTTCTGCTTCAAATTCTCAAATAATGTCTGGCATTCTGCCGACCAGTCGAATGGTACATCTTTCCGTGTCAATCGGGTCATGGGTGCTGAAAGTCTCGCAAAGTCTGATACAAACCTTCTGTAATATCCTGCCAATCCCAAGAAACTCCGCACATCTACTACGGTCTTGGGTACTGGCCAACTTTCTACTGCTTCTACCTTCTTGGGATCCACTGCTACTCCAGCTCCTGATATGATATGACCCAGAAATAAAATGTGATCCGACCAAAACTCACATTTGCTGAGCTTGGCATACAACTGGTTCTCTCTCAGAACCTATAACACTTTCCTGAGGTGGTCTTCATGCTCCTCTTCACTAGTTGAATATACAAGAATGTCGTCAAGAAACACAACGACAAATTGATCTAGGTACGGCATAAAGATGCGGTTCATCAAATCCATAAATATTGCTGGAGCATTGGTCAAACCAAACGACATTACTAAGAATTTATAATGCCCATACTTCGACCTGAATGCTGTCTTGGGAATGTCCTCCTTCCGAACCCTCACTTGATGATACCCTGAACGAAGATCTATCTTGGAGAAAATTCTAGCTCTGCTCAACTGATCAAATAAGTCGTCGATCCTGGGTAGTGGGTACTTGTTCTTCACTGTTGCTGCGTTAAGCTTCCTGTAATCAATGCACAATCTGGATGATCCATCCTTCTTCCCCACAAGTACCACTGGTGCTGCCCAGGGTGACACGCTAGCTTGGATGAACTTCTTCTCCTTCAGTTCCTCTATGTGCTGATATACCTTGGCCTGCTCTGAATCCGCCATTCTGTAAACCCGATCTGATATCGGTTTAGTTCCAGGTGCCAATTCTATACTGAACTCAATATCTCTAACTGGTGGTAGACCTGGAAGTTCTTCGGGAAATACGTCTAGAAATTCTTCAACTACCTTCGAAACTTGAACTTCTTCCATTGCCGTCACTACTCCCTGCTCTTGTCGAGTTGCTACTGATCTGACTAAGGTGAACCGCTTCATGCCTGGAATATCAAAAGATACACTCCCTCTACGATAATCTATTGTCGCATGACTGTCTTTCAGCCAGTCCATGCCTAAGATAACGTCGAAATTTCCAACAGGAAATTCTATCAACCGGGCGGGTAAGGAATGCCCGTAAACTATAACACTACACGCTAGAATAACTCTACTAACTCCTACGAGCCCATTACCAGTGAGTATATTCAACCTCCCTGGCAATGTCTCGAACTCCATACCTAGCCGTGTTGTAAATTGTGCAGATATAAATGAGTGTGATGCTCCCGAATCAAACAATGCTACTGCAGGATAAGAGGCGACGAGAATGTTACCTGCCACAACATCTCCCGATGCCAATGCCTCTTCCAAGGACAGAGTGAATGCCTGCCCTCGACCTCCTTGCTGGTTTCCATGCTGCGGCCTAGCCTGGTGCTGCAGCTGGCCCCTACCTTGGTGATGCTGGGGTGGTCTATGCTGGTGTTGTTGCATCGGCGGTCCCTGCTGCCGAAACATCTGAGCCTGCGTCATGAACGGACGCTGGGCCAACGGTCTCACTGCTACCGCTGGTCCTCGATACTGTCCTGCCCCTGGTGCTGGCAGAGCAGGAAACTGTTGTACTGGTCCTCCTGACCTCGAATTCATGGGACATGTGGTAACCCAATGATCTGGGTTTCCACATATCAAACACTGCCCGTTCAATGTCCGACACACATCTCTAGTGTGCCCTATCTTTCCACAATAAGTGCAGCCCGCTGGGGGTTGCTGGTTCTTCCTCTGATGCTGTTGCTGCTGCCTTGGTGGTGGTGCTGGCCCTCGCATTGCCACATCATGAATGCGGATGCCAAGGGACGGTGCTGTTGTTCGGGGAGCTGCTCCCCCTCCTCCTTCAATCTGACTGTGGGATCTCTTCTGACCTCCAGTCCTTGCCGCAAGCCTTTGAATGGTTATCTCATGCCTTCGAGTTGCCGTCAATACTTCATCAAAAGTCTGGTAATTGTGCCCCTCTATCAATTACAAGAGCTCAAGATGAAACCTTTGCTGGAACCTCATAGCCCTCTGGCTCTCTGTTGCTACCATCTCTGGGGCGAACCTACTCAATCTGCAGAACTCTGCTGCATAAGCATCTACAGTCTTGCCAGCCTGTCTAAGATTGATAAACTTCTGTTGTAGCTCAAATTGCGCCACAACTCCATAGTACTTTGTCTTGAATCTTGCTGTAAAATCGTCCCAAGCCACAGGACGTCTGATGCCTACCTCCTCTGATTCCCACCAATCACGTGCGAGATCTTGAAGTAACAGCTTCACTAGATCCACTCGTTCTTCTGCTGGCACCTTAACTGCTGTCAGAATAGCCTCAATATCCTTAAGCCATGCATCTGCTGAGATGGCATCCTCCGTGCCCTCGAAACGACGGGGGTTGTACTTGCAAAACCTGGCTGATGCTCCTGAATCTGGCCTTGCCCCTCTTTCCAAAGCTGTCTGCAATCCTTGGTTAAGTAGTACATTCTGCTCTTGTAACTGAGCGTGCATGCGCTGCTGGGCTAACATCTGATGTTGCTGAGTAGCCATCATCCCTCTCATGATCTCCAGAAGGGCTGGTGTGTCCACTTCCACTGGGGTAGGTGGAACTATTGGTGGTGTTGGAACCTCCGGATACTGCGGTCCAACTGCTGGTTCTACTATCACCTCTTCTTGAATAGCCTCTTGAGGTTGTACTGGCTCTTGTTGCTGACCAACCTGGTCAGGTTGCCCATGTTGCCCTTGTTGTTGTTGCCCAATCCTGACAGATGCGGACGAGGTGCCCCTAAGAAAAGGGACAAGAGAATAATCAAACGGTCGGACAGGGAAGATCAATGAAGTCAAAGGATACCGGAATGTCAAGCTAGAATCGAGAATACGAATCAGGAGATCAAGGGGAAACATGTGTGATTGAGACATCCTATAAATTAAAACACCCCACAAGTCTGAAATCAGACCTGCATGGGCCACCACTAAAACCTTGTCACGCCCCAGAACCAGAATACTGGAGAGCGGGGGAATGACTCAGCCAGCTACGTATTACGGGTAGATGAATACCGTATAATACGATCAATGCTGTCTAAAAGACAAGGGGGTGCATACTATATGAAAGTCTCGCTATGGTCACTTCACATCTATTGTCTCAATCATTCAAACAAAAAGCAATAACAGAGAACATTTAAGATAAAGCAATAAAGCGTCCAAAATGCTTAGTCAAAATGTTCTTGAGATCTGGCTTTACAAAACATAGCCAGATGATATAGCAACATATACACAATTGTTATCAGCTGCAGTCTGACTTAATTACAATTATGTAAAAGTAAGTACAAGACAATCCGACTAACATGTCGGTGCCAAACGGCAAAATATAAAGTAAGTAACAAAACGAGCGGAGAAGTAAGGAACCCACTCGAGTCCTCCTGCGATCATTCCTCTAGTATTGACCATCTTGGAGGTAGAAGTAAGCTGAGTCCTCGGGAACCGGCTCTAAATCTGGCCATGCAAAACCAGAGAGGTTAGACCTCTAATAGCAAGTACCGCAAG
Source organism: Iris pallida (assembly GCA_029216955.1). Lineage (NCBI taxonomy): Eukaryota > Viridiplantae > Streptophyta > Magnoliopsida > Asparagales > Iridaceae > Iris > Iris pallida. The sequence continues at coordinate 10,900,266 of JANAVB010035019.1, forward strand.
GAAGCACGATATGAGGCATTAAACCAGTAAATAAGAGAATATAATAATAGATCTCTGCTCGCTACTAGGATTCACGTGACATCACGACACTTCGAACCAACCTCCCAACCAAACAAGGACAGAAGTTGGCCCGTCATGTCATGATGCTCTGATCATCTCAGTTAGTTAACAGAGTAGGTACAGTACACAAACAAATCAACTTAAACGGCCATCCAACTCCTACGGCTTACTACTGTGAGTCCCAAGTTATCCTGGAATTATGCAATAAGGATTTCTCAGTTCTTACTATGGACAAGCAAGGCTAGTCTATCCAATCAATCAATTGTGCCAATCATGAATTAGACGAGTCCCAGCGGGACGCCCGTCATCAATATACAATATATAGTAATATAAGCAGATACTGCTCCCTGTCCATGTGACAGATTTGCGGTATCTGTGGGAACCAGCCGGCCTGTTGGGCACTAATAGTCCCAAAGAGGGCTGCCATGTAAGAACTCGGAAATCCATTCTCTCCATGCAATCATTATTTTATTTAACTTAGTAGCCTCTACGTTAAGTGAAATCCCATGCCGTGGGTCATGGTCATTCAGAATGAGTACTTCCGTACAAAGTATGATATGCCCAGCTCTACAACGATACCCGTGCGGTTAGGTTGTAGGTCTTACATAGCGTAATGCAACAATTAAAACTAACCACGGAATAATCATGCCTTGACCATAAAGTACACATGCTGCTTTCGTAAAAATAAATAAATAAATTGTAGCCTGCATGTATCTATATGTCAATATTTGGGATTGGCCAATCGATTGCAAATATGAACGTGTCTTATTCCATTTAATTCAATAAGACGACTAGCCAGTCTCTTAGTTCCATCTAGGAACGCATGATCAATAATTAATCAAGATAATAATCAATGTTAATTAATGCCAATTCGGAAAATAAAATGGAGAAATAAATAATGATTGGGAAATAAATAATCTCATGCGCTGTAAAAAATGATTGGGAAATAAATAAACTCATGCGTCTGAGGAATGCTGTGGGAAATAAATCTCATGCGCTGATGGGGGAAAGGTTGGGAAATAAATAATATCATGCGTCTGAGAGAAATGATTGGAAAATAAATAAACTCATGCGCTGTGGGAAGTGATTGGGAAATAAATAAATTCATGCGCCTGAGGAAGGTGGCTGTGAGAAATAAATAAACTCAGGGAAGCTGTGAAAAATAAATAAACTCATGCGCCTGAGGGAATCTGTGGAAAATAAATAAACTCATGCGCCTGAGGGAAAGGGTTGAGAAATAAATAAACTCATGCGCCTGAGGGAAAGGATTGAAAAATAAATAACTCATGCGCCTTGGCTGTGGGAAGTGATTGGGAAATAAATAAATTCATGCGCCTTGGCTGTGGGAAGTGATTGGGAAATAAATAGATTCATGCGCCTTGGCTGTGGGAAGTGATTGGGAAATAAATAACTCATGCGCCTTGGCTGTGGGAAGTGATTGAGAAATAAATAACTCATGCGCCTTGGCTGTGGGAAGTGATTGGGAAATAAATAGATTCATGCGCCTTGGCTGTGGGAAGTGATTGGGAAATAAATAGATTCATGCGCCTTGGCTGTGGGAAGTGATTGGGAAATAAATAACTCATGCGCCTTGGCTGTGGAAAGTGATTGGGAAATAAATAGATTCATGCGCCTTGGCTGTGGGAAGTGATTGGGAAATAAATAGATTCATGCGCCTTGGCTGTGGGAAGTGATTGGAAAATAAATAGATTCATGCGCCTTGGCTGTGGGAAGTGATTGGGAAATAAATAGATTCATGCACCTTGGCTGTGGAAAGTGATTGGGAAATAAATAGATTCATGCGCCTTGGCTGTGGGAAGTGATTGGAAAATAAATAGATTCATGCGCCTTGGCTGTGGGAAGTGATTGGGAAATAAATAGATTCATGCGCCTTGGCTGTGGGAAATGATGATTTGATGCGCTGGGGAATGAAGATTTCTGTGGGAATAAAGATTTCCATGCGCTGAGGAATGAAGATTTCATGCGGCTGGGACGGTTCTTCTTCTCCGAATTTTTCTGAGAACAGAACCATGGGAACCATTGCTTCCAAGCTTCATAAATCCTTCATCCCAAGCCCAAATATGGACTTCCATAGGTCAAAATTAGGTAGAACGAAATTCTCTACAACATGGAACCATCAAAACTTGAAGATAACAAGGTTTACTAGATCAAAACCTAAGAAATCCGAAAATGTATCAAACTTAGATCTACAACAAATAAGCCATGGAAATTGAAAATGCTAAGTACTAAAGAGACTTAGAATCAAATGAGGAAGATGATGGAACAATAATAATGGGGATCCATCATCAAGCAAGTTGGCACTTGCCTATCTCTTCTAGGTTGGTGGGAGAGTTATGAGGAAGAAGAAGTGAAATGGAAAGAAGTAATGAAGAGAGAGAAATGGTTTTGGGCTTTAAATGAAAGGGTGGTGGTAGGTGGGAGTATTGGGCCGGATCCAATGGGTTCATCCAAGGCCAACTCGCAAGCAAAGCAAAGAGGTAAAAGCCGAAAATAAATGCAGGAATAAAAGCAGGAAATAAAGTGCAGAAATAAAATTGCAGGAAATAAATTAACATGAAAATTTAAAGAGCAGATTAATTAACTAACATAAATTTACAGAAATTTAAATACAGAATAATACATTGTAACTATTAAATAAATACGTATTCTGGGAACGGGAAGTGACAGTTAGTGAGCCCTGTTATTTATTTATTTATTCAGTTTATTTATGGCTTGCCCTTTTTGTATCTTATTACGTTCCTCTGAGGACATGGTGATCTCTCCAGATGTTTGATGGACTTCTGGTGTATAGTTATTATGATGTGTTCTGCAAAATTCAGGTATTGATGGTAGTGTTATTTTATTCTTCCTTTTGTGACTTTATTTTCTCTTGTACTTCATGTTTCTACAATGATTTCTATGATGTTATAACCTAGTTTTTCGAGCTTACTCTTTTTTCTCGAGCTCGATCGAATCAGTATAATATTGGCGGTCGACTCTAGTACACTTGTTCATTGTTGATTATGATTCATTATTGTGGATTAAGACATAGTTTAGTTAACATATGTTTAGTCTATTTTACAGCAGAGTACATCTAGAGTAAGTCCATTAAATTGGAAACCTATTCTAGATCATATAAGTTGGCATGTTCTCGTCCTATGTTCCTACATATTTTAGAATTGGGGCGTTACATGCATTTTTGTGAATATTTTTGATGGATAATTTTTATTGCTTTCCTTTATCGATTTCTGTATTCATGTCGAATTATGAGAGAAAGAGATAAGAAGATCTAGAGTATTGAATCGAAGCTGGTTCAAATACAGGTGAACGCATAGGCAATGCTTGAAAAATATGTGCAAATTATGTTTCTCTTAATAATTTTTCAATAGTGGGTGGCTTTGATCCTTCGCTCATTTATCTCTACTCTTTAACAAAAAGGAGCTCGATTGTTTCTTATTTGTTTCCTTCGATCAATGATACCTTAACAAGATAATCAGGATAAAAAGAGAGTAAACATATTATTGTTAACTTGTTATATAGAAATATGTAATGTCCTACTATTGTTATAAATAATAAAATTATGTAAAAGGTTTCGGACCGTTTAGTCATCTGTTGTGGTAATCACTAGTATGGAAGTATGGAATTACGAGCCCTAGTCAAGAAATTGTGGAATCACAAATGAGTATATATTGCATAGTTATTTTAGGTTTCTATTATCATGCATGTTATACTTTATAGCTAAGTTGCATATCTATGCATTGTCATGGACAACTTGTGTATAATGTTTAGTTTTTTCGAAAGGTATCCTCTACCACAAAATCAATTTGGGCTGGAAGGAAGAGGATAGTTGGTGCTAATGTATAATGCACAGGGATCGTGTGACCTCCAGTGATGCTAGCTACAAAGGACACTATAATTTTTATGAATAGTCCAAGATGGTGTGTTCACCAGTGACCTTCATATAGACAGACTGCATTGTTAATGATATATTTTTGCAAGAAAGAGTATATTAAAATTTGTTTAATAGGAAAGGACAATTAGTCGTCAGTATAAATCATTGTTTAGTGATATACATTGTGTTATAACATTCCTATCATATAAAGTATTAATTGACCTGCAGAAAAGACAAAAAGATTACTAATAATATTGTATGTGTCACAAGAAATTTTCTTGATTTAGGTGATTCGGGTTGATGTCGCTCATCAGCGTATTCTTCAATGTACTGATCCGCGTGCCTACAGGTGCTAGAAATCAAGTGGACGTGCATAGGCTAGAAAATCTCGTTCAACTCCTTAGAAGCTCTTTCAACATTTTGAAGCTTTTAATTCATTTTTAGAATAATTTCGTTGAAGGCGTTTTTACTTTGTTGTTAATAAAAGTATATTATGTATGGAACGATGCATCTCATTTTGTTGTTTCAAAGTTGTAACTCAAGTTTAATACCTTTTTACTCTATAGTTGGAGAGCCTATGTTTCTGTTGCGAGGATATCAATAAAGAACAATTTCCTTTATAACGTGTTATCCACTTTCTCTATTTATCCACTGTAAATTCTACAAAATAAAACTATTTTATAAATATGCATGAAATAGCCTTGTACAAAGCGTAATTGCCATGATTATTGTTTATTTACATTTATTTCAGTATGTTACATTTATGTTATTTATTTATTTATTTTATTTAAACTAGGCATCCAAGTCATATTTTGGTGCAAATGACTGTGTTAGTCGTTTTACACTACTTATATTCATTTTATGCATGTTGGTATAGTTTTAGGGGACTACCCTATGTTTGTGAAGCATTTTATATCTTTATTGGCCTTGACACATGTGTTCCACAAGTTGTAAGTCTAATATAGAACTTGGACTTGAATATTCGGTTAGCCACCAGTACGTATAGGACGTACGATAGTACTTAACTGCTAATAGAGATGCATGTTAGAAGACACAACAATCATTAGAGGTATCGTGTTGTGGATACGACATGGATAGGAGCATGGGGTAGAGAGGACAGTTACTAGGCGTATGGGCTAATATGCACTCTTTATTTTTATAACCCGTAAGCTCCACCGGAGACGCGGGTGAGATGACCCTATAGTACAAGTTGGCCACTAACGTTCGAGGAACGTTATGTACTTTATGCCCCTGATTCCTAAGAGGGAACTGTGTCAATCACATTTTTAGCCAGAGGGATTGTAAATCCCCAAAAATTTTATATTTATTTAAGGATTAGATTTAGGATCACTAGGGGTCGTACCTAAGTCTATAGGTGCAGTATGGTAACATTAGGTAATTTATGGTCATTAGAGTCTCCAGGTAGCCCTACATACTTTATTTTATATTTTTCTTAAATTTTTAGAAATTTTTAGATAATTAATATATAGGTTTAGTATTTTTATAAGCTTTTGGGGATTTCTACACATTCACACGGTGGTATTTTGAGACCAAATATTTTTCTTTGTGCTCTAGATGACTATAAATGTTTTTTTTATAAATTTTTGAATTTTTCTGGAATTTTTAGGAATTTTTAGATAGCTAAAACCTACCGAATTTATTTTTCCACAGGCTTTTGGGACTTACTGTGGGGTCACATGATGATATTTTGAGACCAAAGATTTTGTTTAGGCTCTAGGCACCTAGAATTATTTTTTAGACTTTTATAGGATTTCATAGGATTTTTCTGGAATTTATTTAGATTCTAAATAATTTTGTATTAATTTCTGTAATTAAATCAACGTTTATCCAGTCAGTAGGCCCAATCAGCATCTGCTGGCCCACATTTTAGCTGCTCAGACTGCCCAGTTGTCAGTACGGTCATCGTTGACTGTGCTAGGTTTCCAAATATGGAGTCGTGCCTTGCATGCATAGCTAGAGCCAAGCCGGGCGGCTTCCTGGCCGTTCGATCCTGGGTGGGAAGCACAGGATCCTGCTACGTGTCCCTGAGCCACGGCTCGAGCCACTAACCGACTCAGGATTTCCTATATATATATATAGTTAATTTCTGAAAACCTATTTAATGTTCAACCGAATTTGAGGATTTTGATCTTGAGAACCTTCAACTTCGAGGAGCGATTGTGATAAACTCCGACGTCCTTTTCGTGTGCCATTTTTTTAGAGCCGTGTCACGACCCGTTACCCAAATTGTTGGGCCGGGCCGAGCCATGTCCAGCCTACGCTTGGTCAAAGCGTAGTAAGCTGTTCTAAGAATAGACAATAAAGAATCTAAGCAGCTAACAGTTCTAAAACCATATTTAAAGTTCACCACAACACAGCATCTATAAGCGAAGGTAAATAAGCACAGACTTAATAATACATAACCAAAGTATCTAACTGGAGACAAAGTCCAGTATCCAAATATAAGAACAGACAATGTCTAAGTCCCAAAACACAAGAAAGATAACTAAGCAAGGTTCCCCGCTGGGGCCTCTACTGGAGCAAGGCCAGGTCCTCAAAATCAGTACCATAATATGTAACACATAGCATTTCATCCTCGAAAAGTGAACCTACAACGTTATCCTGTCAGGACGGGAGCAAGTACAACCTCTACTACTAAAGTACTGAATGTATAATGCAAGAGATGTACAACAGGAACATGGTATGATAAGACTGAAAAATAGACATACTGGAATCAGGGTAAATCATATAAAGCGGGAAATCATGGTATATCTTGATTATCATTTTAAGACACTCTTGTCAATTGTGGCATATGTACATTATGTATTAAAACTGGAGCAGGTATGAGATCGGTCAATAGGTGCTATGCTAGTTTACTGCAATGTACGTATATACATTTCACAAGTCCAGAAACTACATTGTTAGTTTACTGCAATGTACGTAAGTACATTCTACAAGTCCAGAAACTACATTCTCAGTTTACTGCAATGTACGTATGTACATTCCACAAGTCCAGAAACCGCACTGCTAGTTTACTGCAATGTACGTATGTACATTCCACAAGTCCAGAAACTACACAATTAGCATACTGCAATGTAAGTGAGTACATTCCACGAGTCCAGTAACTATACTATCAACTCTCTCATAACCCAGTAATCATCATGTAAAAGATACGGGAAATAGTGTAAAGCATGGTGGGAACTGGCAATAGTATGAAACATGTTATGATCTGACTTGCTACTCCAAGGATCAGCATTCACATGGGTTGATTAACATTCTTTTATCACATAACAGTGTTTTAACATGTACAATTAACAAAAGACTTGCAACTGGATTAATGGTAATTTACAAGGTTGTCACATGTACTTAACATTAAAAGACAGTAAATGAGTTTGTAGATGTACTTGCCTCGAGCAAAGCAAGAATACTAGTACGAAGATATAGATGCCTGGTGTCCTGTCAATAATGATATACAACTCAGTTCTAAGCTAGGATCAACAATATACTAGTGGTGTGACACGACTCCTAACTGGATACTAGCCAAGTAGGGACCTAGCATAAAAGTCTAATGTGAAGTGCCATTATACACAAACTAACTCTCTAGGGTCTTTACACTAGTGCGGGGTGAGGTCCAATACGACTAAAACACAAAACAACATAAAAAGTTGCAAGTCGTAATTATTTAATAAATAAATCAAACTGTACACTAAGTTCCAATAATTTTAGAGATAGACAAAAAGCTTAAATATATATAAAATAAAGTACCAAAATAATCCTTGTTAATTATAGAAATTTATACTAATTTTTCTGGGATTTATAAACCCTCATAAATATTTATTAAAAATCAGCAAACATAAATATATTGAAAATGAGTTCTGTTTTCCCATTTTTATAAAATACCAAAAGCACTTAATAAATGCTAGAAAAATTATAATAAATTAGCTAAATTAACATAATATTTAAATACCATTTTTCCAAGATTTTTACGGCAATTAAAATATATATAAAAATTCAAAACCAGAAAGTAACAATATCTAGGAAATAATTAATTAGAAATTAAGGATAATACATAATCAAAATCTACAGATGTTGTCGGATGATAAAATAAATATCACCAACGTGTCCAGAACGGTCAAATCAGCTAGGATAGCCTACCCATAAGTCCAATTTGAACACAGGGGCAAAACGGTAATTTCGGGTCAAAATGATGTCCGCTGTTGGACACACTTTGCACCGAAAAGCGTGTTGGAAAAGAAGTCTACAAAACCTAGCAAATTATATGTCCACGAATCCAGAATGATGATACAAACCCAACGGTATGTCCAAAATGGAATTCCGATGTGCCGATCTCAAAATGATACGTTGACGCGACACTTGGTATCCGGTTTGCACGGAAATGCGTGTCGGAGCAAATGTCTTCAAAACTCAGCAAATTATATGTCAATGAGTCCAGAATGACGATACGAACTCAACGGTATATCCGGAATGGGATTCCGATGAGCCGAACTCAAAGTGACCCGTTGACTCGAAAAGTAGGACCCGCTTTGCACCGAAATGCGTGCCAGGACCCACATTCTCCAAATCAAGCAAATTTTATATGAAAACATGCCAGAACGACGCCACGAGTCTACTAGTGGTGTCAGAAATTGAATCCGGAGTCCCGAATTCAAAAATTGAATTTTACAAGTACAAATTAAAGAATTCGGACGGCCAACTTTGGCGTCGAATTCAACCGACCAAACGTGCTTAAAATGAAACAAAATCTAAAGGAGACAGGAAGATGGTTATACCAGCTGTGCACCGGAACTGACGGCGCGCAAAACGGAGCTGCGACGGCGAAGTTACGAGCTGACGAAGTCGGCTCCACGAAACTGTCCAAAAACAGTTCAATTTAAAACGTTAACTTGGTGGCCAGTTTTGAGGTATCAAATGATAAAATTAACGGACGAAAATTGACAGGAGTGAAGATGGATATACCGAGATTGCGACGGAGCAAGGAGTTCGCCGATCCAACGGTCGGATCTCCCGAAAAATACGCACGAACTTGCTGTCCCGAAACTCCATTTCTGGATTCAACCCGCGCGCGCGTCGACGGGGTTTCGACGTAAACGCACGAATCGTGTGTTTAACACGTCGGGGAGGCCGGTGGTTGACAGGGGGAGGCCGCCAGGGGGTCGTGTGCCGGTGGGGTGGTCGCCGGTGGCCGGTGGCGGCCGCGGTGGCGCGCGCCACGCGCCCATGCGCGCGCGCGGGTGGCGCGGCACCTACTGCTGCTCGCTGCCGCTGCTGCTGGTTGCACTCGCGCGGCTGCGGCGGCGCGGGGCGGCGGCTGCGGCGGCGTATCGCCGGGGCACGGCGGGGAGGTGGTGGTTCGGGTGGTGGTGCGTGGTGTTGGCTATGGTGGTGGGAGTGGTTATGGTGGTGATGATAGTAATGGTGATGTTGGTGATGAAGATGATGGTGGTGGTGTGTGGAAGAATGGAGAAGGAGGAGAATGGGGGCTGCGTCGGGGAGGAGCTCAGCCGGGGAGGAGGAGGTCGTTGGCCATGCATGGGATGGTGGTCGGCCATAGGTGGAGATGGGCTGTGTGTGTTGCATTTGAAAAAATAAAGAGAGAGAGTGGGAGTGAGTGTAAATAAATATAAAGAGAGAGAGAATGAGTAGTAGAGAGAGAGGAAGATATTTGAGAGGGGGAGAGAGAGGAGTCGGTTGGGGGGGTGAAAGTGTGTGCTGGTAGAGAGAGAGAGGGAGGGATGTAGGTATAGGTGTAAAGGGAGAGAGAGAAAGAGTGTTTATTTAATATATATATATGTAGGTATATATATATAAAGAGAGATAGAGAGAGAGAGAAAAGTATAGAGAGAGAGGGGGGATGTCGGCCACACATGGGAGGCTGTCCTGATGGGAGAGGGGAGGGGATGTAGGTGTGTGTAGGAGAGAAGAGAAAGAAAGAGATATATATATATAAGTATACATATATATATATATATATATATGTATATATACATGTATATATATACAAGGAGAGAGAAAAATAGATATTTTCAAAATGGGTAAAATAGGAAAATTACGTAGGGTACTTGGGCAGTCATGAAAATACAACATGGGGCTTGGGTTCGGGTTCGGTCGAGCCGGGTCGGGTCAAAATCGGACAGAGGGCAATATTCGAATTAAATGCGTATTTATGAACATGGGTAAATAAATAATATACGGGGACTCCAATAAATGGGACACAAGTTGCAGGCGGGGAGTAGGCTTCATGTGGGCCAGGTCCGTACTTCGGATTGACAGGTTGGATCGATGTCGGGTCCTGAAATTAAATTGGAATTTAAATCAGGTTTTACGATCGAAAATAAATCGGCCTAAATTGACCCGGAAGTTGTGCGAAGAAAATGGAGCACAAAATGGAGTGTCTGAGTGGGACACGAAGGTCATTGGTGAAGAGCGTCTCGAGTAGATCATTCATGAGAAGTTGGTTTCGAGAAAATGGCTGATCTGGTGCTCCTAAATTAAAAGCAACGGTAACGTGCAAACGATGATCAAAAATAAAAGTGGGAATAATATTCAACGATTAATCGGTCTAAGTTGACCCGAACTTGCGCGATACAAAAAGAGCACAAGGGAACGAATTTAAGTGGGACACGATATATCAACAGGAAGATAATCTTGCCTACTTCAAAACCCATGAAGAGAGTTTACAGAGATTGGTATCCCTGACGCTCCAGAAGTCAAAGTTACGAAAAGGCACATTAATGATCAAAACAATTAAATAAATAAAATATTTATCGATAATAATTCATTTAGAAAAATTTAAAACAGCCCTGAAATTCAGGGGGCTTACATCCTACCCACCTTACAAAAATTTCGTCCTCGAAATTAAAAATCATCCAACCAGTCAAACTATAATATGTAGCTGCTCTGGCTACGATACTCAATCTGCTATCCTTGAAATCATCTCTTTTGTTTCTCCTACAATCTTTTTGGCTCAGGTTCAACAAAGTCCTTCTATCATAAACTATGTCATATATCTTTTAAAATCTTCCATACTAACATGAACATTTATGTATACCCTAAACTATAGATCATTATCTGGGTATGTTTATAAATCTATAATGCTTAATCATCAACCATATTTCCAACCTCAATTGTAAATTCTAGATTTCCTTATCATATCCTAAGTATCCTTATTTCATCGATCCACAGTTCCTTGGCATCATTTATCGTTAATCCTTTCCTATATTTCTTCTTGAAATCATACGTTCAATTCTTATCCTTGGCGTAGAGCCTTCTTCTTTTCACTCAACAAGTCCTCCGAATACAAGTCCTCAATTTCAAAACTTCCGATTTATTAATTACCAATGTACATATGTCTCTGTCTTGTTCATTATCTTTTTAACTGACATCTTTCCGATCTCGTACGTAATACGATAACTCATTCTAATTTATTCCATATCAATCCACGTATCGATCTACCCTCTAATCACATGTAATTAGCTATAGATAACCCATAATCATTTGGTCATCAAAGTCATTTAATGCTCAATCCTCAAATTCTAAGCACAAGATTCTAATCCTCAATCCATAGTCATAACAATATAATATCTCATTTCTTCATCTTAGATACCCTATCATCAAGTCATACTATCAATACAATCGTTCTTAATAGTTTCCAAGTCTGCTACAGTCAGTCACCTATACTTGTCCCATAAGCTTAATCTAACCAATCCCTAGGAAAAGTACTTATCACAAACACACAATACATTTATAGTTATACTACAGGATCAATCAACAAGGTTTGGCTATTTCGGTCGTCTATCAAGTTGAAGGTAACAAGGCCTAAGACTGGGTCAAGCAATCCATAACAGTGTCCAAACAAGTTAAAGGGTTAAGCAAGACGGAAAAGTTTATTGGAATATCTCCAAGAATGGTACAAAGACAACGAGATTTATAACGGAAAGAATTACCCAAGAGGTTAACGAAGAAGAGTTTAGTCAAGTCATAGGAAAGATGGAACACAAAAATAATTATGTCCAAAAGTAACATGAAAGCAATCATGTTGGAGAGTCCTAGAGAGCCTATAATCCTAGTTGTAGATGTAGATATGACAGAGTTAATCAACACGGGGAAGAATAATGATAAGAACTTATTCTTGCTCAATCGGTCATAACGAAGTGAACCAAGCTGAGATATGATCTGATAACCATATACGTCTTCCTGAAATCATGTTGCCAGAATTTTTGCCACACCAGTAAGCTTATATGCAATAAACGAGGGAGTCCATAACTAAGGTATACACCCTATAGTCATATCATCTAGAATCCTCGCCACGCCAACCGGTATGGCTGCGAGAAAGTCTAAATTCTTATGAATAGGATAGTATATCCGAAATCAGGCTCTATGTTTTGTCATACTAGCTAATATGGCTGCGATAAATTCTAAACTCCATAACTAAAGCAGACGTTTACCTTATCAGGATATATCATAATTCAATCCACAAAATTTATCACGATGCAAGATCAAAGTTAACAACAAAAACAGAAATTAAATTCAACAACGAATTTAAAGGAGATCAAATGGAAATAAGTGGAAACTGATTTCTAGATAAGATTAGAGTGAGATTAGAGTGAAATCCTCGGGGGTCATCCCAAGGGTACAAACTTGGTCTAAATTGACCCACTAAAATACAAACAAGAGGCTAATTATAGCTAACGGTCCTATGCTGTGATGAGTTCTCCTATGTTGCAGTCCTAGAAATCCTCTAGGTGTTCTAAATGTTGTCCTAGTGTTATCAAGTTGTCCTAGATCCTAATTGCAGGCATGCTTGGTACAATAACGTAACCAAACAATTTAGTCAGGACCTGTATGGGCCGCCAGAAAAACATGTCACGACCCGTTACCCAAATTGTTGGGCCGGGCCGAGCCATGTCCAGCCTACGCTTGGTCAAAGCGTAGTAAGCTGTTCTAAGAATAGACAATAAAGAATCTAAGCAGCTAACAGTTCTAAAACCATATTTAAAGTTCACCACAACACAGCATCTATAAGCGAAGGTAAATAAGCACAGACTTAATAATACATAACCAAAGTATCTAACTGGAGACAAAGTCCAGTATCCAAATATAAGAACAGACAATGTCTAAGTCCCAAAACACAAGAAAGATAACTAAGCAAGGTTCCCCGCTGGGGCCTCTACTGGAGCAAGGCCAGGTCCTCAAAATCAGTGCCATAATATGTAACACATAGCATTTCATCCTCGAAAAGTGAACCTACAACGTTATTCTGTCAGGACGGGAGCAAGTACAACCTCTACTACTAAAGTACTGAATGTATAATGCAAGAGATGTACAACAGGAACATGGTATGATAAGACTGAAAAATAGACATACTGGAATCAGGGTAAATCATATAAAGCGGAAAATCATGGTATATCTTGATTATCATTTTAAGACACTCTTGTCAATTGTGGCATATGTACATTATGTATTAAAACTGGAGCAGGTATGAGATCGGTCAATAGGTGCTATGCTAGTTTACTGCAATGTACGTATGTACATTCCACAAGTCCAGAAACTACATTGTTAGTTTACTGCAATGTACGTAAGTACATTCCACAAGTCCAGAAACTACATTCTCAGTTTACTGCAATGTACGTATGTACATTCCACAAGTCCAGAAACCGCACTGCTAGTTTACTGCAATGTACGTATGTACATTCCACAAGTCCAGAAACTACACAATTAGCATACTGCAATATAAGTGAGTACATTCCACGAGTCCAGTAACTATACTATCAACTCTCTCATAACCCAGTAATCATCATGTAAAAGATACGGAAAATAGTGTAAAGCATGGTGGGAACTGGCAATAGTATGAAACATGTTATGATCTGACTTGCTACTCCAAGGATCAGCATTCACATGGGTTGATTAACATTCTTTTATCACATAACAGTATTTTAACATGTACAATTAACAAAAGACTTGCAACTGGATTAATGGTAATTTACAAGGTTGTCACATGTACTTAACATTAAAAGACAGTAAATGAGTTTGTAGATGTACTTGCCTCGAGCAAAGCAAGAATACTAGTACGAAGATATAGATGCCTGGTGTCCTGTCAATAATGATATACAACTCAGTTCTAAGCTAGGATCAACAATATACTAGTGGTGTGACACGACTCCTAACTGGATACTAGCCAAGTAGGGACCTAGCATAAAAGTCTAATGTGAAGTGCCATTATACACAAACTAACTCTCTAGGGTCTTTACACTAGTGCGGGGTGAGGTCCAATACGACTAAAACACAAAACAACATAAAAAGTTGCAAGTCGTAATTATTTAATAAATAAATCAAACTGTACACTAAGTTCCAATAATTTTAGAGATAGACAAAAAGCTTAAATATATATAAAATAAAGTACCAAAATAATCCTTGTTAATTATAGAAATTTATACTAATTTTTCTGGGATTTATAAACCCTCATAAATATTTATTAAAAATCAGCAAACATAAATATATTGAAAATGAGTTCTGTTTTCCCATTTTTATAAAATACCAAAAGCACTTAATAAATGCTAGAAAAATTATAATAAATTAGCTAAATTAACATAATATTTAAATACCATTTTTCCAAGATTTTTACGGCAATTAAAATATATATAAAAATTCAAAACCAGAAAGTAACAATATCTAGGAAATAATTAATTAGAAATTAAGGATAATACATAATCAAAATCTACAGATGTTGTCGGATGATAAAATAAATATCACCAACGTGTCCAGAACGGTCAAATCAGCTAGGATAGCCTACCCATAAGTCCAATTTGGACACAGGGGCAAAACGGTAATTTTGGGTCAAAATGATGTCCGCTGTTGGACACACTTTGCACCGAAAAGCGTGTTGGAAAAGAAGTCTACAAAACCTAGCAAATTATATGTCCACGAATCCAGAATGATGATACAAACCCAACGGTATGTCCAAAATGGAATTCCGATGTGCCGATCTCAAAATGATACGTTGACGCGACACTTAGTATCCGGTTTGCACGGAAATGCGTGCCGGAGCAAATGTCTTCAAAACTCAGCAAATTATATGTCAATGAGTCCAGAATGACGATACGAACTCAACGGTATATCCGGAATGGGATTCCGATGAGCCGAACTCAAAGTGACCCGTTGACTCGAAAAGTAGGACCCGCTTTGCACCGAAATGCGTGCCAGGACCCACGTTCTCCAAATCAAGCAAATTTTATATGAAAACATGCCAGAATGACGCCACGAGTCTACTGGTGGTGTCAGAAATTGAATCCGGAGTCCCGGGTTCAAAAATAGAATTTTACAAGTGCAAATTAAAGAATTCGGACGGCCAACTTTGGCGTCGAATTCAACCGACCAAACGTGCTTAAAATGAAACAAAATCTAAAGGAGACAAGAAGATGGTTATACCAGCTGTGCACCGGAACTGACGGCGCGCAAAACGGAGCTGCGACGGCGAAGTTACGAGCTGACGAAGTCGGCTCCACGAAACTGTCTAAAAACAGTTCAATTTAAAACGTTAACTTGGTGGCCAGTTTTGAGGTATCAAATGATAAAATTAACGGACGAAAATTGACAGGAGTGAAGATGGATATACCGAGATTGCGACGGAGCAAGGAGTTCGCCGATCCAACGGTCGGATCTCCCGGAAAACGCGCACGAACTTGCTGTCCCGAAACTCCATTTCTGGATTCAACCCGCGCGCGCGTCGACGGGGTTTCGACGTAAACGCACGAATCGTGTGTTTAACACGTCGGGGAGGCCGGTGGTTGACAGGGGGAGGCCGCCAGGGGGTCGTGCGCCGGTGGGGTGGTCGCCGGTGGCCGGTGGCGGCCGCGGTGGCGCGCGCCACGCGCCCATGCGCGCGCGCGGGTGGCGCGGCACCTACTGCTGCTCGCTGCCGCTGCTGCTGGTTGCACTCGCGCGGCTGCGGCGGCACGGGGCGGCGGCTGCGGCGGCGTATCGCCGGGGCACGGCGGGGAGGTGGTGGTTCGGGTGGTGGTGCGTGGTGTTGGCTATGGTGGTGGGAGTGGTTATGGTGGTGATGATAGTAATGGTGATGTTGGTGATGAAGATGATGGTGGTGGTGTGTGGAAGAATGGAGAAGGAGGATAATGGGGGCTGCGTCGGGGAGGAGCTCAGCCGGGGAGGAGGAGGTCGTCGGCCATGCATGGGATGGTGGTCGGCCATAGGTGGAGATGGGCTGTGTGTGTTGCATTTGAAAAAATAAAGAGAGAGAGTGGGAGTGAGTGTAAATAAATATAAAGAGAGAGAGAATGAGTAGTAGAGAGAGAGGAAGATATTTGAGAGGGGGAGAGAGAGGAGTCGGTTGGGGGGGTGAAAGTATGTGCTGGTAGAGAGAGAGAGGGAGGGATGTAGGTATAGGTGTAAAGGGAGAGAGAGAAAGAGTGTTTATTTAATATATATATATGTAGGTATATATATATAAAGAGAGATAGAGAGAGAGAGAAAAGTATAGAGAGAGAGGGGGGATGTCGGCCACACATGGGAGGCTGTCCTGATGGGAGAGGGGAGGGGATGTAGGTGTGTGTAGGAGAGAAGAGAAAGAAAGAGAGATATATATATAAGTATACATATATATATATGTATATATACATGTATATATATACAAGGAGAGAGAAAAATAGATATTTTCAAAATGGGTAAAATAGAAAAATTACGTAGGGTACTTGGGCAGTCATGAGAATACAACATGGGGCTTGGGTTCGGGTTCGGTCGAGCCGGGTCGGGTCAAAATCGGACAGAGGACAATATTCGAATTAAATGCGTATTTATGAACATGGGTAAATAAATAATATACGGGGACTCCAATAAATGGGACACAAGTTGCAGGCGGGGAGTAGGCTTCATGTGGGCCAGGTCCGTACTTCGGATTGACAGGTTGGATCGATGTCGGGTCCTGAAATTAAATTGGAATTTAAATCAGGTTTTACGATCGAAAATAAATCGGCCTAAATTGACCCGGAAGTTGTGCGAAGAAAATGGAGCACAAAATGGAGTGTCTGAGTGGGACACGAAGGTCATTGGTGAAGAGCGTCTCGAGTAGATCATTCATGAGAAGTTGGTTTCGAAAAAATGGCTGATCTGGTGCTCCTAAATTAAAAGCAACGGTAACGTGCAAACGATGATCAAAAATAAAAGTGGGAATAATATTCAACGATTAATCGGTCTAAGTTGACCCGAACTTGCGCGATACAAAAAGAGCACAAGGGAACGAATTTAAGTGGGACACGATATATCAACAGGAAGATAATCTTGCCTACTTCAAAACCCATGAAGAGAGTTTACAGAGATTGGTATCCCTGACGCTCCAGAAGTCAAAGTTACGAAAAGGCACATTAATGATCAAAACAATTAAATAAATAAAATATTTATCGATAATAATTCATTTAGAAAAATTTAAAACAGCCCTGAAATTCAGGGGGCTTACAAGCCGTATCGAGGTTAGCTTTACGAAAATATATTTTACTTTATGTAACTATTTATATGAATTTCTAGAGATTTATTTGAGTGTCAGTTGTACAAATATCTACACGATGCACTATTTTTGAGATTTTGGAAGATTCCGAACTCCGCTTTGCAATCCGTTCGATGTTTTGGAAAACTAACATATAGATCTACAACAGATAGATTTTACTGAAATTAATAAATTATTTTGCTATTTTATTTGATTTGTAGAACTCAAAATTGGTAAATAATTCATCGATTTAGTCACGGATAGCCATAATGGCAAAACTTTTGACCAAATTGGGATTTTGTGGCACCGTCGATTCCTGTGCACTTATAGTGCTGAAATATACTAGATTGCACTCAAATTATTGAGTTCATGATGTTTGACTATTTAGTCAACGGTACGCCTCGATTTGTGTGCCGTGACTTTATATAGTAAAGAATTTATATTTATATTTATATTTTAGAATATAATTACATTAAATTAGGTGATTTATATGTTTGTACTTTATTTGGAGACTTAACCTTGAATTTCTGAAGTCAAAACTATAAAACTAGGTCTAGAAATACTAAAATTAAGCATGTAGACTTGTTGTTTAGGAAACCCATGTGTCCCATGTGTACTTAGAAGACTAAAATACTTCTTTAATTATGTGTGAACTTTGATAGGTTTTGATATTGCAAAGCCAGCAAGGACTTGGACGACAGGCAAGTATACCTTGCCAAACTATATAGTATTTACATGCAATTTCTGTATTTTTATTTCTTTTCAGTTATACTTGATTACATGTCCTTTCTGTTCATGTCATTATTATTTTATCGTTATACGTGCACATATATTATTTTTTAGGCTTAATTGCTAATTGCTACCCTCAACTATCACACTTTTTCAAGTTGATACCCTAAACTTTTTTTCGTAACAGATTGATACCTCAACTATTTTTTTTTTCAACTTAATACCTAACATTTTAAAAAACCCCAAAATACCCTTATCCCTTCCCTCCCTCCACCCCCTCCCCCACTCCGGCCACCCCCCCTGCTAGCTCCGGCCAACGCCGACCCTCTCCGCCGCCTGTTCCCGCGCCCCTCCAGCGCACGCGGCCACCCGCGCCCCTGGTCCAGCGACCACGCCCCTCTGCGGATCCCCCGACTGCCCTCCGGCCAGCGCCGCGCCGACCCAGCGCGCCCCCTCGCGCACACGGCCGACCGGCCTCCCGCCGACCGGGCCACCTGAAGCGAGCAGGGGGGGTTGGGGGGGGGGAGCTGCGGCCGTAGCTAGCAGAGGGGGGGGGGGGGGGGGGGCGAAGCGAGCACGGGGGAGGGGGGTTAGGGGTAGGGGCATTTTTGTCCAAAATAATGTCTGGGTATCAAGTTGTTACAAAAAAAAAGTTTAGGGTATCAACTTGAAAAAGTGTGATAGTTGAGGGTAGCAATTAGCAATTAAGCCTATTTTTTATTCCACATATCACTGTTATTCATATATAGATCATGTTAGTGTTTGCTTAGTCCTATTTTACGACCTCTTAATATGCCTTGACCTATATTTGACATGATTGATCTGGACTTGACCTTTGTACTTCCTTAGACGAGAATCTTGTTATAGATGTTGACTATACTTGACCATTCTCGATTGTTAGCAACCACCGGACTGAGATAGAGACTTACTATAGGTTGTTAGCAACCACCGGGCTGCAATCTATAGGGTCGTTAGCCACCACCAGGTTACGGTTTACCCCGATTTACTCGTAGCCACGTTTCCTAGCACGATTCTCGACGGCATGTCACATTCTTCATGTTTTTACTCTTGTACTGTGAATTTCTCACTCTTTATTTTTCGTACCAATTCTTGCCTTTTCATGGATATTATTATTGTCATAGTAGGCTTGTATATTATGTGTCTTGATGTGTCCCTGAGGACCTGTAACCTTTGTTTACCAAATTTCTGATATTTTTCCGAATTTTTAAAATTTTCTATTTTATGATCTTTTCTAAATCTTTGAAATCGTAAAATAAAACGTATTTTGAACGTATTATGCTATCAGTGCTTGTTGGTCTTAGTTTTTAGAAAACTATACTTTTTTGAGATTTTTCTTGTCCTAAATAAATCCCGTCATTTTCTTGAAAAGTAATAAGTATTACTTTTGCATGTGAAAAGAGGTTTATCATAAATAAATTTTCTTTTGTTCTACTCAATTTCTTGAATATATATATATATTATGAATAATATTTTTAGTAAATAAAAATGATCGATAAAATATGTTTTGTAAATAAATATATTTATTAACTAATTAACTAGTTGTTAATATCTATAGCTAGCTAATAATTAATTAGTATTAATTAACTCATAATTAAATGGATAGAAATAATGGTTAGCAGTCAGTATTAGTGGTTGGCATTCTTCTACTATTTTTTTTCTATAGCTATTACATTTACATTTGTGGCAGTATTGGACATCTCCCAATACATTACAAAGACAAATTCCTAATCCCTAGAAATTCTATACTGTAGCCGCCACCACCTACATTGCCAATACTACCACCAGCAGCACACCTGACCCCGACCTTCCCGACCACCCGGCCAATGCTCGGACACCACCAGCCCCATGTCCTGCAAACAACACCACAGCCACCACCAACGGCCACCTCCGACTACTCCAGTCGCCCCACGACCATTGGCAACCCCATCTCAACCGCCAATACAGCACATCCCCTGCCTCGGCTTCAGCCAGTGGCCCCGACCTCCCATTCCTCCGAACCCCATCTCTGGTATCGCCGTCCATACTCCGGCCTAGCCAGGGACCACCACCCCTACCACCAGCGCAGCCACCACCTCCGTCTTCATCACCACCGTCGGCCACAACATTCAACAACACCATCGCCTAACACAGTAAACCACCACCACCATCACATATACAGAGGGAGAGAGAGAGAGAGTGAGTGAGCGAAACTGACCCACGCCCAGATCTCTAGCAGAGCTGCCCCTCCCTCCGGGACGAGCTCCGTCGTCGCCTCTGGAGCCCGACTGGCACTGTCCTTCCCAGTCCCGATCCGCCGGCGCCCGAAATTGCGGCACTGCGCCGACGCACCCCAGATCTGGCATCCCCCGCGCCGGATCTGTCGTACGTTCGACCACCTCCGTCGCCCCTGCGCGTTTGATCGCCACCTTCGGCGAGCTTTCCCCTGTGAGCCCTTTCTCTTCTTCCTTTTTTTTGGGTCGAATGCATTAGAAGGAAAGAGAATGGGGTCAGCTTCTTTCCCCCTTTCTTTTATTGACTTCAGTATTAGTTTAATGAGTATGATTAGAGAATGGATAGTGAGTCCAGCACTCTTTCCCCTCTTTTCGAATCACACTATTTTTCTTTCTCTTATTATTTGGAGAAGTTGTTGAATGAAAAGCACAGCACTGACCCCTTTTATTGCCTGACAGCAGGAGCCCCCTTTTTGCTGCTTTATTCGAGCATTGGGTTTCCTAAATTGTCATTAACACTAATGCAGCAATTAAAGATTATATTTATTAACATTAGTGTTATTTATATTATAAATGATTTTAGCGATTAATGGTTGTTGGGCTTATAAGGTATGTATGTAAATATATGTATATTTATTTTGTTATAATGTATATGAATGTATATACATTGAGTTATTATTACTATTATCAATATCATTGTATTAATGGTAATTATTTATTTTGGAAATCGTATAGAAGAAATATACAATTATATTTCTAAAATTATTATTATTTTTAGCCTAAAATCCTATTTGACAAATTGAGTTTTAGAACTAGGGTGATTTCCTGTATCTTCAAATATTTCACTAAAATATTACGATTAATAAGAATATAGTTTCTAGCTATTATAAATAGATTTTTGGATTTTAAAAGGGTTGTATATATATTATTATTTCAAATAATTTCCTAGGCTTTCAAATATTGTATAAAAAAATTGTGATAAACAAAACATAGTTTCTAAGTAATATAGATATTTTTTAAAATAGATGTATGTATTTAGTTATACTCTTTCCTTAAAAATCATAGATCGCGACTATTATAGTCGTTTTCTGTTTCCTGATTCGATAATTGTGCCAACCCTGATTCTAGATTTTATATACCAAACTAGGCTATTTGGACTATTCTGGACTCAATGGAATCGCCTATGTCGTCAATTGGGACCATATTATGGAGCATAGTATCGGTACTTATTCCGTGTCGACACGTTCGTGTCGTGCACATCGACTCCAACTAAATTGAGGTGAGTACATTCTCTGATAATTTTTCGTTTATGTTATTTTCTATGTTTCGTGTATTTAGTGTAGATATCCTTGATTTCTTGACACGTTGGTCACACGGACTGGTATTGTCTGGATCCCGTCATGAGATGTAATTCCTTATATTTCTTGGTATATCTTATGCGAGTCTTGTCCCTGTTCTTGTGGATTGTATAGACACGATTCCTGTGAAGGCTCGTGACCTTCTCAGAGAATCCGTGTCACAACGTGTCATGGTTGGATCTACTGTATCAGTCAGGGGTGGGGAGTAGTACTGTAGATATGTGGTCAATACCCTCCTTGTGCATGTTTAGTTCCTTATGAGTCTTAATCACACACCTCACGTATGATTAACCAGGCCAGTAGACCTTGTGCAAGTTTCCAAGCCGGCCACATGTCGAAGCTAGTACTTACTCACATAGTTAGTATAGATTTTTGACTATCTTACATGAGATAACTTGTTTTACTCTTTCTTGCTCTTGCTTACAGTTTACCATGCTATGCTACTTTCATGTACATTTTACTTATTCTCGTATATTCTCTCTATTTACTGTTACATAGTCCTTATCATTTACTGAAAACTGTTGTTAGTGATGTGCTCGTTCCAATCCTGACTGGATAACTATTTTTAGGTAATGTTATACCCCACACTCTGGACTTCATGATGACAGATTTTGACTTTCTTTTGGATTGTGAGTTGACTTCTTGTGAGCTCTTGGCCATATTCTTTTTCTAGATTTATGTCTTTTTCTGGGTGCGGGTCGTGACCCATTTGTATGGCGGCCCATGCAGGTCAGTCTTCGCAACTAACGCGAAGTCGTGGTAGTACTTAAGCTTAGCCGTACTACTGCGAGCTGCCCTAGGATTAGGATTGAAACATAGAATATTTAGGAGATTTGTTACTCAATCACATATTAGGAACTCTTGATAGATTCTAGGGATGACACCTGAGAATCTTACTACGAAACTCTATTGAGCCTATTTTTACTTGCTTTTGCTTATCCCAACTTTTGAATATATGTCCGTTGTCGAACCCCATTCTTGTATAGAGATGAATTTTATGGACTCTAGAAGGAACAAGGAAGTGGAAGTTGAACTTATAACCATTCGGGTTGAGAAGAGAATAGATTAGCCAGACCTTATGAGTGAGGGTTGAGAATTATTTTAGGTTATAATCAAGGAACTTGAATTTTGACCAAGATATCATAATTTGGGGCTTTAGGGTAGGTTGAAATAGGTTTGAGAAATAAACGGGAAGCCACAAAGGAATTCAGAGAAAATAAAACAAGAATTGCAAGAACAAGCTGGAAATTACCTATAGATGTATTATATTTTTTGACAAAGGATAGTACTGTATGGACTTGTGACAAGGGAATTTATTAAAAAGAAGTTATATATGACTTTTACAGTGGTAAGAGCCACTTAGAGATATATTAAATAGTCTTTCCTGCTTGAGTAGCCAAGAAAGTGGCACTAGATACAAAAATTCTACAAGAAAGGAATTCAAAAAAAATTTATAAGGAATCGTTGAGACAAAAATGGTGGAAGGATGATTCGACAAGAAATCATAAGCCGTATGATCAATATTAGAAGTTGTTTGTTTCTATGATCTCATTATTAGGAATTCCAAAGACATGGGGTTAACAATAGTGATAATGAGTGATGAAATTTTTTTGATATCAGAAGACTGAAAATTTTAGACATAAAGATCTAGAAGAATTCACATAGATACCAATTGGATCAAAACGTTAGGGATGAAGATTAGGCAACAAATTTGCCAATAGTTGATAATTAGTGACTTTGGAATGAGACCTTCCTTTAAATAAGGAATTTCTGGAATATGTCAGAAAAAATAGAAGAGCGAGGCGGACATCGGCACGTGCGTGGAGGCTAGTGCAGGTGAGCTCACATAAGGGTCTGAGCTCATATGTCGTACTCAGTCGGAGTCACGGGATTGGTCAGTGAGAGTTGATATTTAAGACAAAGATGAACAACTCGGAGGTTAAAGGTTTATTTTTGTTGAATATGGACAAGTGCAAGAAAAAGGAAGGACAACGACTTCGTTATGACTAGATGAGCAAGAGCAAATTCCTAATTCCATTTTCATCATCTTATTATCTCTGTACTACTATATCCATCAAACTACCTCATATCTAAACCCGTTAGCTGCACTTTTATCTCTTTATCTATCTTGAATTTTCATATTTACTTGGGAAGGCTAAGGAAGTATCATAATCATCTCATTGTGAAAGGACAAAAATTATCATGTAGTGATCCTGGTAGAAGTATGGAATGTTGGGCATTAAGATAGAATTAGTGGGAGAAGAATATGACTAAGATTGGTAACAAAAAAGAGAGAAAGGGTGATTGTAGTGTCGATTTGGAAATAATTGCCCTTATGGAATTATTTAGAGTGTGGGTTACTTCGTGAAAAAGGAACATATGAGGACTAACGGAAGATTATACATTAAGTAGTGGAAACTATAATATTCTGGAGTTGTATTCTTAGACCTGATGAGGATATTCAAGGACGATTTGATTTTTTTAAAAACATAAATGTTTTTAAGCTGTTGACTCTTGGTATATTTCATTATCGAATTAAGGCAAGAATACTAAAATTTGGAATCCAAAGTATATGAAAAAAAAAAGATTATAACTGCATACGGAGATGGTACGAATTTGAGCAAAGGATTGATAGGAGGATGACTAAGAATCGGTAAAACACAAAATTTTTGGAATTACAAGAAACTTTGGAGGCTTTTGTGAGACTTCTAAAGTTTAAGAAGGATAACATTTGAAGGAATAAGATTGAAGGATATGTGAAGGATGAAAAAAAAATTATGGTAGTGGCATTATATCTGAGTAATACGAAGGGTATAAATTTGAACAATGTTTAGGAATTTTATAGACCCTGATTCATTATTTTGAATCCAAACCAAAGACAAGGTGAAAGACTTAGACTTTTCAAGAGAAAATGGAAGTAAAAAGAATTTAGGAGTTTTATAAAATATGTTTCATGGGTGGTGTCTTCAAAATGAATGTCAAGCCTATAGTATTTACGGAGGAGTTTAATCTTCATGACTAAATATTATAATTCATGTAGTAGTATAACTGGACTTCGGATGACCTTGGTAGTAGTCGAAGTAAAATGAGATGATTACCTTGACTTCCCCTCTGAAAAATCATGTCTCTTGATTTCCTATCATAGTGGAAGAGATGGATCTCCCTATCCCTGAATTGTTCTTTAAATTTCAAGATAACCAAATTGATTTCCTTTGTTTGTGACCAATCGATTTTTGTCATCTTCTGTATCGCACCGACACCCTTGATTCTTGACTATACTGGATGATTTTAAATTCGATCGTGACTTGGATTTCGATCCCTTGTTGCTCGTGCTTAGACTTTGATTTTGTTCTTCATCGTGCTTAAATCATGTTTTACATCAAGAGTTGATTTGGTTCGATCTTCGATCATGTCAAAATCTCAATTATGATTGTGTTTGGATTTTACTGCCATTATCGCTCGTGCCTAAACCTTCGATTTAAATTCTTAATAATGACTAGTTTCGTTCTAATCATAATTTGACTTAACCACCTATTCTTCACGTTTGGTCGCGCCTAGATGACCTGGCACGACTAGACGACTTTGATTTCCACGATCGTGATTCTAAGGATTGAGACTATATATATTAATTTCATCCATGATCGTGCCGGTACGACTTTAACTCTGATTTATCGAACCTAGAATATGTCGATCGTGCTATACTTAAATCTGATTCTACCTTGATCATAACCAAACCTATATTGGTTCTATTAGCCGTGCTCGAGTCGTGCCTAAGTAATTGAATTTTCATTCTAAATAGTACCTAATCGATTTGACAATACGGCGGCCGTATTCTTGATCGTGCCAGTATCGTGCTAATATCATTAGTCGTGCCGAAATGATTTGAAATTAATTGTCTTGATCGTACCAATGTCGTCATTCTTTGATCGTGCCTAAGTTATTAACTAAACTCTCTATCATGTTTTGATCCCTCTGCTAACCTTAAATTTTGAGGACGAAAATTCTTTAAGGAAGGTAGATTTGTAACCTTCGTTTACCGAATTTCTAATTTTTTTTTCGAATTTTTAAAATTTTCTATTTTATGAACTTTTCTAAATCTTTGAAATCATAAAATGAAACGTATTTCGAACGTATTATGCTATCGGTGCTTGTTGGCCTTGGTTTTGAAAAAACTAATTTTTTTGAGATTTTTCTTGTCCTAAATAAATCCATGTCATTTTCTTGAAAAGTAATGAGCATTACTTTTGTATGTGAAAAGAGGTTTATCATAAATTTCTTGAATATATATATATATATATATATATATATATATATATATATATATATATATATATATATATATATTATGAATAATGTTTTTAGTAAATAAAAATGATTGACAAAATATGTTTTATAAATAAATATATTTATTAACTACTTAACTAGTTGTTAATATCTATAGCTAACTAATGATTAATTAGTATTAATTAACTCATAATTAAATGGACAACAATAATGTTTAGCAATTAGTATTAGTAGTTAGCATTTTTTCACTATTTTTTTTCTATAGCTATTACATTTACATTTGTGGCCATTAGGGTTTCTAACCTACCCAAAGGAAAGGAAACTGATTCCTTGGTATTTCCTTTCCTTTAGGAAATTATAATTCCAATAAACTTTTCTTTCCGGTGTTTGGAAAGATCGGGATTATAGCCGGAATATATCTTTAATTTCCATTATAGTGTTTGGTGTTTGTAAGAAAAGAAAACAAAATTAAGTCAATTTTTCAAAAATACCCTCGTGCTAATAAAAATAATTATTACTTAGAAATATTTTTGTCTAAAAGATATTATGGATAAAAATGGTAAATAATATTATGAACATGGATATTTTGGTCAAATTTTTTTTTAATAAATGCGGAAAAGTTGGAGGGAAAGTGATTCCTTAGATAAATGGGAGGAACCACTTTCTTCCCTATTTTTCTAGGGAATTATTTTTCCTTTCCAACAACTTTCCTTTGGCTCCCAAACATAGAAAAGGAATCACTTTACTTTTTCAAGCTCAAATTCCGGTAACCAAACGAGACCTATAAGTATTGGACATCTCACAATACTTTATAAGACAATTTTCTAATCCCTAGAAATTCTCTACTGTAGCCGCCACCACCTATATTGCCAATACTACCACCAGCAGCACACCTGATCCCGACCACCCGGCCAATGCTCGACCACCACCAGCCCCATTTCCTGCAAATAACACCACAGCCACCATCAACGGCCACCTCCGACTACTCCGGTCGTCCCCACGACCATTGGCAACCCCATCTCAGCCGCCAACACAACACATCCCCTGCCTCGGCTTTGGCCAGTGGCCCTGACCTTCAGTTCCTTCGAACCCCATCTCTGGTATCACCATCCACACTCTGGCCTAGCTAGGGACCACCACCCCTACCACCAGCACAACCACCACCTCCATCTTCATCTCCACCGCTGGCCACAACATTCAACAACCCCACCGCCCAACAAAGTAAACCACCACCACCATCACATAGAGAGAGAGAGATGAGCGAACCTGACTCGCGCCCAGATCTCTAGCAGAGCCGCCCCTCCTTCAGGAACGAGCTCCGCCGTCGCCTCCGGAGCCCGACCGGCGTTGTCCTTCCCAGTCCCGATCCGCCCGCGACCGAAATTACGGCGCTGCCCCGACGCGCCCCAGATCTGGCATCTACCGCATCGGATCTGTCGTACGTCCGACCACCTCCACCGCCCCTACGCATTTTGCCGCCGCCCTCGGCGAGCTTTCCCCTGTGAGCCCTTTCTCTTCTTCGTTTTTTGGGTCGAATGCATTAGAAGGAAAGAGAATGGAGTCAGCTTCTTCCCCCTTTCTTTTATTGACTTCAGTATTGTTGGGTTTTTGGCTTTTCTTTGGCAATTTATAGGGGCACCTCCACGTTTACTAAGGGGCAGCCCTTACTTAGGGGGCAGCCCATTTGGTGGAGATTCTACTAGGGGGCAGTCCAACCCCCCAAACTCAAATTTTCTATTCATTTCATCATTTCCTCTCTCTCTCCTCCAAAAGAAAAAGAAGAAGAGCTCTCTCTCCCTCGGCTCAATTGCTTTCGTGGTACCCCAAGTTATACCTAATTAACAAAACGGTACCTAATTTATTATTGCTTACTTAGTAGTAACACAACTTCTAATTAAGGTGTTTCACGGTCCCTGTTGCCAATTTTCGTCAATTGGCTAACGGAAATAGGCTCAATTACTTCGGTGGTACTCCAAGTTATACCCTATTAACAATAAAGTACCTAATTTTTTGTAATAATTAATTTATAATAATTTATAATACGTGTAGAGGAAATAACTTATAATAATTTTAAACAATTTTTTTGTAATATTAATTTATAATAATTAATTTAAATATACCATATTAATATGGTATAATAATTAATTACAAAAAAATTAATTATAAAAGTAATATAAATTAATTATAATAATTGATTATTAAATTAAATTTTTTTATAATTAATTCCAAATTAATATTAATTTATATTATGTGCACTGTTGTAAAATTTGGGGAATATTTTTTAAGTTATAACTAATAGGGTATAATATGGTATATTAATTTAATAATTAATTAAATTATAACGAGGAAAATATACCATATTATAATTAATTAATTAAATTATAATATGGTATATTTATAAATTAATTTAATAATTAATTAAATTATAATAAAAATATACCATATTATAATTAATTAATTAAATTATAATTTAATTATAACTTAAATTAATTATAATATGGTATATTAATATTAATTATAATATTAATATTAATTATTAATTATAACTTGGAATTAATATAAATTAATATGGTATAACTTGGATAATTAATATATAAATTAATTAATTAATATACCATATCATAATAATATACCATATTATAAATTAATATTAATATTAATATTAATATTAATACTTAATATTAATATTAACTTGAAAATATAATAATTAATATTAATATTAATTTATATATTAATTATAATAATTATTATAATATGGTATATAAAATTAATTATTATAATATGGTATATTAATTTTATGGTATAATAAATTAATATGGTATATTAATTATAAATTAATATTAATTATAATATGGAGTTAATAAGGTATAACTTGGAGTACCACCGAAGTAATTGAGCCTATTTCCGTTAGCCAATTGACGGAAATTGGCAACAGGGACCGTGAAACACCTTAATTAGAAGTTGTGTTACTACTAAGTAAGCAATAATAAATTAGGTACCGTTTTGTTAATTAGGTATAACTTGGGGTACCACGAAAGCAATTGAGCCCTCTCCCTCTTCCTAAACCCTAGAAAATTCTCCTCCACCACTCTAATCCTAATTCCTCCACCAAATTTCTTTCAAGAACACTCCCACATTCGACGAGATGACACGCAAGTCGAAGAAATCGGATTCTCGGTATGTTTTTCCCTAATTTCTTCTGAGCCGCCTGTCCGCCCGCCAGGTTGCTCAATGTTGGCTTCTTTTGAGAACCATATTGCATATGCAATATGGAAGGACCCGGTATGTACATTACTTTTGTATACTAAATTCAATTATACTTTCATTTACAGTCTAGAAGGACGAAGGAACTGGCCAAGACACTTCGGAGCGCTTGCCAAAGTGACACTAGTGTCTTGGTCGACACTAGTACCTTGGTCGCCAACGAGCTTGAGCGCATCGACGACGAGGTTGAGTTCCCATTCATGCGTAATGCGGAGTCTCGTTCGAAGGTCCGCCATGATATGTAGTATGATTGTCTGATTGTCTGAAGTTGGGTATTTTGGATGTTGATATTTTTGGGTGTCGAACATGTTGTTGGATACTTGTGTTGAAATATTTTTGGATGTTGATATTTTTGGGTGTCGAACATGTTGTTGGATACTTGTGTTGAAATACTTGTGTTGGTTATGTGTTGGATACTTGTGTTGAAATACTTCTGTTGAATATGCCACCCCCTGGTACAGAGAGTTTCAATTAGGACTGCCACCCCCCTGACAGTCCTATACAAAAGGAGGACTGCCAGGGTGCTGACAGTCCTAATTGAAACTTGCTGTTACAACAAGTTTTAATTAGGACTGCCAGCACTCTGGCAGTCCTTCATAAGCGTAGGACTGCCAGGGGGGTGGCAGTCCTATTTGTGAGTCATTGAATTAATATTTGTTTGCGATTCTAAAATTTTGACAAAACTGCTAAAACGGGGGTCCAAACATCATTTTTTTGCGATTCTAAAATTTCGGAAGGCCGTCTAACGGTAAAGATGTTACTTTCAGCCTCCTCGAAGATACGCTCGTTTTGGGACAAACGGGACCTCGTTTCGACCTCCCAGTCAAAAGTTATGGCCCTCCAAAGTTTCAACTGACCATAAAATGCAGGAGAAATGACCATTCTCCGTGTAAATTAACACGGAGAATGGCATTCTCCGTGTTTTTAACACGGAGAATGGACATTCTCCGTCTTAATTTACACGGAGAATGGTCATTCCAGTGTTAAAATGCAGGAGAATGACCATTCTCCGTCTTAATTTACACGGAGAATGACCATTCTCCGTCTTAATTTACACGAAGAATGGCCATTCTCCGTGTAATTTAGCACGGAGAATGGCCATTCTCCGTGTAAATTAAGACGGAGAATGGCCATTCTCCGTGTAAATTAAGACGGAGAATGGTCATTCTCCTGCATTTTAACACTGGAATGACCATTCTCCGTGTAAATTAAGACGGAGAATGTCCATTCTCCGTGTTAAAACACAGGAGAATGGCCATTTATATAACAACAAGTTTCAATTAGGACTGCCAGCACCCTGGCAGTCCTAATTCAATGTAGGACTGCCAGGGGGGTGGCAGTCCTAATTCACAGAACATTTCATCTAGGACTGCCACACACAGGGCAGTCCTTCACATGTGTTGGACTGCCCTGTGTGTGGCAGTCCTAGATGAATTGTTCTGTGATCAAATCACATAACATTTTAGCAAGGACTGCCACACACAGGACAGTCCAACACATGTGAAGGACTGCCCTGTGTGTGGCAGTTCTAGATAAATTGTTCTGTGATCAGATCACAGAACATTTTAGCAAGGACTGCCACACACAGGGCAGTCCAGCACATGTGAAGGACTGCCCTGGGTGTGGCAGTCCTAGAAAAGACCACCTGGATAAATGTAACACACATGTATGACACACATGTATAACACCCAAATAAAACACATGTATAACACCCAGATAAAAGACATATAACACATGGATAAAAGTAAGAAACATATATTGGACTTCATATTTCATAGTTTAATGTATACAAAAGTGGTCCTCTATAACCAAAATGCCAAAATGTATACAAAAGTGGTCCTCCATATAACACATTGATACTCAGTCGATTTCGACGTCACAGTGGTCAGCAGGTAAGTCTCTTGGCTCCTCAAACTTCAACAACTTCTTACAATGGTCGATTTGATGAGCGAAAGGTGTGGTCCAAGCTCTGGCTTCGACCAGTGCTCTTTTGTACCAAACTGTTGAAGGTGGAGGAATCGGAGAATGTACTTGGTCACAAGTTGAGACACTTCAAGCGTATCTGTCTGCAACATATAATCCTTAGTTCTCTAAAATTTAGTTATAAATGTAATATAGTTATCCTTAGTTCTCTAAAATTTAGTTATAAATGTAATATAGTTGCTACTTGAAAGTAACATCATAATGCCCAGACACAAACGGTGGTGAACCCATAAATAGTGAAATTCTTGCTTAATTTTGCTTTAACATATATCTGACATAATGAAATTCTTGCTTAATTTTACATTAAGCTTACAAGTTCTCAGTTTCAATTTTAGATATAAAGAAATGTTAACGTGGTATTATATGTTTGGTTCTGTTGCTATGTTTTCACTTTTCAACCTAGTGAGTGCAAAATGAGAATTTAACTTTGAAAGGTTTTCATATTTCCTTGTCATATTTCCTTGGACACAGAGGACTGCCACAAATGTGGCAGTCCCTCACATATATAGGACTGCCACAAATGTGGCAGTCCTTCACATATATAGGACTGCCACATCTGTGGCAGTCCTATATATGTGAGGGACTGCCACATTTGTGGCAGTCCTCTGTGTCAGTCCAATTTTTGACCCGAAGTAAATGTTAAGTGTAGTTACCACGAGGGTTTCCGATGCGTCGAAGTGTTCTTCGGAAGTTGTGGGAGGAGAGTATCCAGCATTTGATGGTCCCGGTTGTTCCATTTTCTATTTTTTCTACATTAAACACAAAATTCAACTTTTATATGTAAAATTTAGGTTAAAACTAAAAATATTACACAAAAATAAATTCGACGACTTACAAATTAATGGGAGAAGTGATTGACACTGTATTCTACCATAAATTTTAGGTTGGAGGACAATTTCACCTAGCTAGGGTTAATTATAGGTTTATATGAGGAGGAGAAAAAAGGAGTGGAGGAAGAGAAGTAGTAGAGGGAGGAAGAAAGAGAGAGATGAAATCTAAAATGAAATTGGCTTATATAGTGTTTTTTGGGCTGCCCCCTAGTAAAAAAACACAATGGCAAACTTGTAATTTTTTGGAAAATTTTTTGGGTTGCCCCTTAGTAAATGTGGAGGTGCCCCTATAAATTGCCTTTTCTTTTAGAAACTTTAGTCCCACATCGGAAAAACCAAATAGGTTGTATCTCTATATATTAGCTTTGCTAGTTTAAGAGATGCACATGAGGTGTGGAGGTGCGCATGGGTGTGCCATGTGGAATTATTTTCTAAATGGAAAAAAGGCTAAAATTAACAATTAAAGCATTCATGCTTTTTGCTCTTGGGAAATTTATTTCCATAGGAGTTAAGCCCCGTAGGGGCTTAGCGACTCGGACTCGGACTCGGACTCGGGCTCGGACTCGGGCTCAAGGGCTCATGAGGCGTTTTGTTGGCGCACTTTGCACTTAGCACGTAGACAGAAAGTTTACAAGTGCTTAGAGGCTGTGAGAGAGAAGAGAGGAATTGTACCAGCGTAAACAGAAAGTTTACAAGTGCTTAGAGGCTGTGAGAGAGAAGAAAGGAATTGTACCAGCGTTGCATTTTGCACAGGAGTTCAAGTTCATCCGAGGAGTCAGAAGAGCAAAGTGTTCCAAGTTCTCCGACGAACTTGCTGGTTCCTGGAAGCTATTCGTGTGGGGTGAATAAAGCTTTGAGCAACGGTGATCATTCACCCCAGCAGGAGTTATTTCATCTTCGCCAGTCATCTTCTTTGTTGATTCTGTCAGGATTATATTAACTCACCTTCGGTGAAGTGTTTGCGTTGATATTATCATAATTCTGTTTGTGCACCTTCTGTGAAGGGTAGCACTTGTGGAATCTCTCTTACGTACCTTCTGTGAAGTGTTAACGTTCTGTGCACCTTCTGTGAAGGATAACACTTGTGGGATTTTACTACGTACCTTCTGTGAAGTGTTACGTTCTGTGCACCTTCTGTGAAGGATAGCACTTGTGGGATTTTACTACGTACCTTCTATGAAGTGTTACGTAATAACAATTGTTTATACAATTGTTACGATATTTCAGTTTTCTATCGAAAAACTGTGCCCCGGCAATAACAATCTCAAAGCTTTATTGCTACGATGGAAAACGTTAATGTTTCTCTCTTCAATTCTGATTTTTGCAAGTTAGAAAAGTTTGATGGAGAACATTACCAAGTCTGGAAGAGGAAGGTATATCTAACCCTTCAACTCAAAGACGTAGATCACGTGCTTTTGGAGGAAGAACCTACTGTTCCAGATGTTGGGTCTGCTGCCGCGATTACCGCGGCTACTAAACTGCAAGCAAAATGGAGAAGGGAAAATAGTATTTGCAGGCTGCTAATCCTGAATGCTATAGAAGATTCCCTTGCAGAATCATATTCTAAGAAGAATATCGCTAGAGACATATGGGAGTCTCTAGAAAAACTCTACGAAGAAGACAAGAATCGCAGTAAAATATTTGTGGTTGAAAAATATCACAAGTGGTTCTTTGAGGACGAAAAGTCTATGCTACCGCAGGTGAAGGAGTTCCTGAAACTGCGACAGAAGCTGGAAGACGAGGCGATGCCCCTCCCCGACAAGTTTGTTGTTGGAGGGATTGTCTCAAAGCTCCCCGCTGGATGGAGCAAGTTCTATGCAAACATGCATAGGAAGAAGCTGGAGATCACCCTTGAAGATCTCCTGCAGGAAATCTATGTTGAGGACCAGATGCGGGCTCAACTGAAGGTGGACGCACTGTCCAAGCAATTGGCTAACGCCAATATGGTTCATACCAAGGAACCAAGGGGAAAGCAGGCGGCTTCCCACAGCAAGAAGAAGGACCCTGACAATCTGAAAGTCAAGGGAACTTCTATCAAGAAAAAGAAGCCAAAGTCTCAAATGTCTTGCTTCAAGTGTGGCAAGAAGGGTCACTTTAAGAATGAGTGCAAAGCAAAAACCAAGCAATCAGAGCAAGAAGAACCTAGTAAGGTATCTATGATCACTGATGTTGTTGCTATGATTGCGCAGGTTGATGCGGTAGGAACTGATGCTGACTAGTGGGTAGACACTGGAGCCACCTGCCATGTTTGCTCCAGCAAGGAGTGGTTCACCACCTATACCCCTACTTCTGATGTGGTTATGGTGGCGAACCAGGCACAAGCTGAAGTACTCGAGATCGGGACGGTGGTATTGAAGCTGACTTCGGGGAAGTCTCTGACGCTTCAAGGCGTGAAGCACGTACCTGCTATCGCCAAGAACCTGATCTCAGGAGGCCTACTCTGTAACGCAGGCCTCAGGATGGACATCAATGCTGGCCAGATGGTGATGTCTATCAAGGGAACATATTTCGGAAAAGCCTTTTATACCGAAGGAATGTTCAAGATTCGGCTTGTAAATTAGTTCAATGTTGTTAATACAATCACTCATTCTACTTATACTTATGAGTTGTGGCATAATAGGCTAGGACATGTTCATTCTAAACGAATAAACAGAATGTCTAGTCTAGGACTTATCTCCAAGTGTGGGGGTAAGGTAGAGAAATGTGAAGTTTGTGCTCAAACTAAGATCACAAGGAAACCCTTTCCTCGGGTTAATCGAAGTACAGATCTTCTGGAGTTAGTACACTCAGATATCTGTGACTTCAAGCAGTTCTCTACAAAGGTCGGGATGAAGTATTTCATAACCTTCATCGATAACTTCTCAAAGTATGCGTTCGTCTACTTGCTGAAGGCTAAAGACGAAGCATTCGAGAAGTTCAAGGAGTTCAGAGCCGAAGCTGAGCGGCAGACTGGACAACAACTCAAAAAAATAAGAAGTGATCGAGGTGGGGAGTACAGGTCTCATGAATTCGCATCGTTCTGCAAAGAACATGGAATTATCAATGAAACTACGGCTCCGTACTCTCCTCAATCTAACGGAGTAGCAGAGAGGAAGAACAGAACGTTAACAGAAATGATTAACTCAATGTTGTTGACTGTTGGCCTTCCTAAGTGCTACTGGGGTGAAGCTGCATTGACGGCCACTTTTATTCTAAATAGAGTGCCTCATGCAACTTCAGACGTTACTCCTCATGAACTCTGGTTCAAGGTCAAACCTAACTTGAATGTCATTCGAGTGTGGGGGTGTCTGGCATATGTCAAGCTTCCAGATCTGAAGATTCAGAAGCTTGGGACAAGGACTACAAAGACAATCTTCTTGGGGTATGCCGAGAAAAGTGATGCTCGGAGATTTCTTGATATTGAGACAAATCATATCATTGAATCTCGCGACGCAGAATATTTTGAAGACAAATTTGCTAGGCACAAGAATATTGTTCTTGCGGATGTACCGGAGAATAATGAGGGTGCGCAGCAAACTGAAGTCTTCAATGAAGATGTGGTCCAAGAAGATGTTGTTGAAACAACGGTTGAACCAGAACAAGCTGAGCCGTCAGCTAAGCGTGTGAGGAGGCCGAAGGACTTCGGAAGTGACTTTGTCACCTATCATGTGGAAGCAGATCCGCTTATCTATGATGAGGCGATGAAGACCAGAGACGCAATTTTCTGGAAGGAGGCGATTAACAATGAAATTGATTCCATCACCTCAAATAATACTTGGGTGTTAGTTGATCTTCCTGAAGGAGCTAAACCCATCGGATGCAAATAGATCTTCAAGAAGAAGATGAAAGCAGACGGAACTATTGATAAGTTCAAGGCTAGGTTGGTAGCCAAGGGGTTTTCTCAGAAGCAGAGGATTGACTATTTTGACACGTATGCTCCAGTTGCCCGGATGACCACTATCAGGATGTTGATTGCTCTTGCAGCAATACATAAGATGGTGATACATCAGATGGATGTGAATACGACTTTCCTAAATGGCGAGCTGACCGAAGAGATTTACATGCAACAACCAGAGGGATTTGTCATCAGGGGTCTTAAAGATAAAGTCTGCAAGTTGGTGAAATCCTTGTACGGTCTTAAACAAGCTCCCAAGATGTGGCATGAGAAATTTGACAAAGTTATAAGGTCAAATGGCTACATGGTCAGCGATACGGACAAGTGTGTTTACACGAAGTTCGCTGATGGAAGAGGTGTGATCGTTTGTTTGTACGTGGACGACATGCTTATCCTAGGTATGGATATTAGCTGTGTCACGGAGACAAAGAAATTCATCTCAAGCAAGTTCAGTATGAAGGACTTGGGGGAAGCTGATGTGATCTTAGGGATCAAAATCATTCGGACAGACACTGGACTAGCGTTGTCATAGTCTCATTATATTGAGAAAATGATCACTCGTTATGGTTATTGGGATCTTCCAGGGATCGATACGCCGTACAGGTGTGATCTGAAGCTGAAGCCTAATTCAGGGGAAAGCGTCAGGCAGCTGGAGTATGCAAGCGTAATCGGAAGTTTGATGTATGCTACTAATGCCACAAGGCCTGACATAGCTTTCGCCGTGGGAATGCTGAGTCGTTTCACGAGCAACCCAGGTGTTGAACACTGGAAGGCTGTGAAACGGGTTATGAGATATCTCAAGAAGACTCAGACATATACACTGTACTACACCGGAGATCCGCAGGTAGTGGAAGGCTTCAGTGATGCCAGCTGGTGCTCAGATTTGGAGAGCGAGAGGTCTACAGGTGGATATATTTTCACAATGGGTGGAGCTGCTATATCGTGGAAATCGAAGAAGCATACTATGCTCTCACGGTCATCCATGGAATCTGAGTTCTTTGCTCTTGATACCGCAGCCGAGGAAACAGAATGGTTTCGGGAGCTCATGTATGATCTTTCAGTGGTTGGGGCGCAAATACCGGCAATACCGATATACTGCGACAACCAGGCGACTGCGGCGGTGGCATCAAATGACCTCTTCAATGGAAAGAAGAGGACTGTGCGGTTAAAGCACAGGGCAGTATATGATCTTATTAAGAGAGGTGTAATTGCAGTTATTGATGTTCGGAGTCAGGAGAACCTGGCGGATCCGTTCACCAAGGGCCTCAAGCGCCAGCTGGTCGATGACACAGCTTGTAAAATGGGCTTGAAGGCATTCTGATATTAGTTATTGTATTCCTACCATAAAGTTTTATGCTATTAGTTCAAAGATTTATCTACTAGGCATCTAGCTTTTGGTTCAAGGGAGGACCATTAACTGGAAGAATATCAGGAACGGTGGGTACATCTTCTATTGGGCATGGAGAGGTTACGGACCTACAACCACTGTTGTCTACTGTTGTTTTCTGCAGAAAACGGTTCTTGTGGGAAGGATGGCTTAATTGCCTTAATGAGTTCTCAGGCAGAGTGAATGCCTGGTGTGCTTTACAGGAAGCACGGTAGAGCAGCACTACAAGGAGTGAAACTCCATGCTACAGTGGGGTGACTCCACAATGAGGTTCCTATATGTGGGGTGCTGCCCAGGAATAGGATAAAGCCTCGGCTTAGCAGGCCAAGTCACAGCGGCGTAGCACCGCAAATAGGCAGTTAGCCTAATGCTGTATGTTAAAAATAAAGAGGGGTGTAGTCAGCACTACAAAGAGGAGGCGTTCCTCATGTTACAGTGGCACGACACCACGATGAGGTACCCGGTTAGGGATAAAGCCTCGGCCTTGCAAGCCATGTCGCTGCGGCGTAACACCGCAAGGGAGCCTAAGGCTTCATGCTGGGTAGTTTGGCACTACAATTACAGTAGTATGACACTACGATGAGGTTCCCGGTACGGGATAAGGCCTCGGCTTTAAGCCATGTCATAGCGGCGTAGCACCGCAAGGGAAGCGCAAAGCGCTTCATGCCATGTCTCTTTATAATGAACTCACCTATAGTGTATGGACAAAGAGATATCAGGCCGTCTCTTGAGGGTAAACTTGTAGACGCCCAAAATTATACACTGAAACCAGGCTGGCACAGGGCCTTTAATGTGTAGCCAGAAGCACACGTAACTACATTATGTGAGTGGAAAGAATTTCAACTATGATGCAGAATTCATGGCTTAGTCTATTCTTGTATTATAGTCTGATTTTTGACCCATGCGGGAAGATTCAAGTCGTCAGCGACATCTCTCCTAATGCATGATGGACAGTTACTGTGGGGAACACTTATACTCATATATAGAGATATGTGGGGGATTGTTGGGTTTTTGGCTTTTCTTTTAGAAACTTTAGTCCCACATCGGAAAAACCAAATAGGTTGTATCTCTATATATTAGCTTTGCTAGTTTAAGAGATGCACATGAGGTGTGGAGGTGCACATGGGTGTGCCATGTGAGATTATTTTCTAAATGGAAAAAAGGCTAAAATTAACAATTAAAGCATTCATGCTTTTTGCTCTTGGGAAATTTATTTCCATAGGAGCTAAGCCTCGTAGGGGCTTAGCGACTCGGACTCGGACTTGGACTCGGGCTCGGGCTCGGGCTCGGGCTCGGACTCGGACTCGGACTCGGGCTCAAGGGCTCATGAGGCGTAATGTGGCGTTTTGTTGGCACACTTTGCACTTAGCACGTCAGCATCGTCGCTAGGCGCATAGTGCGCTTAAGTTGCGCTCGTTGCGCGAGCCACTTGTGCGACCACGTTGCGCTGTCCGTTACGCGAGCCCAGTTACGCTGGCCCAGTTACGCAGCCCAGTACGCAACCCAGTACGCCCAGTACGCCCAGTACGCGCAGTGTGCGCAGCGTACGCAGCGTGCGTAGAGTGCGCAGTGTACGCAGTGTGCGTAGAGTGTGTAGTGTGCGTAGGGTGCGTAAAGGAGCTGTGTGCGTAAAGTACAAATTACGCTGGTGGCACAACTTCCAGCAGAACGTGTCCTAGCATGTTCTGAGCGGTTGCTCCATGTTCGGGGTAGTTACTACCACGTCCCTAACATTGTGCTAACCTGGCAGTTGTTGCAGGGGCTTATATAAGGCCTCCTCCTTCTCTCTCACAGAAAAGGACTAATGCATAGGTAGTAGACAGAAAGTTTACAAGTGCTTAGAGGCTGTGAGAGAGAAGAGAGGAATTGTACCAGCGTTGCGTTTTGCACAGGAGTTCAAGTTCATCCGAGGAGTCAGAAGAGCAAAGTGTTTCAAGTTCTCCGACGAACTTGCTGGTTCCTGGAAGCTATTCGTGTGGGGCGAATAAAGCTTTGAGCAACGGTGATCATTCACCCCAGCATGAGTTATTTCATCTTTGCCAGTCATCTTCTTTGTTGATTCTGTCAGGATTATATTAACGCACCTTCAGTGAAGTGTTTGCGTTGATATTATCATAATTCTGTTTGTGCACCTTCTGTGAAGGGTAGCACTTGTGGAATCTCTCTTACGTACCTTCTGTGAAGTGTTAACGTTCTGTGCACCTCCTGTGAAGGATAGCACTTGTGGAATTTTACTACGTACCTTCTGTGAAGTGTTACGTTCTGTGCACCTTCTGTGAATGATAGCACTTGTGGGATTTTACTACGTACCTTCTGTGAAGTGTTACGTAATAACAATTGTTTATACAATTGTTACGATATTTCAGTTTTCCATCGAAAAATTGTGCCCCGGCAATAACAAGTATTAGTTTAATGAGTATGATTAGGGAATGGGTAGTGAGTCCAGCACTCTTTCCCCTCTTTTTGAATCACTATTTTTCTCTCCCCCTTATTATTTGGAGAAGTTGTTGAATGAAAACCTCAGCATTGACCCCTCTTATTGCCTGACAGCAGGAGCCGCCTTTTTGCTGCTTTATTCGAGCATTGGGTTTCCTAAATTGTCATTAACACTAATGCAGCAATTAAAGATTATATTTATTAACATTAGTGTTATTTATATTATAAATGATTTTAGCGATTAATGGTTGTTGGGCTTATAAGGTATGTATGTAAATATATGAATATTTATTTTGTTATAATGTATATGAATGTATATACATTGAGTTATTATTACTATTATCAATATCATTGTATTAATGGTAATTATTTATTTTGGAAATCGTATAGAAGAAATATACAATTATATTTCTAAAATTATTATTATTTTTAGCCTAAAATCCTATTTGACAAATTGAGTTTTAGAACTAGGGTGATTTCCTGTATCTTCAAATATTTCACTAAAATATTACGATTAATAAGAATATAGTTTCTAGCTATTATAAATAGATTTTTGGATTTTAAAAGGGTTGTATATATATTATTATTTCAAATAATTTCCTAGGCTTTCAAATATTGTATAAAAAAATTGTGATAAACAAAACATAGTTTCTAAGTAATATAGATATTTTTTAAAATAGATGTATGTATTTAGTTATACTCTTTCCTTAAAAATCATAGATCGCGACTATTATAGTCGTTTCCTGTTTCTTGATTCGATAATCGTGCCAACCCTGATTCTGGATTTTATATACCAAACTAGGCTATTTGGACTATTTTGGACTCAACGGAACCGCCTGTGTCGTCAATTGGGACCATATTGTGGAGCATAGCATCGATACCTATTTTATGTCGACACGTTCGTGTCGTGCACGTCGACTCCAACTAAATTGAGGCGAGTACATTCTTTGATAATTTTCCGTTTATGTTATTTTCTATGTTTCGTGTATTTAGTGTAGATATCCTTGATTTCTTGACACGTTGGTCACACAGACTGGTATTGTCTGGATCCCGTCATGAGATATTATTCCTTGTATTTCTTGGTATATCTTATGTGAGCCTTGTCCTTGTTCTTGTGCATTGTATAGACACGATTCCTGTGAAGGCTCGCGACCTTCTCAGAGAATCTGTGTCATAATGTGTCATGGTTGGATCCACTGTATTAGTCGGAGACGGGGAGTAGTAGTGTAGATATGTGGTCAATACCCTCCTTGTGCATGTTTAGTTCCTTGTGAGTGTTAATCATACACCTCAGGTATGATTAACCAGGCCAGTAGACCTTGTGCAAGTTCCCAAACCGGCCAAATATCGAAGCTAGTACTTACTCACATAGTTAGTACATATTATTGACTCTCGTACATGAGATAACCTGCTTTACTCTTTCTTGCTCTTGCATACAGTTAACCATGCCATGCTACTTTCATGTACACTTATTCTCGTATATTCTCTCTATTTACTGTTACATAGTCCTTATCATTTACTGGGAACTGTTGTTAGTGATGTGCTCGTTCCAATCCTGACTGGATAACTATTTTTAGGTAATATTATGCCCCCACAATCTGGACATCATGATGACAGATCTTGACGTTCTTTTGGATCTTGAGTTAACTTCTTGTGAGCTCTTGGCCATATTTTTTTTCTTCTAGATTTATGTTTTGTTCATCAGATATGTCTCTGATACATTTCTTGATATGTATGATCATTTATTTGATTCCATTGTTGTCTTTCTTTCATTTCTTCCTTAGCTGTATGTGATTTGAGTACATGATATTTTAGTGGATCATAGAACTGTTCAGATATATATTTGGGTACTTGACAGCGTACTACCGTCGATACCGCGGAGTTGGCTGGGCGTGGCCCATATACTCGTGTCCAAATATTCGGGTGCGGGTCGTGACAGGGCCTGATGATATCTCCAAGTTTAGATGAGGTATATCTAGGAGCAGGCGAACAAGTTTATGAGCTAGCACCAGACCGGGGTATCGCTACAGTTGACGATATTATTGATGCTTAGCTTAGCATAGCTTGGACTTAGTTACTTTATTTTTGTCTTTATTTTTATTTGTCTACTAGTAGTGGATTTGTCTCCACCGGACGTGACTTAAATTCTTGATGACTTGAATATTTCACTTTTATATTCATCATTTGTAAACCCGCTAAAAGTTTACTATAGTTTTTTTTATTTTTCTTTTGGTATTTGTGTTACTATTTTGGTATTTATACGTCGAGTGCGAATACGCATATGTGAAGTATATATTTTTATTACGAAGGTTTTATTATAGATTTTCTTCATATACAAATAAGTATATTTTTCGAAATAATATAAGGTAAATATTTTTATTTAAAGTTATAAAATGCGTCACGTCAACTTTTGCCAAACCTTATTTTATTTTATAAAAAGTCTATCTTATTTGTTGTAAAAGTATAGATTATAATTTAGGAAATAATATTTTGTAAATGGTATGTTCAATTCGCATGCAAGGTACATGAAATTTAATTCATGTATATATTTTGATTTTTTGAAATTATTTATTAATTTATTTATATAAGAAAATTTTGAAAATTTGTTTGATTTAATGTCTAAATTATTATGGAGATTTAAATTGAGATTTGATTTTATGGATTATAATTTTAAATAGTTTAAATTAAAAATAGAGATTTATCTTGTTTTAAATTTAGATTGGATTTGATTGAGTTAGGTTTAATTTGATTTAAATTAAATGGTGAATTATCTAGTGGGGGTTTAAACTTCATAATCCTTATCTAACTAGGAGTCTCCGCCTCCTATTTAAGGAGAGGCTCTTTTGGTCTTTTTTTCAGAATATTATAACCCAAATTTTTTTCCACCACAAGTGTCCGTACACTGAGTCGGTGTCCACAATTATTCCTCCGTTTCAGCTGTAACGGCCTCGGGTTCGACCCCGGGTGTATTTTCACTAGTTTTACCATTACGGTTACATCATCTACATCATGTCCTACACATTGGATCACGATTTCCAAAATTTCATGTCGTATCCGACAACCTGGACACGACCCT
This sequence comes from Iris pallida, assembly GCA_029216955.1. Lineage (NCBI taxonomy): Eukaryota > Viridiplantae > Streptophyta > Magnoliopsida > Asparagales > Iridaceae > Iris > Iris pallida. The sequence goes on from JANAVB010035019.1 coordinate 10,943,183, forward strand.
ATTACAATAATCCCTAACCTAACCCTAACCCTAATCGAGCCTCTGTCCCCTGTCCGATGCCGCCCCGACGAGAATTCATCTTCTCCGACCAGGCCTCTTCACCGCTACCATCCCGCCCTTAGCCAGGAACAACACAGCCACTCTACTACCGTTCCTCCAAGACAACCGTCCCGGCACAGCCACGCCACCCACCATCCATCGTCGCCAACCAGCCAAGACCACCCTCTCCGACCACCAAATACCACTTTCTTCCACCGTTTCCACAGCAACACCGACCACCATGGTCATCACCACAAACCCCAAACAAATGGCTACCATCCTCCTTGGCCGACGCCACCCCAAAACCAGCCAACCACATCATCACCACCGCCACTCAAACACCAAATAAATTCCTAAACCTTACCTGAATCTCTCCGCCGTGTGCGCCTCTACGGTCGCGTTGAACAGCACAACGTCGCGCCGCCAAGCCCCGCGCGCCCGCCTTCCTTTACTTCTCCGACTCTCTGGCGACCCCGCTCCAGCGTCGACCACCACGCCGAGCCCATCCTCCGCGCCTCGCTCCCGTCGACGAGCTCCGCTGCGCCGAGAATTCCTTCGCCCTAATCGGATCTCGTGCCTGGAGCCCTCTGGCCGCAACGCCTCCGGCTCCGCACCGCCGAGCACTCCGACCCAGTAAGCTGTCCCCCGACCGCTCTCTCTCTCTCTCGATCTCTCACCTACCCTCTCTTCTCCCCAAAAAATATTCTCACCATTTTTTTTACTAAAGTAGAGGAGAATAGGTACTGTCGTTAACATTTATTATTATTATTAGGGATATTTTGTAAAACCTCCCCTAAATAATGGGCTAATTTGCGAAATACCCCCTAAAGATCTCGAATTGGTAAAACTCCCTTTCCGTCAAGTCGCTGTTTGATTTTGGGTGACGTGGCAATCCGTGTGTGTTATTAAGTAAAAAATAAAAGTTAGACGAAAATACCCCTGCGTACGTGGCAGGGGTCCTCCAACGGTCTTCTCTCTCTCTCTAACGGTCATCTTCTTCTTTTGCTGAACCTATTTATACCAATCATCTTCTTCCTCTCTCCAACCTATTTATACCGATCATCCTCCTCCTCTTTCACTTGATTCTCTTCCAGCGTGCAACTTGTCTACCGAAGATCAGGTTTCTACAAGCATGGGGGGTGCTCCTTCATCTATAGAGAAAGAGGTAATTTCTGCCATTAAAGGAGGAAACACAAATTATTATATTTACAGTAAGGAGGAAACACAAATTATTATATTTACAGTTAGGAGGAAACACTAATTTTTAATTTCTAAATTTACAGAAATCGAGTGATGAAAGTGATGAGATTGATGACAGTGATCAGATTAAATGCCAAATTTGTTGCTAGTCGACACATTCAGCAATAGGGTGCCCATTTATGTACTCAAAATGCCGAAGATATGACGGGATAAGAAGAGTGATCTACAGGAGCGAATGGGACCAAATTGTGTTCAAGCCAAAGCAGCTGATCCTTTGGAGTAGGACAGACGAGGGAATGGTGGCATAGAGCTCTATAAAGCCCTTCATGGAATCCAATCAATAATAAGAGAGAGAGAGAGAGAGCATAGCAACAATAACAATGGCTTTTGTCCTCTCAGAAAACTTCAAGGCCTTCATCAACACTTGCTTCCTCCTCCTCCTCTGCTTCTTCTTCACTTCCCACATTCGTTCTCCCACCACCATTCCTCCTCACCACTCTCTATCATCATCATCATCATCATCAACAAGTAGTAGCAGCAGCTGCATTGCTCTTCAAGTCCCTCCGTCTCTCCCCGGCCATCGCGGGCGCCACCCTCCTCTCCCTCGGCAACGGCTCCCCCGACGTCTTCGCCAGCGTCATCTCCTTCCGCTTCGGCTCTGCCGAGGTCGGCCTCAGCAGCGTCCTCGGGGGCGCCTTCTTCGTCTCCTGCGTCGTCGTCGGCATCATCAACATCTCCGTCTCCTCCTCCCCCGCCCGCGCCCTGCGCGTCGACCGCCTCAGCTTCGTCGGTGACGTGAGCTTCTTCCTCTTCGTGCTCTCCTCCCTCTTCCTCATCCTCCTCGTCGGCCGGATCACCGTGCGGGGCGCGGCCTGCTTCGCCTCGCTCTACTTCGTCTACGTCGCGTTCGTCTCCGCCACGCACCTCTGCCGGAAGAAGTGCCACCACCACCACCTCTCGGTGTCGATCCTCATCGGCTCCGAGGAGCTGGACGATCCCGCGCCCTCCGCCGCCACAGTAGAAACGAAGCAATCCTCCGTTGTCGCGGTCGAGCGGCCGGCCCACCCGATCCTCCTCTTCCAGATGAAGGACTTTTGGGGAAGGGTATTTTCTTCTAACTTTTATTTTTTACTTAATAACACACACGGATTGCCACGTCACCCAAAATCAAACAGCGTCTTGACGGAAAGGGGGTTTTACCAATTCGAGATCTTTAGGGGGTATTTCACAAATTAGCCCATTATTTAGGGGAGGTTTTACAAAATATCCCTTATTATTATTATTATTATTATTATTATTATTATTACTGATAGTAATGTTATTGTTATATACAAACTGTTAGTATTATATTATATTATTTTATTATAACTATAATAATAATAATAATAATAATAATAATTATTAATACTGTTATCAGTATTAAGTACAGAAACTAGTTTATGATTAGTAATTGTTATTAGTTTATTAATATACTCATTACTATCATTATTAAAGTTATTATTTTTGAAAATTTTATATTATTATTATTTTCAAACTATATGTGTAGTATAGGGGTTAGAGCTATATATGTAATTTCAAGATTTGGTTTTAGCCTTAAATAATTTTCTAGAATTATTTTGTATCTAAAAATAGTTTTTAAAATATAGATTCGACCTAAAATATTATTTTGACAAAACTTAAAGTTTAGCCCAAAACGATTTTTGACTTTTCAAAGTATTTTTCCTAAAATTTATTTTACTCATAAAAATCTAGTTTTAAATATATAAATATTTTCTAAAAATAGTATGTGTATTTATTTCCAAAAATTCTTCTCGATTGTCGCTATTGATCGTAACTAATCGTGCATACCTATTTTATCGTGAATTTGTACCCTTTCGCAACGACCATGACTATTGGACAAATCAGGACTTGTTAGGTCATCGCACACCACCAAGCAAAATATCTTGCCATATTTACTACTTATTTGTAGTTTGTATCTTTATTATTTAGTTACTCATATTTACTGCATGTTTATTTCTAGCTCATCCAGTACATCTCTGTTACTATTCATGATTTACTTTATCGTGCTTTTAGTTATACATGATGCATGTGCTAGTCATATTTTTCATTTTTGACTTTAAATTGTATATGGACCAAGAGTTAAGGGACTACCGTTGGATAGTACATTTTTAATAAACTTTGTCACGACTGTGCCACGAGATATGTGTGAGCTATGAATAGCATATAGAGGTACTTGCGTGTTGGCTAATCACCCGTACACATACGTTAGGTTTAACTTTCAATAGATGCATGTTAGGAGATCTGGCAATTAGTAGAGGTACATGTCGTAGATACGACTTAGATAGGAGCATAGGGTGGGGAGAACAGTTCCTTATCATATGGGCCACTATTGCACTTTTCCTTTTAGTAACCCGAAAGCTATGTTGGAGATACGGTGTGGGATTACCCTCTCAGGTTGGCCATTGACGTTTGTAAGACGTTATGCGCTTGGCCCCTGGTGCACCAAGTGGGGACCATGTCGATCCCAATTATAGCCAGAAGTGCCCATGCGTAGAAAGTTTTGTTCTTAACTGCATGAACACAGTAGAATGGTTAGGCAACCTTAGTTGATGTCATGTCACCCTCTGTTCCAATAATGGCATAGGACAGTGTCACATCACAAAATAGTATGCTACCCCTTGTCCTTGTTTGGCTGTAGGGGTAGTCTACTGTTTCGATGATGGGATGTTGGACCATGTTATGGTTGGAACACTTTACTTTTACTTGTGACTTTGTGACATATTGTATATTCAGTTCATATGGCATGTTTATATGTATCTTGTTACGTCCCTCTGAGGACCTAGTGATTTCTTTATGTGTGTGTTTTCGTGACTTTCCGTAGGTTTTCTAGCCAAGGCCGTGATCTTCTCTATTCTATCGAAGATGATTTGCTCTTGGATTGTCCTTTGCTACTTTTGACAAAAAATTTCATTTGTTATTTATTACTTCTCATTTAAAATGATTGGTAGTGGATTTGTCTTCGTCCAACGACTTGTACAAATGACAATTCATATTAAATTCTATAATATCATTATTCCTTTATCTTGTGGATGAGATTTAGTGAGCCATGATTATACTACATTTACAGCTTACGTATATTTATTATACGGCTGGCATGTACGTTCTAGTCCTACGTATTTTGGGACTGGGGCATTACATAATTATTTGGACTTGTTGTATATGTTTATTACTGTAGATGAGATATATAATTACATGTACTTGAAATATTCTAATTTACAGGTTAAGATGCTTTCTAATCAGTCTATTAAATTGGATTACCTTTGGAATGTATCTGTTGGCATGCTAAGTATTCCTAGTCCTATATATTTTGGGACTGGAGCGTAACATTTTTGTGGTGGCCCATGTCGGTCAGTTAGCCATTTAGATTACGTTATTGTGACGAGCAGGGCTTTAAATAGGATTAAACTTTTAGGATCTCATCCACATGCCTTGACACGCTATTGATCTCAATCCTGACATCAATTGATTCCTTGACTTGCATCACGCTTGAATCATTCATCGGCTAATGGGTTTATTTTTATGCAGATAATGGACTCACAAGATGAAATCTTGATTCCAGTTGGCACGCCGTCAAATACTATCGTGACCCATGCTGATAGGACTCCACCGCCACTTTGAGGGCAGCCTAACTAGCAGAACGATCAGCCACCAACCTCACAGACGAATGGACAGACTTCGCAGTCGCTAGCGGTAGAATAGCCAGGGGTTTCTTTTACTATCAAAATACAGTAAATTGGCGACGACATTTTAGCGACAGAATAAATCCGTCGTCAGTAGCGACGGACTACCGACAACCTGGCGACGACTTTTCGGCTAATCGTGCACCAATTTTTTTTAAGGGTGAACATCCGTCGCCTATCCGTCGACACACTGTCGGTAAAATAGCGACGGAATAAAAACCCGTCGGCAAGTAGTCACTCGGTAGTCACTAATTGGCGGGAAAATGTTAAAAAAATTGCGAAAAATGTCACTAGTTGGCGGGAGAATTGACGACTACTAAGCGACGGATAATCCGTCGACCAGATGATGGGATATTAGCGACGGACATACAGTCCGTCGCTAAGTGGTCAATAAGTGGTTGGAAAAATTTAAAAAAACTCGCGTGAGATTAACGATTAAGTAGCGACAGATTTTATCCGTCGCTAGTTCGTCGCTAAGTTAAAAGCCTGGCTTAAGTTGAACCGACGGGAGGAAATTTCATTCTCCCCAATTTTTTCTCTTTTCTCTCTCTTGGATGCGTACGATCGATGTAACTCTCTCTCTCTCTCTTGGGCGGCGATGGGGGCGGAGGGGAGCCGGCGGTGGTGGGAGGGGACGGGCAGCGGGGGGGTGCTGGCCACGGGGGGGGGGTAGGGGTCACCGCGAGTGAAGCTGGCGGTGGTGGGGGTCGCTGCAGGGGGTGCTGGCGGTGGTGGGGGTAGCCGCGGGGGGTACTAGCGGTGGTGGGGTGGGGGTGGTAGGAGGGAACGGGCAGCGGGGAGGGGGGGGACTGGCCGCTGGGAGGCTGGTCCCGGGGGGGTGTTGGGGGTGGGCTTCGAGGGGGGGCTGGCTGGGGGGGCTGGCTGGGGGGTTTGGGGGTGGGGCTGGCTGCGGGGAGGCTGGACCCGGGGGGGTTGGGGTGGGCTGCAGGGGGGGTGGGGCTGGCCGGCGGGAGGGGGGAGGGGTTTGGGGGGGCTGGTCGCGGGGATGCTGGCCCCGGGGGGGTTGGGGGTGGGCTGCGAGAGGGCGGAGGGGGGGGGGGGGCGTGGCCGTGGGGGTGGAGGTGGGAGGGGGTGGGGGGGTTGGGGGTGGGCTGCGGGAGGGGGGGTTCGGGTTTGGCCGCGGGGGGTCGGAACACACACACATACACACACACACAAATATATATATATATATGTATATATATATATATATATATATATACATATATATATATATATACATATATATATATATATATATATATATATACATATATATATATATATATATATATATATACATATATATATATATGGGTGCGGATCAAAAGCCCCCCTTAGAAAACCCCCTAAAAAAAATCCTCACTCTAATTCGTAATATTAATGTTAATGTTAATATTAGCTTTTTTAATATTTTTTTAATATTAATGTTAATGTTAATGTTAAATGTTAATGTTAATATTAATTTTAATGTTAAGTTTAATGTTAATTTTAGTATTTAATGTTAATATTAACATTAACATTAATATTAAATTACGGATTAGAGTGAGGGGTGTTTTTAGGGAGTTTTCTAAGGGGGGCTTTTGATCCGCTTCATATATATATATATATATATATATATATATATATATATATATTCGGCACACACACACACACATATATATATTCGTCGCACACACACACATACACACTTACACACACACACACACACGCGCACACACACACACACACACACACACACACACACAGATATATATATATATATATATATATATATATATATATATATAGAGGAGTATATATATATATGTATAGAGGAGTATATATATATATATAGAGAGAGAGAGAGAGAGGAGTATATATATAGAGGAGTATATATAGAGGAGTATATATATATATATATATATATATATATATATATATATATATATATATATATATATATATATAGAGGAGTATATATAAACTTTGGACCGAAATCGAAAAAGTAAATTTAGTATATTCAAAACCGAAACCGAACCGAATTTAGTATATTCAAAATCGAAACCGAACCAATTTTTTTTAAAATTTAGTATGTTCGAAACCGAAATCGAAACCAAAACCAAAACCAAAACCAAAACCAAAACAGCAGATTATGGCTCGTCCCACCACCAATCTGTATCGGTATCGGTATCGGACTATTTCGTTGAGTATCGGTATCGGTATCGGACTATTTCGTTGAGTTTGTCTTACGATACAGATTTTCACATCCAAATTGAAATGGATCGTTACTTCGTTGATCGTATATGGATGTACCAGCGGATCAACCTCCTGAGAGGGCATTATCCTGAGAACACAGTCCCTGTGTTCAGTCTCATTCCATTTTCCTTATACGCCATAAACCTGAGAATAACTAAACCTATAACTTGAGGCTCTCGCATGTACACACACCCTCCCTTAACACACACACACATTTGACTAGGACACACACACACCCTCCCACTCTTCCACTCTCACTGTCATACCCTTAACACACACACACACATTTGACTGAAACATACACACACACACCCCTCACCATATCACTCTTTGTCTATACACACAATGTTATCCTGATTGGGCTAGGAACTTGATCCTGACAGCATAATGTTATCTTGTTCTCAGAAGGAGAATTATAAGGATATATCTTTTCACAACATGTCACCTTGTCAAAGACCCTTAATGTGAATATCATGTTACCGCGGTGTCGGAAGACTAACATGTCATAATTTTCTAAGCTATGTGCTTTGACATAATCCTCCCAACTCTTTCCTCCTATGTAGTAATCTTGCATTTCTTTATGAAGTTCAAGACGACATATAGTGACTTGTAATGGAAAAATATGCCGTCTTGAACTTCATAAAGAAATGCAAGATTACTACATAGGAGGAAAGGATTGGGAGGATTATGTCAAAGCACACGGCTTAGAAAATTATGACATGTTAGTCTTCCGACACCGCGGTAACATGGTATTCATATTAAGGGTCTTTGACAATGTAACATGTTGTGAAAAGATATATCCTTATAGTTCTCCTACGGATGTTGAAGAAAACATCATCTTTCTAAATAATGACGATGATGGAACATCTAGTAAGTCCTTCGAATCACTCTATGTCAAGATTTTCTTCTATTTTTCTATTCGGACGATGCATTCGAAGAAGGATTGGATCCGACAGGACAACTATGAGCAGCTCTTGGAGAAGATGGATGCTCCTGCCAATACCAATCTGATGGCTACTAAAAGCACTTATAACTTAGTGAATTCAGTTTAAACTTTTGCATATTCTTATTTCAGATGGCACTCCTAGTTCTTTTCTTCGCGGCGTCACTCGTCGCCCTACTGATGGCTAGCACTCGTCGTCGTGGTGCTGGTGGTGTTGGTCGTGGTGGTGGTGGTGGGCGTGGTCGTGGTCGCCTTTAGCCTTCTCGGGAGGCGACGTCCGCTAGCGATCCCGACCCGGAGAGTACCCCGGGAACAGACTCATCCTGCCGTCGATCTACCACGGGGCTATCGACACCTTCGTCGAGGGTGTCTCCATCCGCTAGCGGATCCGTTCCGCCAGCGGATCCACCAGCGGTACCACCAGTTACTGCACAGTGGGCCCCGAAGTACCCCCATATTCAGTTACATCCGGTGACTGGCGAGTACATGCACGAAGTCACGGATCCTCCGATGCCACCAAAGAGGCCTATGGGCGAGTTCCGACGAGAGCTATGGCCCGCAGGTGAAGCGTAAGAAAATTTAAGTTAATTTAATAAATTTGTTTCATTTACTCAAGTTAATAATCCAGTCGTTGCTTCTTTGTAGGTTTTTTCTATGGGATGCTACCAGGCTTCTAGGGCAGATTATTCGGTCTAACTACTATGGCCCCTACCTTCTGGTAGCCCTCCCATCGCGAGGAGGCGATCCGCAGGACCGATAGAAGCGCCGCCGGAAAGAAGGTCCGGGATGCGGTTTATGACCTTCGAACGGCACATTCGAAGAAGGAGTGGATCCGACAGGACTACTATGAGCAACTCTTGGAGAAGATGGATGCTCCTACCTTCAAGGAGAAATCGGAAAAAGCGAAAGCGAACCGACGGGCCGCGGGACTACATACGGGGGGATCAAAGCCCCATGCAGCGACGCTTGCAGATCTGGTGAGATACCGTAAATTCATTCACTATCATATTCGGTACTATTAATATACTTAATTAATTAAATTCTATGAATATTTTGTATGCAGACCCAACGGACGTTGAAGGAGGGAAAACCTGCTGACTCGGTCACCATGTACGATGTATTCCAGCATGTCCATAAGAGGTGGAAGGACGGGAGCTTCGTCGACGAAAGGGCCAAGGCGACGGATGTAAGTACTTACGTTTATGAGATTTATGTTAGAATAATAAGTATTCAGACAATAACTTAGGTAAACTTAGGATTCAGACAATAACTTAGGTAAACTTAAGATTCAGACTATAACTTAGGGTAACATAGGATTTAGATTATAACTTAGGTAAACTTATAGTATAATAAACACATTTACTTGATAGGCTGCGTATCGTGAGGCCCTTAGTCGGATTCAGCCATCTGCTTCCAAGGATGTCGGCAAAACGACGCCCGTCGGGACGCCCTCTTCTACGGCCACTCGCTACGACGACTTATTCGTAGATACCGTCGGCGGCTATAGGAAAGGGCGCGTGTACGGAGTCGGCTCCCTGGCTAATTTGTACTCGCCGACTCTGAGATTTTCACCTCCCCCGTCTCCTTCCGCGGCCCCGGCAGACGATGATGTGAGGTCCCAGCTTGTGCTTCTGAATGAGGCGGTGTCGGAGATTCGGACGCAGTTGTCCACGTACCTGTGTCCTTCTACTGGTGCTGCTGGTCCTTCTAGTGCTGCCGGTCCTTCTTCCGCCAGGCATCTTTCTTTTGACCCTACTGCCCCTATCGTATCGCCTCCTACTTTGATGGCCCTCCTTGACATGATGACCCCAGAGCAGCTGCGCCAACTTCCAGGCCATGTCTTGGAGGGATTGCCGCCGTACTTGGTGGACGAGTATATGAGACAGGCGCAGTAGGGAGTACCACCACCAGCGGACGATCGCATCTCTCGTCGTTGATGTTTGTATTTTTGGGATTATTTTGTTTGTAAATATTGAATATTGAATATTTGTGTTTAAATATTGAATATTTGTGTATTTTGTGTGAACAATTTGAATGCTTGGGATTATTTGTGTGTTTTGTGTGTTGAAATTATTTGTGTATTTTGTATATTGGAATTGTGTATATTGGAATTGCTTGGGATTATTTGTGTGTTTTGTATATTGGAATTGTGTATATTGGGAATACCCAGTTTTATGCTGTTTTTTTTCACAAATTTCCCAGCTACCGACGGACTGGCGACCAATTACCGACGGACTATCCGTCGCTACCTGGAGGATTTCCAGTTAGCGACGGATGCGCGACTAAAAGCCGACGGATTATCCGTCGCCAAGGTTCTGGAATTATGAAAGATTCACAGGATAGGGCCAACGGATATTATGTCGGTATGCCGTCGCTAGTAGTCGGTAAAACATTGGCGACGGATAATCCGTCGCTATAAGGCCGACCGATTAGCAACGGTCTAGCGACGACGCACGACGGAGTAACGACGGATTATCCGTCGCCAATGTTCTGGAAATATGAATAATTCACAAAACCGGGTCGACGGATATTCCGTCGATATTCCGTCACGAATCCGTCAAAACTTAGCGACCATTCACGACTGATTGGCGATGAAATTTGCGTATCAGAAACTCTCTGATACGCATTTACCGACCAAATAGCGACGGATATGTCTGTCGGCAAGCGACACGTCATTACTTCTTTTGATACATGATTTGACGGTAATCCGTCGGCGAGTTGTCGCAAACTGTACGAGTATGGTTGACGGCAGTCCATCGCTAATTTGTCGCTTGGCGACAACTTGCCGACGGATTGTAGTTAGCGACGAGGCTTTTCCCGACGACCTTTTTTAACCAATATCCGTCGATCATCCGTCGGTAATTACATTTACAGACGAATTTTGACGGATATAGCCATCGCTAAATTGATGAATTTTTGTAGTATTCCTCCACCACCTTCCATACCTCCGATGCCGTTCATGCTATTCCCACTGGGTTAGCAGAAGGACAGGCAGCAAATGTTTTAAATATTCTACGCAATGATGCGGCCCAGCAACTAATTCAACAGCAGACCCAGTAACAGCAGGCCAAAGCACTAAGAGAGCATAGTATCGACCTTGGCACATACGACACCATCAGCCTATCAGCCGAAGACTAGATGTATTTTCGAATTTAGGAAGATGAAACCCAAACCGTTCTCTGGAAATTATGACCCTACCGAAGTTCATGCTTGGATCACCAACATTGAGCATCAATTGGTAGCCGCTAAACTTCCACAGAAGAAGTGGATGGCAGCCGTTAGGATGCAACTGACTAACAATGCGCATCATTAGTGGGAAGCCGAACAGGAGCGATTGGGCCCTGACGGAGTCACCTGGGAAGAGTTCTCTAAACTCTTCAAGGAGATGTACCTTCTCACTACAACATGAGCAGAGCTTCGAGACCAATTCATCTACCTTATACAAGAAAGCATGACACAATGTAGAGTTCTTGCGCTTGAGTCGTTTTGCCCCATACCTGATACAAACCGAGGAGCAGAAGGCCGAGAAGTTTTATGACAGACTCAGCTTCGAGATGTAGAGGCTCGTAGGATCAGTAGTACCTACTTCCTATTCAGTCGTCCTGACCGCATCACGATGCCAAGAACGCATTAACAAGATGGAGGCTAGTCAGAAGCGCCTACATGCAGTAGCACCGTCAGCTAGAGCACCACCAGGAGGACCAGAGAGACACTCACACACCAACGACCGGAAACTGCCCCCATACCCAATTCCAGGACTTCCCGTCTGTCAGTATTGCAATAGAAGAGGACATGTCCAAAGGGATTATCGTCGAAGATTAAGGCTTTGTTTGCGTTGTGGCTCCGATCAACACCAGATTCAAAATTATCTTGAAAAGCGCACTGAAGGACCAACACCACCATTACCAACTCTAGCAGCAACACATGGAGGATATCCGCGTGGATCACTTCCCGACTAGGCGACGCAGTTTGCACAAAGCTAGACAGCAGGCAGGAGCACTGCGACTGGGACAGGCCTTTGTCATGACTATTTAAGATGGAGTAGCAACACAAGAAAGGATTGAAGGTAATGATTTACAAGTGTTATGATATAGACATTGAGTAGAAAATTAGTTATAATTTCCTGTTAATTGCTTGTATTAAGAAGAACCATAGGAACGTAACACACCCCTTCGAGTTAACCTAGTTATAATAGCATACCCTTTACTAGTATGAGTTATTTTAAATTTTGAGGACGAACTTCTTTTAAGGTAGGTAGAATATAAACCCCAGATTTTTTTATATTTATTTAAGGATTATATTTGGGATCACTAGGGGTCGTACCCGTCTATAGGTGCAGTATGGTAACATTAGGTAATTTATGGTCATTATGGTCTCCAGGTAGCCCTAGATACTTATTTTATTATTTTATATTTTTTAGAATTTATGGAGATTTTTAGATAATTAATATATATTGGTTTTATAAGCTTTTAGGAATTTTATAGGTTTTCACGGGGGTATTTGAGGCCAAATATTTTTTATTTGGGCTCTAGATGACTAGAAATATTTTTTTAGAATTTTCTTGGATTTTTCTTGAATTTTTGGGAATTTTTAGATAATTGAAACCTATAGAATTTTTTTTGTGGACTTTTAGGATTTACTGTGGGGTTACATGATGATTTCTTTAGACCAAAGATTCAATTTAGGCTCTAGGCACCTAGAAATATTTTCTAAAATTTTATAGGATTTTTTTAGATGTTTCTAGAATTTATTTGGATTTTAAATAATATTTTTATTAATTTTTGTAATTAAATAATCATTATCCAGTCAGCGGGCCTAGTCAACAGCTACTGGCACACCTCTCAATTGCTCAGACTGCCCAGTTACTAGCACAGTCTGGCACAGTCATCGCTGACTGTGCTGGATTTCCAAATATGGAGTCGTGGCTTGCCAACATGGCTAGAGCCAAGCCGGGCGGCTTCCTAGTCGTTCGATTCGGGACGGGAAACTTAGGATCCGGCCACGTGTCCCTGAGCCACGACTCGAGCCGAACCGACTCAGGATTTCCTATATATATATATATATATATATATATATATATAGTTAATTTTCTTCAGAAACCTAGTTTAATATTCAGCCAAATTTGAGGATTTTGATCTTGGAGAACCTTCAACCGCGGAACGATTGCGATCAACTCTGACGTCCTTTTCACGTGATATTTTTTTGTTAGAGCCGTATCGAGGTTACCTTTTGAAAAATATATTTTATTTTCTGTAATTATATACGTGAATTTTTGGAGATTTATTTGAGTGCTGGTTCTCCAATAATCGATGCGTTGCAAAAGTTTTGAGATTTTGGGAGATTTCGAACTCCGTTTTGCGATCCGTTTAATGTTTTGGAAAGCTGACATATAGAAACATACAATTTTTATAGTTATTAATAAATTATTTTACTATTTTATTTAATTTGTAGAACTCAAAATTGGCCAATAATTTACCAATTTAGTCACGGTTATCCATAATTGCGATAACTTTTGACCAAATTGTGATTTTGTGGTGCCGTCGATTCTAGTGCACTCATAGATCTGAAATCTACTAGATTGCATACTCAAATCACGGAGTTCATGAAGTTTGACTATTTAGTCAATGGTACACCTCAATTTGTGTGCTACGGGTCCTGAATTTGGAACCGTAACTTTCTATAATAAAGAATTTCGATTTCGATTTTATTTTAGATTATAATTATATTAAATTAGGTGATCTATATGTTTTCCCTTTATTTAGGGACATAACCTTAAATTTCGGAAGTCAAAACTATGAAACTAGGTCTAGAAATCATAAAAGTACGTAGACTTGTTGTTTAGGAAACTCATGTGTCCCATGTGTACTTAGAAGACTAAAATAATTCTTTAATTATGTGTGAACTTTGATATGTTTTGATATTGCAAAGTCAACAAGGACTTGGACGACAGGCAAGTACACCTTGCCGAACTGTATAGTATTTACATGCATTTTCTGTATTGTTATTTCTATTCAGTCATACTTGATTACCTGTTATTTCTGTTCATGTCATTATTATTTTATCGTTATATGTGCACGTACATTATTTTTCTTTATTCTATATATCACTGCTATTCATGTATAGTGTTAGTAATTGCTTAGTCCTATGTTACGATCTCTTGATATGCCTTGACCTGGATTTTGACATGATTGACCTGGACATGACCTTTGTACTTTCTTAGACGAGGATATTGTTATAGGCGTTAACTATGCTTGACCACTCTCGATCGTTAGCAACCACCGGACTGCAATAGAGACTTGTTATAGGTTGTTAGCAACCACCAGACTACAATCTACATGGTCGTTAGCCACCATCGGGTTGCGATTTACCCCGATTTACTCGTAGTCACGTTTACTAGCATGATTCTCGATGGTATGCCACATTATTCACGTTTTCACCCTTGTACTGTGTATTTCTCACTCTTTATTTTGCGTAACATTTCTTACCTTTTCATGCATGTTATTACTGTCAAAGTAGGCTTATATATTATGTGTCTTGTTGTGTCCCCTGAGGACCTGGTGATCTCTCGAGGTTTAGACGAGATATATCTAGGAGCAGACGAACAAGTTTACGAGCCATCACCAGACCACGGTACCGCTGCAGTTGACGACATTATTGATGCTTAGCTTAGCATAGCTTTACTTAGTTTTTTATTTCTGTCTTTTTTTTTTGTCTACTAGTAATGGATTTGTCTCCACCGAACGTGACTTGAATTCTTGATGACTTGAATCTTTCACATTTATATTCATTATTATTTGGACTTGTTGATATCTGTTTATTACTGTGGATGAGATATAGAATTACCTGTACTTGAGACATTCTAATTTACACCTTAAGATGCTTTTCAATTGGTCCATTAAATTGGATTTCCTTTGGGATGTATCTGCTAGCATGTTACGTGTTCCTAGTCCTATATATTTTGGGAGTGGGGCATGACAGGCCCATGCATTGAAACTTGTCCTTAAAAATGCATATTTTATGTAGAATGGTTAGGATACCTTTTAGTTGTTTGTTTATATTCAGTATATCTTGACTTGTTATTATGTATCTTGTTACGTCCTTCTGAGGACTTGATAATTTCTCCAGGTATTTTCCAAGCTTCGTGCATATAGTTGTATAGAGTTGTTGATGGTGTACTTTTGCAGGATTCAGGTATCGCCAGTGGTGCCTTTTTATATTCTCCCTTATTTTATTTTATTTGCTATGTTATTATCTGTTGAATTCCTAGTTTTGATGGACAACATTTTCTTTTGGGTCGATTTGAACGTATATCCTAGTGGGCTATAAACCATAAAACATATTGTTCATTCATTATTTTAGTTTTCATGTGGATTGAGATAGAGATTACTTGAGTAGTTTTGGTTAGATTTATCCTACTCTATACAGCTTATACGTATTCGAGCTGGGCTAGAGTCCACTTAATACGTAGCTGGACATTGCCGTATCCTGGTCTTACGTATTTCGGGACTGGGGTGTGACAGTAATGTAGGCTTGTACGGCATCATGTCCAGTGACGACTTATCGATTCGACGAGATCAGTGCATGGGAGTTTGCTCCATTAATGGAGTTGTCATCGGAACATGGTGAACGATCTTTTTGTGATCTTATCATTTTCATACTTGAGATTTGTGAGGGTTGGATTCTTGGAACAAATGAATGAATTATTATCTTGTAATCAATTGTATTTGTTTCAACATATAGATTGAGATTTGTCCAGATAAGGAAGTCACCACCTATACGGTGTGTATATCTTGCTTGGCGCTCTCGTAGTAATTTTGTGATTCGTTGTCTTCTGTGGATGGGTGTTGTATTCTAAGTTTTTTTGTGCTTTTCACAACATGAGGGTGGTGGACACTCGCGAGTGGGAAGAGAACAGCCATCTACCAACAGTGGGCCATCCTTTCCCCTTCTTCTTCTTCTTCTTCTTCACCGGAAACTAGTCTACAAAATCTACACAAGAATAAGTGATCGGGCTTATTAGAAATCGTATCGTGCAAGTGGGTCGACAACACCAGCCATGATGGAACCGACAAAATCTGAAATAGGCTATCCTAGGAGGACAATGGCAAGGATGCATGGCGGCTGTTTGTTAGTCCTTGTAGGTTTACTGAAAACAAACATAATGGACAATGGAGTGGAGAAGGATCCATTTGGTTCATCCAAAGTGGGAATGCACAAAAAAAAAAAAAAAGATTTTTATTTATAAAAAAAAGTTTGGAAACCATATAAATTGCACAAACTAATTAATTTACTATTTGAGTTGGCCTTAGAGTTGCCCCTTGAGTTTATAAAGTATTTCAGAACTTTCATATCAAATAATTTTCTCATTTATTTTCTAAAATATGTACACATTTTCAAATGATCTTTTGTATGGTTTTTGACTTAACAAATACGATTTATTTCAAATCATATATTTAACCTCCTAGAATATTAATTTTTAAATATCAAATGGCAACTGCAACACACATTATTAATGCCATTACTAATGCGCTGAAAACCACATTTACAGTCGAGGTATTCTGCTGTTTGATTTGCGAAAATAGCTATTATTATCATTTTGACATCACACCAACATTGCGATTCTGAAATCCAGTTTAACTAGCACCCTTCTCAAAAAATTAGTTAGTTTACAATGCAATAAACAACATCAAAGTCTCTTATCCCAAATCTTCTCATGCAACACTTTATTTTCTTCATATATTGTACTATAGTCTACATAACCTTTATTCCTCAAAAATACAACATGACATGACTACATGGAGATGCTAAGTCTTATAGTCTATTATATGCTTGAATCGATACTAATTGTGACATAACGAGGAATATGTCATAACTTGTGCAGTATTAACTGAGCACCATGCTGAGGTTGAAGCGTGACGACAGTATAGGGAGCATGGGCATAAGAAGGCGATAGCTCAAAAGAAAAATGTTGGAGAATCATGCTTAGTGCCATCTTAGCTTCCATCATCGCAAAGCTCTGCCCTATACAGATTCGAGGACCAAAACTGAATGGAAAGAAGGCAGCCTTATTCTTTGAAGCCTTTGAGACCCCTTCTGCAAATCTCTCAGGTTTGAACTCGTTGACATCCTCGCCCCAAAATTCAGGATCATGATGAATAAAGATTATAGATAAAAAGAGCAATACCCCTTTCGGCAGCGTGAGACCCCCAAGTTCAATCTTCTTGGAAGTCCTCCGGCCGAGGAGAGGCCCAGGTGAGTACAGCCTCAGAACTTCGTACAAAATCATTGTCACCTGTCATATAACACAAAAGAAATCATTCAGGATGCCTTAATCATGTGATTAGTTAATTGTATTGGACTATTAGGACTTTCTAAAATAAGATCTCCTAGATGCCTGACCATTTTGTTGCACGGATAATCCTCGTGTCCGCATTGGATAATTTGGTACAGAATACTTCCGTGACTCTCATTTCCGATACGACATACTCAAATTGACCAACAACGTAATTGAGAGTGATTTGGTATAGTTGTGATCATGCCACTCGGAAATGGAGCCAGAATCGAATAGTGAGAGGGTCCAAGAACATAAGCACAAATTCTAGGGGCATACATTATATATTTCTCATGTATTATTGTATAGATTCATTCATAGAAAACCAATATGCTGGGTGTCAGCTACCTAACACAACCCTCCTCCGAGCTTGGGACCGACAGTGAAAATATAGAACATTAAGCACAACACATGCGGACTTAAATGTGCGCGCATATGTTGACATAATTATTTAAACAAAGAAAAGAAAATACTCACGATCTTCAAGCGACCTAAGCCATCCTTGTCTGGTTTATTTTTTCCAAAGACTTCTAGGACCTCTTCTCTTGCATGGACCTGCCAGCTAGAATGCATACTCAGTGCGACCATGGTCCATGTCAGAAGCGCGGATGTGGTCTCTTGCCCAGCAAAATAAAACAATTTACATTCTTCGATCACCTCATCAGTAGTCATGGATTTTCCGGGCTGCTCCTTCATATTAGACTCCATAAGTAGACCAAGTAAGTCGCCAGGATTGACAATACCCTCTTTTATCGCCTTCTCTCTATTCTCAATTATGCCTCTTAGAATTGCATGAACCTCTCTAGCAATTTCTTTCATTCTCAAGTTATTTGCAGTAGGCAAAAACCTGCATAAAAGAAGAGATGAGAACATGTTACATCGAACAAATGGAAATCTCATATTCCTCAAAGGCTAGTTCATACTCCAAAACGAAGGTGTAGGGCAACATTTGCACAAGAATTGGGACCTGCTATTTTGTCATTTTAACATGAGATTGATAAAGTGGAACGGAGGAATTGAAGGATGGACTACACGTGATGCAATTGTGCTGCGAGAGAAATGAGAAGGCTTCAATTTTGCCTTGTTCTACGGATAGGTGAGGGCTCCAGTGGCTCATGGTTATAATTAAATCTCTTCACATGTATTTTTCAATACTGAAGTCAAAGGATTGATTTCACTAATAAGCATTTTGGGCTTGAAGGTTTTGGCTAGATGTACTGGATGTAGAGGCGTTAGATGACATAGTTCGACAGTCATGGGACTCTAGGGGATCCATTTTTCAGAGAAAACGATGAGTGATGTCAAGATGATTATCTTGAGCTGCATCTTAAACATATTATCAGTTATCAAAGTGTTGAAGAAGATAATTAAATCAGAGCAGCCCCATAGAATCGGAATTCTGGTTCCCTTAAGTAGCCAATCTTGGGATAAACCAAAATTCCGGATCCGGCAATTTCCAGGCTCAGGAAAGACCAATTAGGACCGACCGCAATTCGGGCTATTTTGGGGAGTTTTTTCTTCTTTTTAATTTCGTTTATGCTCTATATATGTATGAAATTATGAGAAAGATTATTATCAATCAATATAACATCTTTCCTTTTTGTTATTTATAAGGGCACATCAATTTTTGATCGGGTCTAGCCCGGATTGGGACTAGTCCAGGTTTTGGGAGAATTTACTCAGGACAACCCAATTTTTTACTCCTAGGGCTGTCCCAAACTCACCCCCCCTCCAAACCCATAGTTTTATTTTCATTTCTAAATTTTCTTTTCTCTCTTCCAAAACCCTAATTCCTCACTTCTTCTTCTTCCTCTTCTCCTCCACCATTCCTCCATCCCCAAGTAAAAACTTATAATCATCTTCTTCTCCAACATCTTCCTCTTCTCCTCCACCATCCTCCTCTTCTCAACAAGACCGATGGCACCCAAACCGTCCTCACAAACAAGGTACAAATTCTTTCTAAAACTTTCTATATTTGTTTCCAAAACCCAAAAAATTTATTTCGAAAATTCAAGCATCCATTACATTGTTTATTTCAATTGTTTGTAGCCCATTTGAATTAAACTACATTCGGATTAGGGAATTACCCATTGAATTAAACCTAAGTATGCACGAACGAGAAAAACCCGCGTCTACCAGGACTGTCCAATTTTCTGACAGTCCTACCAACCGATAGCACTGCCAGAAAACTGCACAGTCCTAAGTCACAGCATGTAAAACAAAAGACTGTCCAGTTTTCTGACAGTCCTGAATGTATGTAGGACTGCCAGAAAACTGGGCAGTCCTTTGTTTCACATGTTGTGACTTAGGACTGCCCAGTTTTCTGGCAGTCCTATCAGTTCGTAGGACTGCCAGAAAATTGGGCAGTCCTGATTTGCACTTGTTGAACATCAATTTTTGTAGGACTATAATTTCAATCTTCTCTAATTAAGATTCAATATTTGTAGTCACGAACCGAATCCGAAGGAGAAGGACGTTGAGGCCGGGCCTAAAAGAACGTCCTACCGCATCGGAGCGCAAGGCACGTGAAGTAGAGTTCTTGAGAAACCGATAACAATCAGAGAACCAGAGGCGCCCTCACAGATAAGAACACGTGGAAGAAAACAAGTTGCAAGTCGTTCGAAGCAACCGATGACTCGTTCTGATGATTCCTCCGATGATGATGATGTACCCATTGCTCGAAGGAGAGGTGACGTTGGATCCGGCCTTCTCATGTAGTCGAGGAAGATATGAAGCCCAATCGGTTGCTCTCTATTGAAGTCAATCGAGAACCACATTTCTTATGAAATATGGAAGGATCCGGTAAGTTGATTACCTTAAATATAAATTAACTATTCAAAATAATAGTTATATTTAATATTTAAACTTTCTTTATCTTGTTTTATTTGCAGAAAAGCTCGCACCTTTTGAGGGTAATAAACCATGCAAAGATGTGCAGTACATGGGAATTTGATGAGTTGAAAGAGAGTGAAGGCCAAAATCACCATCGGATTGAAAATTTTGGCAAAATACTCATATAAGATATTGGACCACGCAATGATTTCTGCTTTTGTGGAGCGATGGCATCCAGAAACCAATGGTTTCCATCTCGCAAACGGAGAGTTAACGATCACCCTTGATGACGTCCACCACATTTTGGGACTTAGAGTTGATGGTCGTCAAATGTCAATGGATTATTCTGAGGACGACTTTGAGATGTATGATGAGGCGGTGGAATTGGTCGCCAATTCTCTCAGGGTTGAGGCGGAGACTTTTGTCACCATCCCCGAATTTAAGAAGTCGTACGAAGTTCCTTTAAGTTTTTTGAGGAATACATTCAATGACGACGACGACGACGACAACGACGATGCTGATGACGATTTCGTGGCCCGGGGATACATGCAGTTCATCGTAGGGGCCGTCGGCATTTCGGACAAGTCCGGAACCGCGATATATGCAAAATATCTAAACAATTTCGCGGACTTGAACACTGTGGATCAAATATCCTTCGGAAGCGGTATACTAGCACATCTCTGTCGCAAAGTTGGTGCTGCATCTCGAGTCGGGTCGAAAACAATAGCTGGTTGTCAAACTCTGCTCCATGTAAGCAAATAAACTCGTACTTTGTTTATAGGTAATATAAAATTATGTCGATAACGATGATATTATTTTATTTTACGTTTTTAGGCGTGGCTATACGAGCATTTTCCGACGCTTAAGAGGGCTACTCTTAATAGAGATTATGATGAGCAGATGCCTAGAATGTGTATGTAGAAGCCGGCTAAGATAGATACCAAACATCCACATACGTTGGCTATCCTACGTGTCGTACTAGAAGATATGAAGGCAAAGGAGGTGAAACAATACTAACTTAAAGTAGCACTTATGTTTTACTCTAGTATTTCGCATTAATTAATAACTTCTTAAATAATGAATACTTATTGTAGGTTATTTGGCATCCATATCGGGATCTGTGAAATACTACTCGTCCTGTGCAAACAGTTGCACTATTTCAAGGTCTGATATCTTGTCATAAAATTGAGGAGCCTTACATGCCAGACAGAGTGCTTCGTCAGTTTGGCTACGTACAGACTATCCTAAGCACATTGAATTTGAGGACTGCTTCAAAAGGGAGGAAACTATTGACCTATGTCCCGCCGGACTACCGTTGGGGCTCATATTTCTTCATTGAGTGGCAACGTCATGTTGTCGGTGAAAATAAACGAACTCCGATGGTGGAGATGTGGGCTTGTAGTGAGGACTATATGGAGTATTATGCGGATGCCGGACATGGTATGATATTGAACCCTGATAAGCGAAGTGCTAAAGTGCCGGTAGCAGCCCCTCTGCCATCCAAGTCAGCACTGTATGACGCACTGCAGAAGATGGTAAGTGTAATTTGTTGAATTAAACCCTGAAGTGCTAAAGTGTCGGTGCCTAAATTTATAATTTTTATCATACAGGCTTCCAAAGTTAAGAAATTAGGAAAAAATCTCATCATGTGCAAAGGCGAGAACGACGAAGATGTTGGTACCCAGATGCAAAACATCACAAGCTGATTACCCATTTCTCGAAGATAAGCGACGCACGAAGATGCATCATGAAAAAAATGACTGTAGTTTGTATTTGAAAACTTTGTGTCGTGACTGTTAAACTTTAGTAGTTTGTTGTACTAGAATTATAACAGTTTGGGTTGAACAATTTCTGTGTCAACAGTACTTTGTTAATTGCGTATCATACATGTGTTTCATTTTGGCGTATTATATTTCAGTATCTTATTGACGGAAACATCGCGTATTATATTTGAGTATCATAGTTTGTCGGGAAGTTTGCGTATCTTATTGACGACAAGTTTGCGTACCTTATTGAGTATCTTATTGACGACAAGTTTGCGTATCTTATTTGAGTATCATACTGATTCATGATAGTAAATATACATGGACTGCCTGAATCAGTAAATATACATGGACTGCCCAGAAACTAGGCAGTCCTTACTCACAGCAAGTTTTGAGTAGGACTGTCCAGTTTCATGGCAGTCCTCTGTACATAGAGGACTGCCCAGAAACTGGACAGTCTATACATAGAGGACTGCCAGGAAACATGACAGTCCTGTCCAAAACTTGCTTTGAGCAGGACTGCCCAGTTTCTGGACATTTCATGTATATTTACTATCAAATCTTGATCATCATGTCAATAAGATACTCAATTGTTGACGCAAACTATGATACGCAAACTTACTGCTAATAACATAGTAAGTGACACGAATATGATACTCAATATGTGACACGAATACGACGCGCGTA
The DNA here is from genome assembly GCA_029216955.1 of Iris pallida. Lineage (NCBI taxonomy): Eukaryota > Viridiplantae > Streptophyta > Magnoliopsida > Asparagales > Iridaceae > Iris > Iris pallida. The sequence continues at coordinate 10,965,956 of JANAVB010035019.1, forward strand.
GGAATCGCATAGGATACGAATAGTATACATATAGGATACGTATATAATACATATAGGATACACAATGTAATATATTTCTTCCATTCTTCTATGCAAAATGTTACAAAAGTAGCATATTTTTCTTCCATTCTTATGTACACAATGTTACGACATTACACCTACACATCAGTCAATTAATACATCATAGTGGCCCTCCGGCCTCGGTATAGGTTCCACATAGTTCGTTATCTTCTTGTAGACATTTATAGCATCGGTGAAGGGTGTTCTCCAAGCGATCGATTCTTCCGGAGCATGCTTATACCAAACTGACACAGGGGGAGGAATAGGAGAGTGACCAATCAACTGCGGGATAACAAAGTGATTTCCGTCGAGTCCAATTGTATGAAGATTGGATATACTGTAGTTTGCCGGAGGAGCGTACATTGGGAAGAATGTATTGTTAATGTTCTGGGAAAGAATGATAATTGGTATCTTGTACTTGTTAGCGAATAGATATGCAACAGAAGGTACATCCATGTAATGTTCCGGTCCAGTAGTCTGATCAGCGCACGAAATGCTTGTCAACAATTCTCCAACATCTTCTTGGCCAAGTAATTTGCTGTAGAATGAAAGACGAGACTCCAACTCCTCATATAGCTCTGCTCTAACCTGTCTCCATCCGTCTTTAGCAGGATAGCTTAGATGTCGTGCAAGCACATGAAATCCACAATGTCCATTTTTGGGCACATCGTCAATAGACCAAATGTATTCCCGCACACCGGGTAAAAATGCACCAATGTACACATCGAGCGTGTTTGCTACACTCGTTTTTTGTTTCTTTCTATGAGTAGGGAGCTTGCTCTTCCTCTTTCGAAAAGACTACCCTTTCCACGCTTCTTTTAACATGCTCAAATAGTGAGAGTTCTCTCTTAGTAGACTCGAGCTTCTTCTTCTGTGTTCTTGTAAGTCTTGTTGGCGGTCTACCCTTCGAACCAATGATAACGAATGGCTCCTGCAGATGACTACTTGCCGGGTGGACAAGTTCTTGGATTTTAAGCTCAATGGACTTCCTCTCAGGTTCTAGTGCGGCACACCATCTTGCATGAAGAAGTTTCATCTGTGGCATGGAAAATAAATCATCGTGATTGTCCACCATAGGTATGATCGACCGCTGTCTCCAACGCTGATCAACGACCACTATTGGAATAGGTCTACATTGACGTCGATATTCGTTGATCTCGTGTGCACAAGGGAGGCCGAGAGAATGTTGATGTGTACAACCACATACTTCGGTATCGAAACCGACTGAATTCGTCCGAGCAATCTCATCAAATAGTAATGACAATGCATGGTGGGACACTACATGGATTAAATCAGACAAGAGATGTTCTTTCTTATGTTGGTGCTTTACAATATTGAGGCTCATCTCAAATGAAGCCTTTATCTCGTTCACCGTCGAATTGGTCATTAGATTGATTGCTTGCCAAACTGAAACAAAACTACCGACTGATGAACGTAGATGTTTTTTTAGTCATGAGTCTGATCCTTCGGCATGGTTGGTAGTGGTCGTGCCGTAATGCTTCACCATATTCGTCCATGCCAAGACGAAATTTTCTTTATGTTGATCAAGCCATGTGTCTTTGATATAAGATATACATGTCGGGTTGCTCTTTTCCTACTTATCTTTGAACATGTACCATGCTGCGTCAAAAGTTTTCTTAGTACTTGCTCGTCTTACAAGGGTCTAATCGCTGTAGAATTCTTCGAAGCGGTCCATGTCGACTTTGTCGTCTACTTTCACGAACTTCATCTTGCATTGTGCTTGAATATTTCGATTTATATGGGAATAATAGTCTACAAGCACGAGAAAATACGATATCAATAGCATTTGTCAAAGCATATTCTCGGTCGGTGACAAAAACAGACGGCTCTATGTGTCCAGTGTAAAGTGACTTCAATTTGGTCAAAGACCATGTATAGTCCTCTACTGCTTCATTCTTCAAGAAAGAAAATGCAACTGGAAATGTTTTACCCGTAGAAGTGAACCCAACAATATGAAAAAGAGGCATCTTGAATTTATTAGTCTTGTACGTGCAATCAACAACCTACAGATCGGCGAAGGACCGTGCCAAATGTGTACAATCCGGATGGACCCAAAACATAGAAATGACTTCATTGCTCTGCGGATGTCTTCTATGGTATTCCATATAGTGATTTTTGGCAAGTAACTTCAACACTTGCTGCATCGCCATTCTTCCTTTAGAGTATTTGTTCTCGACCTCGATAGTGCATTGTAGATTGTCCTCATAGTAGACTTGTTCTTATCATTCTTCTGTTGCACCACGGAATAAATTCGTTTAGGACCAACTCCGGAAGTTGACAATTCTGTAACTAACTTTTCTCGTTGTCGTTCAATCTTCCGACGTACGGATGACCAGTAAGTGTCTCCGCCAGAATATGATTGTGCATCCCATTCCTCACCACAACTATCCACTTTTCATCATTTTTGCACACCAGCACTACCATAAATGGACATTTCCTTGTCCCTGCCGCCTTCTCCGAGGATTTTCTTGGAGGAAGTTCAGCTTTTTTACGATGAACCCTAAACGTCCCACCTCTTTCACATCCAAGATCTACAGTTTTACGACTCGGCCGGGATCGTAATAACCTTGAAATGAAAATGATTGTGTTCGATTGCCTTCCAACTTCTCTGCACTATTCTAATGTTTCGTAGTAAGATTCAAAAGCAATATCTGTCGCAAATAAATTCCTCAAATCAATGCAAATAGGAGATGGTGTGTCCTACAATAAATTTCCAAATTTTTTTAAAACAAAATCAACGATAAAACCAAAGACAATATCCAATTCAGGACTCACACTGCTGTTAAACTAGACTTCCACAACTTCTGGCAGTCCTAAGTACTTGATGGACTGCTAGAAAATGTGGCAGTCCAGTTAAACATGAGATTAACTTAAGGACTGCCACAATTTTTGGCAGTCCTATGTACTTGTTGGACTGCCATAAATTGTGGCAGTCCAGTTAAGCACGAGATCATCTTCTGGACTGCCACACTTTCTGGCAGTCCTAAGTACTTGTTGGACTGCCAGAAAATGTGGCAGTCCAGTTGAACAGAAGATCAACTTCAGGACTGCCACACTTTCTGGCAGTCCTTCAAGTACATATGACTGCCTGAATGTGTGACAGTCCTAGTGTCGACTACGCAATATTGTAGGAAGGTCGGGGACCTACCAAGAGTTCTTCGAAGGGAATGTTGTGTTCTTCGGAAGGACCGGACTGATCGATTGATAGATTTGATGTCCCAAATTCTTTCATATTTCCTACATTGTGACAAAACATTCAATAATTTGGAAAGAACCGATTATTTAACAAATTTTGCCATCTAGTACTCGAAAACATACCGAGTACTACGAATATTCGTTGAGAATTATTCTAGGGTTTAGAGACAACAAGAATTTGTTAGGTGTTGAGTTGGGGACCACAAATGGGGACAAGAGGAATCATTCTAGGGTTTGGAGAAAGGTGGAGAGAGAGCTTTGGAGAGGAAGAAGACAGAAAAAAAAAGAAAAGTGACTTTTATACCTAGAAATGGGATAGCCCTGATCAATTTTTTCAATGGCAAACTTGTAAATAAATCAAACTTTGAAATGGGATAGTCCTGATCAAAAATTGATGTGCCCTTATAAATAACCTTCCTTTTCCCCTTCATCTCCTTCTCTAACCCTAAATTCTAATCTATTATGGTATCAGAGCAAACTCTATAGAGACTTGAATTTCCCTCTCTTTTATCTTCTTTCCTCCAAAATGTACATGGTCACTTCTTTTCTTCTTTCTCCTTACACGAAAAAACCATAATCAACAAATTTTAATTTGGGTTTATGTTCTTATGTACAAAATAGATAAGCTAAGTCTTATTTCGATTCAGACCTACATCACCATAGAAGTCTCTTCAACAAGAAGAAGTATAGCATCATCATTCGACCAATATGCTATATTAAGACAACGGATCCGAGCAACCACCTACAACTTTACCACGAGGGGATAGACTTGGTGGCAGGATACTACTCCAAATTACTACCGTCAAACTTGACGAGAATAACTATGAAGTGTAGCTTAGGTCAGAAATACTCTTCATTGGTGGTTAGGGAAAGAAAGGGTATCTGGCCGGCAAAGTAAAGGCACCTACAACGACTGACCACACTCATGGAAAGTGGGATCAAGAGAATTATTTAGTGAAGTCTTTGGCTCTTTTCCTCCATGACACCACAAATTCAAAGGACAGTACATTTTCTCGATACGATGTATGAGAGAGATACAAAATTGGACAAAACCTATAGCCGAAGAAGAAATATGGCTAGGATTTTCCGATTGAAGCATGATATCCACAATCCCCATCAAGAGGAGCTTCTCGTGTTGACTTACTATGCAACCCTACAAGGATTATGGGAGGAGCTGGACTATCATAAAACATCATGAGTAGAAGTGTGAAGGGGATTGCGAGTTGCACCTAAACGTGATTGAGGAGGAAAGCATCATTAATTTCCTTGTGGGTTCTAAATTACTCGTCGAGTCTGAACGAGCGAGAGTTTTGGGCTCTTAGCTTCTGTTGCTTGACCAGGTCGTTGAGGCAATGGGGAATGAGGAAGACCACAAGACAGATGAACACTTCATTATGTGAAAGTTGAAAAAGTTGATGTTGCTGAAAAATCGACTTTGGTTCTAGTCGTCCGAGGAGGTCGACATGGAAGAAAATTGGGAGATGGTAAGCCGCCACCTGAGGATACCCATTGTAAATGTCCAGGATACATTGAAGCCAAATGCTGGGAGAAGCATCCCTGTTTGAAACCTGCAGCAGTGCGAGGGTCTGAAAGGAACCCACTTCAGTATTTTTATACCTAGAAATGGGATAGCCCTGATCAATTTTTTCAATGGCAAACTTGTAAATAAATCAAACTTTGAAATGGGATAGCCCTGATCAAAAATTGATGTGCCCTTATAAATAACCTTCCTTTTCCCCTTCATCTCCTTCTCTAACCCTAAATTCTAATCTATTATGGTATCAGAGCAAACTCTATAGAGACTTGAATTTCCCTCTCTTTTATCTTCTTTCCTCCAACATGTACATGGTCACTTCTTTTCTTCTTTCTCCTTACACGAAAAAACCCTAATCAACAAATTTTAATTTGGGTTTATGTTCTTATGTACAAAATAGATAAGCTAAGTCTTATTTCGATTCAGACCTACATCACCATAGAAGTCTCTTCAACAAGAAGAAGTATAGCATCATCATTCGACCAATATGCTATATTAAGACAACGGATCCGAGCAACCACCTACAACTTTACCACGAGGGGCTAGACTTGGTGGCAGGATACTACTCCAAATTACTACCGTCAAACTTGACGAGAATAACTATGAAGTGTAGCTTAGGTCAGAAATACTCTTCATTGGTGGTTAGGGAAAGAAAGGGTACCTGGCCGGCAAAGTAAAGGCACCTACAACGACTGACCACACTCATGGAAAGTGGGATCAAGAGAATTATTTAGTGAAGTCTTTGGCTCTTTTCCTCCATGACACCACAAATTCAAAGGACAGTACATTTTCTCGATACGATGTATGAGAGAGATACAAAATTGGACAAAACCTATAGCCGAAGAAGAAATATGGCTAGGATTTTCCGATTGAAGCATGATATCCACAATCCCCATCAAGAGGAGCTTCTCGTGTTGACTTACTATGCAACCCTACAAGGATTATGGGAGGAGCTGGACTATCATAAAACATCATGAGTAGAAGTGTGAAGGGGATTGCGAGTTGCACCTAAACGTGATTGAGGAGGAAAGCATCATTAATTTCCTTGTGGGTTATAAATTACTCGTCGAGTCTGAACGAGCGAGAGTTTTGGGCTCTTAGCTTCTGTTGCTTGACCAGGTCGTTGAGGCAATGGGGAATGAGGAAGACCACAAGACAGATGAACACTTCATTATGTGAAAGTTGAAAAAGTTGATGTTGCTGAAAAATCGACTTTGATTCTAGTCGTCCGAGGAGGTCGACATGGAAGAAAATTGGGAGATGGTAAGCCGCCACCTGAGGATACCCATTGTAAATGTCCAGGATACATTGAAGCCAAATGCTGGGAGAAGCATCCCTGTTTGAAACCTGCAGCAGTGAGAGGGTCTGAAAGGAACCCTCCTCCAAGAGGAAATCTTGGTCGAGTTACTGGAGGAGCAAATTTTGCTGGTGAACAAAATTCGAATCAGAACTCACTAGACCTCTTGACTTCTTCCCTACTACATCTCTTGAGCTATATCGATCTCGTATTCATCCTAGTGCAACTGCTTATGCTTCTATTGTTGCAACCCACTTCAGTATTTCTTGTGTTGTCTCACTAGATTCAAATCACTCTTGGATCATGTTGAGTTATATCTCGTTTCCGGTTGAGCGTTCAAATGGGGGTAACAATGAAGTTGGTAATTTAGTCCCACATCGGTTAAGAGGTGGGATCGTGTGGTGTAGATAATTGGAATTGGTTCAGGCCTTACATGAAAGTTCTCTTTTAAGGCATATGGGCCCAATTTAATGTCGCATCTCATGGGCCAACTCCGGCTCGGATCACACCGCGTTCCCAACAAGTGGTATCAGAGCCCATGGTTACGGTGATAGTTTGGGCGGTTCTAATTGGTTCGAGACAGATTGTGCTGAACGTTCATGTGTATAATCGGATTATACAGGCTCTTCTCAAGGTGGAGTAGTAGCATCAACTACACGAATTGACTTCAAAGGTGGGCTTGACGAGTCTACGGTGGAGCAAGACTTGTGGTTGGCACACATGGTGGTATGGATGAACGTGTCGGTTTGGTTCTGTGGTCTAACGGATCGAGATGACAATATGTTGTATCTCCTAGGTGCTCGGCTGGTGGAAACGAATAAAAAGGTAGCAAGGAGCAAGGAGTGCTAAGGTTGTTCGGCTGACAGGAATGAACAAAAGGTAGCACAGGTGCTAAGGTTGTTCGGCTAGCGGGAACGGACAAATGTAGCAAGGTGCTAAGGTTATTCGGCTAGCGAAAACGAACTAAGGTGAAAATTGTTGGGTTGTACCTCGTTTCCGGTTGAGCGCTTAAATGGGGGTGACAATGGAGTTGGTAATTTAGTTCCACATCGGTTAGGAGGTGGGATCATGTGGTGTAGATAATTGAGATTAGTTCAGGCCTTACATGGAAATTCTCTTTTAAGACATATGTGCCCAATTCAATATCGCACCTCATGGGCCAACTCCGGCTCGGGTCACACCGCGTTCCCAACAGATCATTCATTCATGGACACTAATCATATAAAAAATTCACATCAATCTTTTTCTTTGTACAAATTATCTTCCGGTCAAAAAAAAAGATAAATATGAGATGATGGGCCTTTGGCTAATATCACAGAGAAAGGAACTATCAAGTTAGACCATCTAACTTTAGATTATCCCTTGCATGTTCCAAAACCATCCATTAATCTTATGTTTGTTAGCCAGCTTAAAAAAACATTAAATTGCTCAGTAATATTTTTTTCTTACATATTGTATATTTTAGTATGTTTCAGGACCTACGGACGGGGCGAACGATTTGGAATAGTCGTCAAGTAGGAATCTATCTGCTGGACATGAAAGGAATATCTTCAGATCATCGGGCTTCTAGTTTATCTTCAAGTAGTGTCTCCATTGATAAATGTTGTTCAGAGTTTACTGCCAAGAATATGCTCTGACACTCTTGTCTTGGTCATTTGTCTTTTAAGTCCATGAAGAATATATTTCCACATTTTTCTTTGAACTTGTCTCTGTCCAAACTTTAGAGTGTAAGTTTGTACGTTTGCAAAACAAATAAGTTCTTATTCAGAGTATGCTACTAAAGTTGATTCTCCTTTTGATCTTGTCCATTCTAATGAGTGGGACCTTCACTTGTGATATTTTTGGATGGACATAGTTATTTCATCCCTCTTTATTGATCATTTCTCCTGGTTCTATGGTCAGCAAGTGGAGACATAACGCATTCTTCCAGGGTGGGTTTGATCCAAAGGAAAGCGGATTATTCCTTCCAATTATGGTGGGAGTTAAAAAAACTCTTGTTGGGAACAAAGTGCGGAAACCGTTCTCCCAAACCAAAAAGTCCTGCGCGAGAATCGAGCAAAAGCACACAAACCAAAAACGCCGAACACAATCGCAAACACAAAGATTTTTGACGTAGAAAACCCTTGTGGAAAAAACCACGGGACGATCGGAGTCCAACCCTGAAGAACCTCCACTAATGGAATAAAGAGAATACACCCTCTACAATCTCTTCCCGATCCAACACGAATCACCACAACTCACTTGAAAGAAGAAAATTTGATTGCGGACTCCGAAGAACAAGAGATGTCGAAAAATTATTCGAGGCGATCTCTCCTTCACAATAGTCCTCAATCCTCTTTCTCTCTCTCACAAATATTGTAAAGCACTCTTGTTTTCTTTTGAGATATTTTTCAACTTGCATACATCAACCTTTTATAAGCCCTTGGTAATCCATACATGGAAGGCCAATATATATGGAAACTTCTAATATGCATCAATCATATATTTAATGGAAATCCAATCATAATTGGCTTGCCATAATTGGAAGTCCAATTATATGGAAAGCCACTATATGAAAGATCCAATCATAAATATATGATCAAAGTAAATATGAAAATCCAATCATATATTTGCTTACCATATATGTTCCAAAATAGGCGATCGATGCACTCTCCGAGCTTCTACGACACACGGATGGCGCTCGTCGCACTCCGGGGTATTCACGTATACTGTGTGTTTTAGAATACCAACTTTCAGCATGTAGACGGCTTGGGATATCCGTCAGTCATACGTGTGGTGTATGACTGATATTATGCAATCAATGTATAGGGGGTCTGTATTCAATTCGTTGACCACATTCTTACTTGTTGTATTCCCCCGCCCGACTCACTCACAATACATGTCCACTACGATAAACATTAGCAATACGATAAACTGTAAACAATGGAAAACAATGAGTAAGAGATGAACATGTATATATACCCTAACGATTCTAACTCGTGCACAATAGTAATCATGAACAATGACAATCATGAATCATAAGGGAGTAATAGCGAAAAGACGACACGAAGACATATGCAGTATAAAATAAAGGAAACATAGGTTATAGTGATACTTGCCTTCTCCGATAGATGATGAATCACAACTCAAGACGTCGTAGCCTGATCTAGCCCGATCTACCCCGTCACAAAAACAACCATAAGTTAAATCAACGATTCTCACTCTAAAAATTCTAGAAAGTGGCTAATAGGTTAAACCTAATTAATCATATTCTAATTCTGGAATAAATCATCTAAAATCCTATTTTAACCTATTTAAATCTGAAATAAAATCTAAACACAAATATTTGGCTAAGGAAAGACACGGTTCCAAATTCGGAACCCGTGGCACGCAAACCGAGACATAACGTGGACTAACTAGTCAAACGTTATGCCTTCAAAAGTTTGAGTGTGCAACGCGTTAGATTTCAGCGTCACGAGCGCTTTGGAATCGACCGTGCCGCAAAATCACGATTTGGTCAAAAGTTATCGCCATTATGGCTAACCGTCGCCAAATCGATGAATTGTTGACCAAATCTGACTTCTACGAATAAAATAAAATACTAGATGAAACTCTGAATTTCTGGAAAAATTATATGTTGTAGAGCTCGGTGTTAGCTCTCCAAAACTTCAAACGGATCGCGAATCGGAGTTCGGGATCACTCGGAATCTCGAAAACCGTGCGACGCGTAGATTTTTGGACAGCCGACACTCAAATAATTATCCAGAAATTCGAGAACAAAATTCCAGAAAATAAAGTATAAAATCAGAAACCTAACCTCAGTACGCTTCTAACAAAAACATCGGCGCATGAAACGAACGTCTAGACCAACCGCAATCGGTCCGAGAAGACGAGATAAAATTATTAGGGTTTTCGAAATAGCCAACAATATATATATATATATATATATATATATATATATATATAGCAAAAGGGGCGGTGGTTGTGGCTTGAGGCGGCTGGGCGGGGACACGTGGCAGCATATGCTGCCTCCCGCCCAGATCCAATGGCTCATATGTAAGCCGGCTTGGGGGTGAGCCAGCTGGAGGCTAGCTCCTAATATGGAAACCACCCCTCCCACTCCCACAGGGGCTGACGGGTGGGCCAGCCCCCCCGACTGACGAGTGCACCCCCCCCCCCCCCCCCCGGCTGACTGGATATATATATTAGGAAATAGATTTTTAATTATAGAAAATTAAATAAAAATCATGAAAAATCCTAAAAATCTCAGATAAATCCCAAATAATTCCTAGAAAAATCTAGAAAAAATTTTAAGAGTTCTAGAGCCCAATAAATTCTTTGGCCTCATAACTGCTCTCGGGTACAAAAATTCCTGATCAGGATCAGGAACAGTTTGTTTACCCTGGTCTTTTTCGCGTACAAAAATTCCAGCTTCTCCCACAGCGTCTTCGCATGCTCAATAATGGCAACGTGGTTGTACATGTTCTCGTCAATGAACTTCCGCATGTACCTACACACCTGTATATGTTCGAAGTTCCAGTCCTCATCGGATTTGTCAATGGGCTTCTCAGACGCAAATACTGGAAGATGCAGCTTCTTGACGAACACCAAATCCTTCATCTTGCTCTGCCAATAATGATAGTTGGTACCATTCAGGTTTACCATGTGCACCGGCTTCGCGTCCATCTCTACTTTCAGATTTGACTGTCAATTTCTGACACACCTCTGGAACCTGGCTCTGATACCACTCCGTTGCGAACGAAGCGCGGAAACCGTTCCCCCAAACCAGAAAGTCCTGCGAGAGAACCGAGCAAAAGCACACAAACCAAAAACGCCAAACACAATCGCAGACACAAAGATTTTTGACGTGGAAAACCTTTGCGGAAAAAACCACGGGACGATCGAAGTCCAAACCTGAAGAACATCCACTAATGGAATAAAGAGAAAACACCCTCTACAAGCTCCTCCCTATCCAACACGGATCACCACAACTCACTTGAAAGAAGAAAATTTGATTGCGGACTCCGAAGAACAAAAGATGTCGAAAAATTATTCGAAGCGATCTCTCCTTCACAATAGTCCTCAATCCTCTCTCTCAAATATTGTAAATCACCCTTGTTTTCTTTTGAGATATTTTTCAACTTGCATGCATCAACCTTTTATAAGCCCTTGGTAATCTATACATGGAAGGCCAATATATATGAAAACTTACAATATGCATCAATCATATATTTAATGGAAATACAATCATAATTGGTTTGCCATAAGTGGAAGTCTAATTATATGGAAAGCCACTATATGAAAGATCCAATCATAAATATATGATCAAAGTAAATATGGAAATCCAATAATATATTTGCTTACATATATGTTCCAAAATAGGCGATCGATGCACTCCCCGAGCTTCTACGACACACGGACGACGCTCGTCGCACTCCGGGGTATTCTCCATATAGGTTGGGAACCCCACCCACTCTAACAAATCTCCCCCTTCACAACTAGGAGGAGGAACTCGTCATCCCGACGATCCGCCTGTAGTACTCAAACTTCCCCCTTGGTAGAACCTTCGTGAGTATGTCCGCTCCATTGTCATTAGTATGGACATTCTCAAGCGTCGCGTCCTTCTTCTCAACCACATCCCGTATCCGATGATACCAAGTCTCAATGTGCTTGGACTGACTATGAAATGTCTGGTTCTTCACAAGGTGAATGACACTCTGGCTATCGCAAAGCAAAGTATACTGCTCTTGCTTTAGCCCCACTTCCTGCAGCAACTTCTTCATCCACAGCAACTCCTTGCAAGCCTCCGTCGCCGCAATTTACTCTGCCTCTGTCGTCGACAATGCAATACACTTCTGCAACCGCGACTGCCACGATACCGCTCCACCAGCAAACATCATCACATAACTCGAAGTCGATCGACTCGTGTCTACATCTCCAGCCATATCAGCGTCAGTATACCCAACTAATTTCGGCTCGTCACTACCAAAGGAAAGTCTCCAATCGGCATTGCCCTGAAGCCTGAAGGTACCGTAGAATCCACTTGACCGCATTCCAATGTACACTTCCAGGATTGGAATGATACCTGCTAACTGTGCCAACTGTTGGGCAATGTCTGGCCTTGTACATACCATAGCATACATGAGACTCCCCACAGCTGAAGCATATGGAACCCGTTCCATATCTTCCTTCTCGTCCTTGGTAGATGGACACTACTCCTCAGTGAACTTAAAGTGAGTTGCAAGGGGGTTACTCACTGTCACGTCCCGCTCCCGGAGGAGCGATCGTCCTCGCTAAGGCGTGATGCCGCACGAGCCTAGGTTGCGCTCGTGCAAGACCAAGTCCAGAAACGGTCGATTGAAGCTAGGCCAAAGAGTCGCACAGTGTCCCCATTTGCAACGGAAAGTAATTGAACACAAATGGAAATAACTCAATAGTCTTTATTGATATTCAAGAAGTATTACAAGCGGTGCTAGGCCGAGATTACAATTCGCTCAAGCTCTCTCTGAAACATAAAAGACTTGCCAAGTGGCTTACAAGATGGAAGGATTCATGGCGATGTTCCGATACATTATGTCATGTATATGGTGCTTCAGTTCCTTTGCAACGCTCCAAGGCTCCAGAGTTAGCTCCGCGCCTTAGCACGTTCGAGGGAAGTCTCCGCACCCGACGAGGTTCTCCCGCAGGCAAGCAGACTATGTGGTTATCAGTACATTGTTATGCACTGGTGGGGAGGCTAGCTCGCCCACTCGCTATCATTACCAAATACGTTCATTTTACTTTTGTGCACCATCTATCATTTATTGGTTTACTAATCTTGCCTTAGGAACAGTTTCATGGCATATCATTCAAGGCCTATCTTGTGTTATCGATTTCAAGTGTCGCATAAGAAAATCATGCACAGCTTACCATACTTACCGTACGATCTTCCATGTTCAAGGTAAACCAAGTTAGCCAACATATTTTACGTAGACTTAACAGATTTGCATAAGCGTTCAAGAGTGTCAAGGACGTATTCCTGCCTCAGGTGGACGGAGTATTCAAGTTTGTCAAGTTCTATGTCATACTTCTAAAAGCTTTGTTCCGATGTTCATGTTCACTCAGTTGTTCAGTTGTTCAGCTTACTCAAGTTGTCAGGATGTGTTGTACTCAAACGTTGGTTAGATACATTCATTCAGTAACATAGCATGTTCAGCTTAGTCAGATTACTTGTTTCAATGCAAGGTCTCGCACGCAGATTGTCGCAATCGAGCCAACTTAATCTATATGCATCGGTCGCTGGCTGTACAAGCCATTTGGATATTTATTTATGGTATTCGTTACCTATCAAGCGTGATGGCTGGCACATCCTGATAGGCTACGCAACACCCGGCCTTACGCCTCTTGTGTGCCCGAGCCCGCAAACAAGCCGCCCGTAAGCCATGATTCCGTCTAAGCCGGCCATGATGTCGTGATCGTTGCCTTGGAATCCTTCATCCTGTCACTCGTGCACGAGTTGTCCGCGACCATTTCAATTTTACATTTTTAGTTTAACTTGTCGGGCTGTCATGAGCCAACTATCTTGTCGGGCTATCTTGAGCCAATTTTCTTGTCGGGCTGTCTTGAGCCAATTACCTTGTCGGGCTGTCTTGAGCTAATTACCTTGTCGGGCTGTCTAGAGCCATAATTTATTATCGACTAGGTTGGCGGCGGCATCCGTGCAGCGCGAATAGCGAGCCCTGTTGCACGTCTCCGTCATACCTGTCGCTAACTATTCTTTTCTTTCTTTCATTCATTCTTTTCTTCTCTCTTTCACTTGTTCATTCGTTCATACCTTCATTATACAGCTCCATGTGCGGGAACCGCCTTGGCGACCCATCGATCCCGAAGTCTTTCGATATTTCTATACTCTACTCGGAACGACTATGTTGATAGTCTACCTGCCTCATTTTAGTGAACCATTCATTGTTTCATGTCCTCAAATCTGCGATACGATCTAGTGACAAGCATTTCGTTCATGAGTTAACGCATAGAAAATTCTACTTGTAAGTAAGCTGTGCCTTGGCACGAGCGTGGAGTGCAGTGCGAGTATCAGTTTAATTTCCAAGTTCCTTTCCTGTTCTACACAAGCATACAAGATAAAATTATTTCCTTAGCTAGGTGTGTTGAGTTATTTTATTAGCATGCATAGAGTTATCGCCTAGCGATCTAACAATACAGTCCGTATTATTATAGGTCTAGGCTAAGCAAAGACATGTTCATCGGAGCCACCCACCTTAGCGATGATTGCATCGGCCGAGCGAGACTCCGAGCGCGCCTTTGAAAATCTAAGCCTCGATTCTTCTTGAAGGGCCAACTTAACACTTGCATCGATTCGCATCGATACTTCATCGGATCGACAGAACTCTTCGAGGCAACGATTCATTTGAGTCGTTGCACATGCCGTTTGAATCGGCGTTCCGTTAGGGCGGAGCAGGTCGTTACATAATACACTAGTCAAAATAAGTCTCGTCCTCGAGACTTCCTGAGTGCACGTCATCCTACCGTTCCTTAACTCATGTCGTGTGCATATCTTAGACAATTCCTATCGAATGGCTTTATCCTTCGATGGCATCGAACTATACTCGGGTACCTTTCTAAGTTCCGTGTCGCATGCGTTTGGTAAACTTCATCGAATGACTTTACCACTCATTCGAGAGTTGATGGTACTTACTCAGTCATCGTGTTTCTACGACTTGGTCACTCTTGTGCCCTGTCGCGGGACTATAATGGTCACATGAGGTGTGTTATAGTTCGTCAAACATGAGGGTCATAGGCTGAGGCTAACTCACTCATCCGTGCATCCATGTGCATCTCAACATATCCACTTGCAGCTGCATTCGAGTTCATCATATCGTTGAGTTTGGATCGTGCACATATTCAAGGCGTCCCCCGAATATATACATTTCAACCAAGCTTAGCGATAGCGAAGTCGGACAAGCTACTCGCGATAGTTTCAAATTGTCGGTCGTTTACGAACTCGATTTAAAATCGAACTCCAGTTCGTTTCACTATCGTCTATCTCGATCCTTGAGATGACCCGATTCGTTTCTCAAGCGTTCTTGTCTACGAAATCAATACGATTTCTTCTTAGCGGAGTCAACCAAGGTTCAAGTAATTCTCGTCCGATCCAAAACCAAACATTTCACTATCATCAAGTACGTCTTCCCATCAATAATTCAAATTTATTATCCCAACTTTTCTTGCGCATCACCGATTCCTATCATTCACTTCGTTTAGGGCTGTTAATGTTGCCACAAACGTATACTCCCAGTTCCACGTCCTAACTCTTAAGTCTTGTTGCCCCAGATTTATCGTCCGTCCGAACGATACTCTAAAGTCGGTCACACAAGTTCAATCACTCAGCATAGGGTTGTCCATCTATACGCTAGGTCAGCTCACAAGGTCATAGTTACAAGTCAAGTTCTTGGTTCATCGTGCAAAATCGTTGCACGACGTTCGTCCCAATCCTATGGTCAAACCATGGTTCGTTCGTACGGGATACTCTACCCAAGCTCATTTCACTCAAATTTCTAAACATCGAGCAGTGTTCATCCTATTCGCATCAAGACACTCTTCGCACAGGGTCAGTTTCATTCAGCAAGGTCATCCTACGATAGGTTCTCCTCAACCAAGTCCTCGGCATCTCAATATCGTACGTCCAAACTAGCAATTGTCATAGTCTATCTCTTCAAATATGTTTGATACAATTCACCTATCTATCATATCCAATTCACATAGTCGATCACAAGGTCGTCTAGCATAGCAATATATCACACTCCGATCTCACGCAAGTCTGATTATCTACGGTGGAACATGAATCACCATGCCAATGCTCCCGTAGGATAATCGTCCTCATCGGGACGTAACTCATGTATTGAGTCTAGACTAGTTCATTCACGATACGTAGGTTGGATCTACTCAATCCTCAAGTTTACTTAATCGTCAATTACAAGTCCAAACAATCCACGAATTCATCTTCGCTTCAAACCACAAGTCGAAGCAATCCAAATTGCCACGGCCTGATCTTCGAGTTGATCATTCCCGCTGGACATGAATCACCATGCCAACGCTCGTGCGGAATAATCGCCCTAAGTCCGACGTAACGCATGTGCGAGGCTGGAGTTGCGCTCGCACAAGACAAGATCGTTGACATTGTGGTTATCGACGAACAAACAAGACACTTCCCTTTTTCATCCAAACATTCCTTTCTATCAAAATCCCAAGCCTAACATCCATTGAAATAATAACTTTTAACACGATCATCATTCATCGAATCAGAGTACCCCCGAGTTATCGTACATCGATCTTTGATACGCCTCAATACCATCGATGATGTACATATCCTGACGATCTTCCTTTGCAACGAAATCCGAGTCATGCGACTTAATTCCTCAATTTGCATTGTTCCATGCCAACTCAAGTTATTGAGCAATATTCATTCAAAATCCTTAGTCATTCTTCGTATCTTCAAACCAACGTTCATGCACGCTATCTTCCAATCGTGCTATCATCGATCCCGTCTATGAGTAATTTACCTCAACTCAAGTTTTACTTTATTCGACTATTCCGAAATCGCATGTATGATCCACCAAGTTTTTCTCGACCAAGACATCAATTCTTTTTATCGTTCAGAATCTCTATTCAACTATTTCGTAATTTGCACTACACATTCACAAATCGTCCGAGTGATATCTCGTTTGAGACTCTCAAAATCACGACCAACTAAGCGTTACTCGTTCTAATTGCGCGATAACGCCACTTGCGGATATACTCGTTGCTACCCGTAAAATCTTTAATTTTGCTCGAACAATTTTTAAGACGTCCATACACCACTCAGGGTTCGAGCCACTCGACTAATCGTCAATACTCACTCTATTCTTCTTCGAGACTATCGCATACACCACCCGGGGTCAAGTCAGTCTACAAATCCTCGAAATAATCATTCGATTCACAATCAATACGTTCAAATATACGTTCGCCCGTTCCTCCAAATCTAATAACCAGTCTCCGTGTTCTCCCTATAGTTGGTTCGATAGCGTTTCTATCGATATACGTTCTAAGTCTCACTTATTCTCGTCCGAGCGATAGTCAATCTCGCTCGCAAACTCGTTCGCGCCAGAAGGTCTAGGTGCACGATACTCGGCACAACTCAGCCAAAAGGCTGTGTGCATAGCCATCCCATTCAAACTATACTTCGGCCTCGTACACTCGTTCGTTATTGTCAGCGTAAGGTTATTCAGGTACGCACAACATTTGCTAACTTTAGCACGGGTTCCTTTCAATTCAAGTCTGACAAAGTTCGGCACAAAGGCCTTCGCATATCGATTCCTTTTCAATCGAATACTTGTACGAGCTTTTGAAATATTAGACTTATTGTATGGAACATCCCAAGGGTCAATGAGAGAGAGCGTACACTTCTTTTGGCCATGATCGAGCTTTCAAAACTAAGAGAATCGAAATGAAGTCCAAGGACGTAAAGCCGTGCTATGATACCAATCTGTCACGCCCTCTCCCGGAGGAGCGATCGTCCTCGCTAAGCTAAGGTGTGATGCCGCACGAGCCTAGATTGCGCTTGTGCAAGGCCAAGTCCAAAAACGGCCGATTGAAGCTAAGCCACAAGTCGCACAGAATGTCCCTATTTGCAGCGAAAAGTAAATGAACACAAATTGAAACAACTCAATAGTCTTTATTGATATTCAAGAAGTATTACAAGTGGCGCTAGGCCGAGATTACAATTCGCTCAAGTTCGCTCTCTGTGAAACATAAAAGACGTGCCAAGTGGCTTACAATATGGAAGGATCCCGATGTTCCGATACATTATGTCATGTATATGGTGCTTCAGTTCCTTTGCAACGCTCCAAGGCTCCAGAGTTAGCTCCGTGCCTTAGCACGTTTGAGGGAAGTCTCCGCACCCGACGAGGTTCTCCCGCACCCTACAAGCAGACTATGTGGGTATCAGTACATTGTTATGCACTTGTGGAGAGGCTAGCTCACCCACTCGTATCATTACCAAATACGTTCATTTTACTTTTATGCACCATCTATCATTTATTGTTTTACTAATCTTACCTTAGGATGAGTTTCATGGCATATCATTCAAGGCCTATCTCGTGTTATCGATTTCTAGTGTCGCATAAAAAAAACATGCGCAGCTTACCATACTTACCGTATGATCTTCCCTGTTCAAGGTAAACCAAGTTAGCCAACATATTTTACGTAAAGACTTAACATATTTGCATAAGCGTTCAAGAGTGTCAAGGGCGTGTTCATGCCTCAGGTGGACGAGTATTCAAGTTTGTCAAGTTCTATGTCATACTTCTAAAAGCTTTATTCCGATGTTCATGTTCACGTTGTTCAGCTTACTCAAGTTGTCAGGATGTGTTGTACTCAAACGTTGGTTAGATACATTCATTCAGTAACATAGCATGTTCAGCTTAGTCAGATTACTTGTTTCAATGCAAGGTCTCGTACACGGATTGCTGCAATCGAGCCAACTTAATCTATATGCATCGGTCGCTGGCTGTACAAGCCATTTGGATATTTACTTATGGTATTCGTTACCTATCAAGCGTGATGGCTGGTACACCCTGATAGGCTACGCAACACCCGGCCTTACGCCTCTTGTGTGCCCGAGCCCGCACACAAGCCGCCGTAAGCCATGATTCCGCCTAGGCCGGCCACAATGTCGTGATCGTTGCTTTGGAATCCTTCATCCTGTCACTCGTGCACGAGTTGTCCACGACCATTTCGTTTTCACATTTTTAGTTTAACTTGTCGGGCTGTCATGAGCCAATTATCTTGTCGGACTGTCTTGAACCAATTATCTTGTCGGGCTATCTTGAGCCAATTATCTTGTCGGACTGTCTTGAGCCAATTACCTTGTCGGGCTATCTTGAGCCAATTGCCTTGTCGGGCTGTCTTGAGCTAATTACCTTGTCGGACTGTCTAGAGCTATAATTTATTATCGACTAGGTGGACGGCGGCATCCGTGCATCGCGAATAGCGAGTCCCGTTGAACGTCCCCGTCATACATGTCGCTAACTATTCTTTTCTTTCTTCATTCTTTTCTTATCTCTTTCACTTGTTCATTCGTTCATACCTTCATTATGCAGCTCCCTGTGCGGGAACCGCCTTGGCGACCCATCGGTCCCCAAGTCTTTCGATGTTTCTATACTCTACTCGGAACGACTATGTTGATAGTCTTCCTGCCTCATTTTAGTGAACCATTCATTGTTTCATGTCTCAAATCTGCGGTACGATCTAGTGACAAGCATTTCGTTCATGAGTTAACGCATAGAAAATTCTACTTGTAAGTAAGTTGTGCCTTGGCACGAGCGTGGAGTGCAGTACGAGTATCAGTTTAATTTCCAAGTTTTTTTCCATGTTCTACACAAGCATACAAGATAGGATTATTCCCTTAGCTAGGTGCGTTGAGTCATTTTATTAGCATGCATAGAGTTATCGCCTAGCGATCTAGAAATACAGTCCGTATTATTATGTCAAGGCTAAGCAAAGACAGGTTAGTCGGAGCCACCCACCTTAGCGATGATCGCATCGGCCGAGCGAGACTCCGAGCGCGCCTTTGAAAGTCCAAGTTTCGATTCTTCTTGAAGGGCCAACTTAACACTTGCATCGATTCGCATCGATACTTCATCGGGTCGACAGAACTCTTCGAGTCAACGATTCATTTGAGTCGTTGCACATGCCGTTTGAATCGACTTTCCGCTAGGCGGAGCGGGTCGTTACACTCACTTTCTTCGACCCGTCCATCCCGAAACGCTGAAGTACCCGGTGAATGTACTTCTTTTGGGACAAGTGTAGTATCTTGGACTCTCTCTCTCGACTGATCTCCATCCCAAGAATAGTCTTCGCTGCGCCCAAATCCTTCATAGAGAAGGTCGCGTCCAGTTGGTGCTTCAACTCCACTATTCTAGTGGCATTCCGACCCACCAGTAGCATATCATCAACATAGAGCAGTAAAATGATAAAATCATCATCAACAAAGTACCTGACGGATACACAGTAATCCGACGTCGTCCGTGCATAGCCATGATCCCCCATACATGACTCGAACTTCCTGTACCACTGCCTCGGAGCCTGCTTCAGACCATACAAGCTTTTCCTCAACCGGTAAACCAAGTGTGACTTGTCCTTCTCACAGAATTTCTCTGGCTGCTCCATGTACAACTCCTCCTCAAGATCACCGTAGAGGAATGTCGTGTTCACGTCCATCTGCTCGACCTCCAAGTCGAAACTGACTGCTAATGCTAGCACTACCGAATAGACGACTGTTTGACGACTGGCGAAAAGATCTCATCATAATCTACGCCCTTCCGCTGACCGTAGCCTTTAACTACCAGCCTCGCTTTGTATCGAGGGCGAGTAGCATCATCTGTCTGCTTTACTCTAAACACCCATCGATTTCAAAGCTTTCTTGCCCTTTGACAACCGTACCAGATCATAAGTGGAGTTGGCCTGTAAGAAACTCATCTCTTCCTGCATAGCCTCCATCCACTCCTGCCTATGTTCGTCGTCCATAGCCTCTGCGAAACTTTCAGGCTCTCCTCCGTCAGTCAATAGCACATACTCATCTGGTGAGTATCTCATAGATGGTCGACGCTCTCTGTCGCTCATCCTCAACAGAACCACTGGTGCTGGTTGTATATCAACAACATCCTCCCCTTCAGGAAC